>OX104127.1:145121786-145687354 GCA_944470555.2 Heterobilharzia americana | reverse complement strand
GTTTGATGTGTCTTCATTGTGCAGTGAGGCAGATGCTGCTAAATTATTCTCAGTACCAGATTTCATTGGTGATGCGTGTAAAGCTATTGCTTCTCGTGTTCGTGGGACTGTTGCATCTGTTCACTTTGATGATTTTCATAAGGTAACGTGTATATTTTATTGACCAGGTAGTTATGATGTGAATTCTATGGTTTAACTTTATTTGTGGATTATTTTAACCGAGGATGCATGTTGCGTCCCGGTGAAGGTTGTAATCAGATTTCAGATTATTGTGAAATGGCTACTTCTTAATTGGTTTACTTTCTACTGAACACAGAATTGTGCATGAAGAAGGTCGTTGTAATCCGTTGGTTGAGGAATAATGACAGGTCTAGTGGAAAGCGTGGTATAAGAACGATGAAGGTGACCGCCTTTGGAATGTGATACAGGATAAGCAAGCTGGTTTAGTCTATTTCCCACTGTTCATGCACAGGATAAAAAAGTTGCTGCTACTTACTGTGATTGTGTATCATACTCATAATGTATGTGTTGCAGTGATGAGGTGTAATGTTTCTTACACACTATTCAGGTAATCATGTTGGACTGTGAAGTGTTAGCTTGGAACAACTTTTGTTCGTGTTGCAGAGCGATGTATGTATAGTGATGTGATGTATGTGTATTATGTTGGTCATGGTGAGATGAATTTGTGCTCAGAAGGTGATGGTGTCCTGATTGTGTTTGGAATTTGTTGTTTGACTGAAATGCCAAAACAGGGGTATGAGAAAGTAACAAATGAAAATGGTGAGGCAGCGATTGTTTGGATACGTAGATATGTAGAGGGTCACTTCTAAGCAGAAATATTTCATCGAGGTAAATATTGTGGTTCTATCTGTATGATGTTTTACAGTTAGATAGGTGCTGGTGGTGCACAGTTCAAACCATTAGTCAGTCTTCACCCACTGATACCACGTTTTAGTCTGACCAGTTAAATGCGAGCTGAGATAGCATTATGCGTCAGGTTGTATTCTGACTAGATGTGTGTAACACGTTCGAGTGAAGTTCACAATTTCACTGGCTACCTTTCCACCTTCTCTTAGAATCCCACGCCTAACCTTTGTATTACTGATGTGGTTGTCATATGACAGAATGAAGATGAAATGGAACACCTTAACTGTGCGTTCACCTGAGATAGTTGTGTGGTTGATATCTTCCATTTGGTTAGCATTACTTATCTGTTAGTGCGGCCCACGGTATTTGGAAGGAAGTGATTTCCTTCAAATTATTTCTTGTGTCATCGATGAGTTCATGTTCGATTTTGATGCATTTTATTGAAAATCTCCAACCGTTGATTCCTCTTATCTGGGAGGCCTCAACCAGGTAGTGTACACTTCCCTACACGACTGAGACCAGCAGTTAGATACTGTAAACTAGTGTCACGTCTTTACCTGGCCACGTTTAGTCTTCTCAATCCCACTCAATCCCACTTTGGTTAACATTGTTATCAGTCTATTTGTAAGGCATATTTTGTTACACATGAATGACAAGGTAGTCCCATCGATGAGACTGTAAATTTGACCACTTTGACTGGTAACAGAGCAAGGTTGTGATATATATATATATATATATATATATATATATATATATATATATATATATATATATATATATATATATATATATATATATCACAACCTTGCTCTGTTACCAGTCAAAGTGGTCAAATTTACAGTCTCATCGATGGGACTACCTTGTCATTCATGTGTAACAAAATATGCCTTACAAATAGACTTATCACAATGTTAACCGAAGTGGGATTGAGTTCGAAGAAGACTAAACGTGGCCAGGTAAAGACGTGACACTAGTTTACAGTCTCTAACTGCTGGTCTCAGTCGTGTAGGGAAGTGTACACTACCTGGTTGAGGCCTCCCAGATAAGAGGAATCAACGGTTGGAGATTTTCAATAAAATGCATCAAAATCGAACATGAACTCATCGATGACACAAGAAATAATTTGAAGGAAATCACTTCCTTCCAAATACCGTGGGCCGCACTAACAGATAAGTAATGCTATCCAAATGGAAGATATCAACCACACAACTATCTCAGGTGAACGCACAGTTAAGGTGTTCCATTTCATCTTCATTCTGCAATATGACAACCACATCAGTAATACAAAGGTTAGGCGTGGGATTCTAAGAGAAGGTGGAAAGGTAGCCAGTGAAATTGTGAACTTCACTCGAACGTGTTACACACATATAGTCAGAATACAACCTGACGCATAATGCTATCTCAACTCGCATTTAACTGGTCAGACTAAAACGTGGTATCAGTGGGTGAAGACTGACTATTGGTTTGAACTGTGCACCACCAGCACCTATCTAACTGTAAAACATCATACAGATAGAACCACAATATTTACCTCGATGAAATATTTCTGCTTAGAAGTGATCCTCTACATATCTACGTATCCAAACAATCGCTGCCTCACCATTTTCATTTGTTACTTTCTCATACCCCTGTTTTGGCATTTCAGTCAAACAACAAATTCCAAACACAATCAGGACACCATCACCTTCTGAGCACAAATTCATCTCACCATGACCAACATAATACACATACATCACATCACTATACATACATCGCTCTGCAACACGAACAAAAGTTGTTCCAAGCTAACACTTCACAGTCCAACATGATTACCTGAATAGTGTGTAAGAAACATTACACCTCATCACTGCAACACATACATTATGAGTATGATACACAATCACAGTAAGTAGCAGCAACTTTTTTATCCTGTGCATGAACAGTGGGAAATAGACTAAACCAGCTTGCTTATCCTGTATCACATTCCAAAGGCGGTCACCTTCATCGTTCTTATACCACGCTTTCCACTAGACCTGTCATTATTCCTCAACCAACGGATTACAACGACCTTCTTCATGCACAATTCTGTGTTCAGTAGAAAGTAAACCAATTAAGAAGTAGCCATTTCACAATAATCTGAAATCTGATTACAACCTTCACCGGGACGCAACATGCATCCTCGGTTAAAATAATCCACAAATAAAGTTAAACCATAGAATTCACATCATAACTACCTGGTCAATAAAATATACACGTTACCTTATGAAAATCATCAAAGTGAACAGATGCAACAGTCCCACGAACACGAGATGCAATAGCTTTACACGCATCACCAATGAAATCTGGTACTGAGAATAATTTAGCAGCATCTGCCTCACTGCACGATGAAGACACATCAAACATCCAGTTGTATGACAGTTGTAAAGACAAGCGAGCATGATCCGCCGTCTCAACAATCACAACATCTGTACAGAAATCTGGGCCTAACAATAAACAAAGACTTTTAATCACGTTCGGTTTCTTCGGTTTCCCACCACTCAAACTCAGACGAGTAAACTGTTCATCTGGATCCAACATAACTAAATTTGGTCCAAACTCAACTCTCGCCCTTTTATTCTTGTAATTGTAGACTTGGGCCGCAGCATTGTGTGGAACACGGAAAGTAACTACACGAGTTGGATCAAGACATTCACATGAGTCCTGCATGGACCGAACTCCACGATCCGCAAATGGGTCCATATTTCTTTCCAACAACTGGACAACCTCAGTCGGAAGTTTCTTTTCCCACAACTCCTCATCTTGGTTCAACATGTAGGCTTGACCAATAACAGCTCGAACCTGTCCTGTCTGTGTATTACGAACATAGATACCCTCATTGCAATCAAGAGGAATGATATTTCGACGAGTTACCACCTCCACCTCAACAGGAGGTACATACTCAATAGGTCCACGTAACATCCATCGATCACCAGCACGACGAATCTAACATAATTCAAAGAGGAGATTACAAATGGACATATTTAAAAAAAAAGCTTTTGAAAAGAGAATGACTATATCAATGACAACTACAAACTACAAAACAACACCGCACAAAAGTCTCCTCAAAGATGACAACTGTTATGCAATGAAAGCCAAAAGTAGGACATTCAGTGCCTGGCTAACGGTGATTCCAACAATCCACCCATTCAATCAAACAATGCATTAAGCGAACGTCAAGGACTATCACCTCCCAACTTCTTATACGTATTATGCGATCAAAAAACCACCTGACACACACTTCTATACTTCCAGATAACCTGATTATAAATGGAAATTATACTTCTCACAGATCGGGTGGTATGTTTATAACCATACCACCCGATCTGTGAGAAGCATAATTTCCATTTATATTCAGGTTATCTGGAAGCATAGAACACTTTGAGTGGGAATTTGAGAATGTTTGGGATGCGATTTTTACCACCCAAATGCAAATTTCTGCTCCAGGACTGGTCTTCAGCGGTACCACGGTTAACAATAGAGAGTGAAATGGTTGAGTGTGTTGACCACTTCACTTACCTGGGAAGTAGGATCAACCCCGGTGGGTTAGTTGCCGATGAGATTTCTGCACGGATACAAAAGGCTCGATTGGCTTTTGCCAATTTGCGCCACCTATGGCGCCGCCGTGATATTCGTTTGTCTACTAAGGGTCGCGTGTACTGCACAGCAGTCCGCTCTGTTCTACTATACGGCTGTGAAACATGGCCATTGAAAGTGGAAAATACAAAAAGGCTTCAGGTGTTTGACCACCGTTGCCTTCGTAATATAGGACGTACTCCGTGGTGTCACCACGTGAGTAATGCAGAAGTTAGGTGTAGAGTTTTGGGGAGAAGAGGTAAGTCAGTTGACGAGGTTGGGAACCTTCATCGACTGAGATGGTTGGAACACGTATTACGTATGCCTAGTCACCGATTGTCTCGTCACACAATGTTGGCTGAGGTGGGTCCAGGGTGGAAAAAGGCCCGAGGTGGCCAGACTAAAACATGGCACCAATGTATGAAGTCTCTGACTGTTGGTTTAAGCCATGTAGGACGATGCAGACTAGGTGGTTGGGGTCCACGGGACAAGAGGAACCAGTGGTTGGAGACCCTAGGTGATATGGCTCAGAACCGAAGTCAGTGGCGCAGATGTATACACACATTATCCCCATCTTAACAACGCTATACCGAATCTCACCATTTTGTCACTCCTCTTTCCTTTCTTCTCATACTTTATATTTCTTATGACTGCATTCACTTATCTTCATCCTTCACCTCACTACCTTTTTACTTGATGTGCTGATATGAGGTGTGGCAACTCGGACCGTTACGCAGTAATGCCTGGTCCTATGTTGATAATGATGATGTTTATAACCAATATGACAGGATCCACTCACTCGAAAAGTGTCATTTTCTCTGTTGAAAACAGTGAGCTGATCTAAGGAACATACAGAAAGATTTTATCCAACTCTAGCTTTCAATCCAAACACAGATACAGAACAAACTATGAGCAGGAACTAAAAGTCAACATTGCGAACACCTTCTCCACAAGTTCACTGTGCATCACCACCACATCTCTTACTTGTCACACATACTCAACAAAGTCACAACTAAGCCATCCACTCTAACTAGCTTGACAAACTTGATACACATGGATATGATCTCTCCCATTATTACTAATTTATTCCTGCACTAACTATTTTGTCTCTTCACTCAACTAACAACCTATTATTCCATTGCTGACTAACAAACTCTTCAGCAGCCAAGTAAAGAGTGGAAGATGACGGTTGGAAAACAACCAGTGGTCACATCATGACTTTCGAAGTGGCAACACACAATTAAAATGTCGACACCCACCACCACTACTACTACCACTAACTTTCGATTGCTAGCATCAAGATTACCAAACTCGAAACCTCAAAGCTCTACAATTTTTGAATTCCAAATTGGAAGTTCGAGTATCTACTAGCACATAGGTGCAATGAGTTGTGCATATTAAAACTCACCACTTTCTTTTTCATCACGGAATCTTCATCTGACTGAACATCTTCACAAATCTCATCCACAAACTGTTCTCTTGCTCGCAGAATTAGACCCTCATCACTTTGTAAAACATATGCATCTTCAACATCATTTTCCAAGTATTCACCTGGTCTTAAGAAGAACGACTTCTCACCACGTACAAGCAACTTTCTACCTAGCTGATGTACCCCATTTGCATCCCAGGGGTTCACTATAACACAATACTGATGGGCATGCAGTACAGTCACTTCAACTTCCCTCACAAACTCTTCAAGTGCACCACAAATATGATATTCTGCATCTTCATGAGTGATTAACCATTCTTCACCAGCCTTACGATATTTTGTAAACTTGTCAACATGCGATTTGATAGCCTTGACGCATATAGCTCGCTGAAAATGAATCAAAAAATCAAGTGGATACAGGGCGCAATTGCAAAATTGACAATTCATTTTAAGAAAACTATCACTCATCACAAAGGAGCATGGGATATTAACCAACTTTACTTCTCCTATATTACATTCGTTTATTTCACTTAACACATGGTGATACAGTACTACTTACTTAACGACGTCTCGTGCATAAATTACCGCTCATAGTCTTATCATTGGTACTATTATACGATATATATATATGTCGTCACTGTATCAGTGTTATAAATCAAATAAACAAGTCTAATATAGAAGTAAATTCTACCACAGTGCTCAAGTTTTACACTTATATTAACGACTTTATTTCTGCTTCACCTTATGAACCACAACTCATCGGAACTCAAACAACTATCAGTCGACTGAATTACATACGACCATAGCAAATGGATCACATAGCAGGAAAATATGACTATCTTTAAGGTAATCAGGTGAGGATATCCAAACAACATATAGGATAAAGTGAAACCGAACACTTGCATATTACACGCCTTCGTATACTCACTGACTCCTTAATAGTCTACTTTCAGTAAAGACACTTCAATCTACATCTATGTACCTAACATATACTAAACCAATGGAGTTTGTTCAATTCAAGATAATCACCTTCACACAAAATAACTTTCGACTCTAAAAGCAAAAAAATAGCAGACACAAAGTCACACTATTACCACAGTCATCGAACATGGTTATATAATTTTGATAGCAGAAAGCTCCTACAATTTAGAATTCAAATACATATTTGGGTGTAATATCAACCTTTTAGAGGCGGATGCTCATAGGGTCATTCGGATAATGAAAAAGAAAATTAATAACAACTACTTTCCTATACACTTCAGTGTAAATGCCTATTCGGTGTCAGCCTTTACATGTTACTTCATATTCAAACCCATATGTCGACTTGACTTAAAAACAATTATGCTATCATTCTACACTTCTTCACAGCACCAACTGCTTCGCCAAATCATATGAAATTCAGGTCAAAAGATGTTATCCCCTTAAATCTAGAAAACATGTCTCAAACTGACATTCCGAAACGCAGAACTTCGGAGTTATTTTCAGTTGCTCAGTAACATAGATAACAGTAACAGATAACAGAGAAATGCACAGATACGTAACGTTTTCTCGCATTTACCCTTTCCGTTAACGTAATAGCTTTGCGCTCTTCAACAATCTCTTCATAGACACCAGGCAGATATGCACCTGGAGTCGCAACCAGCCAACGCTCGCCAAAAACACGAGAAACACCACTACGGTCAACACAGTCTTTTGTCGCTTCAATCACAAGAGCAGAATTAACAAGGATTACTCTCGCCTTTTCACATTTCACGATGTCTACTTCCTTTCTAGGATAATAAGTACCTGCAAACAGAAATACACATACTTGTCATTCAACTCAGATCAACGTTGTCCTGAACTAAGTTTATTTCAAAGTGTAAAACTGTTCATTCACTGTTTTACCTCTGTTTAAATTACAAAAATACATAGTAGAGAAAACCCCAGTCTTCACGCAAGACAAAGGTAAGCACATTCAACATTCTCATAATCTAGCTTCTTCTACGAGTGTGAACCTTCATCCCCTTCAAATTACTTCTCATTGTTGCTCACAGTGATCAAACACAAACTTCTGTCTTCCATAACAACAAACTTGGCTGTAGACTCTGTGCTTTGTGACTTAAACTTTAATTCCTTCTTACTACAAATATCAAATCATAAAAACTGTTTCGCATCAGGCTCACTCGACTACAAACTGAAGAGTTACCAACATACTCTAAACATACCCACTGACAACATAAAAGTAATTCTTCTCGTCCCATGAAAAATAGAACTCATTTACATGCAAACATGTCTGTAGTTCTTGACAGTTTTCAACCACACATATTTGTCACATTCTACTAATTACCGTTGTAATCTAAAATGATTTCCACTAACCTAAGTCTATGAGAAATTTAACGCTTTACCATCCACTCAGTAAATTCTTAATGAAGCTGTAAACGTCGATCCAGACAATCGACTGCCAGTCAACGGATCATGAGTACAAATGTGCTCCACTTATCAAATGTTTCTCAACCATGTAGTTTCACTAACCCTGACACAACAGGAGTCACTAACAAACAAAGTCTGAAAAGTTACATATTTGTTAAACAGTATTATCAGGTCGTTATTGTGCTTAATTTCATGAATTCACTACGTGATTCCTGCGAAAAAGAATAAACGTCAAGTAATGTAATAAACACTGCAACATATCGCATCCCTTAATTACAAAACATCCATTGATGACAGCACTATGGCTTGTATAGTCATCCAGTTAAGAACTGTATATTTTTCTGTTCAAACGATAACGCTCAAAACTTTCAAACTGCTTGAATCACTATCGAATAAGAGTTTTCTAGATCCCATTTTTTCACGTTACGCAAGTCACTGGTAAATTCAACAGAAAACAAAGTTTCTGAGCAGACTCCATATCATTGACCTACAAATAGATAGAACTCTCACATGACAAGTGCTTCTTTTCGCATCCATTCAACATTCACCTGTAATGACTAGGACAAAAAAACTGGGATTACTAGATAGTTGATAGCATAATCTCCAATAAGCCGAAATAGCCTAGGATAACATATTTTACAATTGACTCCACTACCGTACCTGCAACCAAAACGTATTCGTAAACATACAATCATATCTTAAAGAGCGAACAAAGGTTACAAAGAGCTGCAAAATCATACTGGTGTGAACCACTCACTATCACAATTATCAAGTTAAAAGGCTACAAAACTCAAAGCAATACCAAACAAACAAATTACCATGATTAACATTCAGACAATATCGAGGCATCCACATAGCACCCCATATACCAATAGAGGTCTTACAATTCGACCCAATAGAACAACGGAGAATTACAAGTATATCAACAAATAGTAATCATACAAAATACATTGAAAATAACTGCATATCTTCAGCCCACTCTTCTACTACGATGATTTCTGATTGAATTTCTAATATCCATCGAAACACCACATACAACTTATAAGTAAAACAAGTACTCTGATAATAGAAATACATTCAAAGTTACAATCGATCAGCAGGCAGCTAGTAATTGAAAACAACCTGAAAATGTACAGGACCACTAGAATAAGCGTCATCATACTGTTACATCTTAAACGGACTACCATACATTTTATCGCACAACGAACCTCTCGGTATGTGAACATCATATCAACGCAGAAATTACATTACAAATCCGTATACAGAGAGTAAGTGAGATTGTTCAAAATACCAAACTTCAGAAAAACGATTTCAACAGTCTACACATGGTGGGAACAGACGACCAAGCTGTCAAGGTATATGAAATTTGTACAAAAAAAAAGAAATAAACTATCGCTTACCTGGGCCTTCAAACAGCCATTCCTCTCCAGCTATGCGTTTAATATTCCCATCTTCGAAATCCGAAACGGCTCTCAGCCTGAGTGCTGAGTTCGGAAGTACAATAGGGAGTGGTTTTATAGTATCTTTAAGTGCTTCACCCGGATATAAAGGAAACGGATCTTGAGAGAAGCGGTACTCTTCATCACCCATCTTAACCTTAACTTGTCCAAATTCGTCAACAACTGGAACGCCATCCTTATTCTTTATCACAGGATTAAGAATAATGCAGTACATCATCGCCGGAACGACAGTCAGCTCTTGTGGCCCCAAAACAACCCTACCAAGCAGTAATCATTCACTGAACAAACATACTTTTCATCTCTCTGGCAAACGTAGGTTTTCGGTCCAGCAATCAGGGTGGTGACATGCGTATTTAAGTTCAGCACATGGATGTAGTGTCTCGGACTGATCGATATGACGGGAGACTCCATATTGAGCACTTCTATTCAGTAGACACAGCTGATTAGTTTTCTGAGACTATCTCTATTGCACAAAACAAAAGAAAATGGTGCTCGCTTTTGTAGCACGGAAATTCATATCAAAGACAAGACATAACACAAAGAAGACACACTGAATACATCATATACAATATTTTGTTCACTTTTTCACAAACATCAAGATCAAGTCACACTACAGAATGTGCTACTGCAGAAAGTAACCAATGCTCCCTCAGTAAACTTCAACAAAAGAAACTTGAATTAATGCCCCACTTTGTAAGACCGTCTGCTAATCATTACAATTGAGAACCACAAGCCTCACAGTTTACTATTCGATTAATATTTCACCCAATCACTCCTCAGCTCTCTTTTATTACGACCACATTCTACACCTACTCTCCTCTTCCATATGGTTGTTTGCTCAACTCTTGACACCTTTGGTGACAAGCGCTGTCAATAGACCGCAAATCTTCGAAGTGGCTTAGAAGCTTAGTTACCTAAGTCCTAGTGCAGACATTCATTTTCCCTTCAGCTAAACTCAACAGACATACAGTGAATCTGCATAAAATCTCAAAAATGTATCTTCCTGACAGGTTCGGTCTCATCATTTTGCCGACATGACTCGAATACCAGTGCAAAGCAAAACGTAAGGATCATTGAATGAAGCTTTATCGCCTGCATTTCACCTACGTTCACAGTCCAGTGCACAAACATGTACTGCTTAAATCAAATATAATTTCACACTACTGAAAGTCATATCAAGAATTCAAAATGTAGCTGTTTCCATGTAGTCTCAGCCGATCCAGTGGAAGTACTATAACCAACTTTAAAATGAAAGACTTAAAAAGTCAACAAGAACAGTAAACAACCTGGTTATCACTACAACTACACTTCAGTAGTTAACAATAAATAAATAAAAACATAACAGGTGACGGAATAATTTAGTCCTATGACAGAAATATCAAGTCGACATGAAGACGATGTTAATTCTATATTACCAAACTGGTTAAAATAGACAATAATAGCCCTAGTAGTATAAAAAGACCTCAAGTTTGCAGCAAGCTGAAGAATCAAAGATCCACACATACTAAAGAAATATGACAAGAAAATCAAAGGCTAAAGGCAGGTCAGATGGAAATCCCTATGAAACATAAGTTTTATGTAGACACATTACGAAATATTGCCATGTAAAGGAGTGGCTGAATCCTACTATTCACACTTCCACAGACTAATCTGTTCGATAAAAGCGACTAGCCAGCAGAATGAATAAGCGCTCCATACTGTCATACTTAATAAGCAGCTGATAAGGAAGATAAAGAAAATGACCCAGTATTATTTTTTATTACTGCTCGCCATCGATCTATTCAAGATCAATGATCGATGGCCAAGTAATGAACGTGCAGATAATTTATGCTATGACACACGTGAGCGTTGATATGTTATTTTCTCAACTCTTCTAGAAACCCAACTATCCAGTAACTTTCTCTGACTGTAAAGTCTATTTACCCTTTATTGGTAGTTGTAATCAAGGAGAGTCTTACACATTCACAACAAGCGAGCTGGGTAGTTTTATACATAAACATGAACCATATCGAGTTACGCTATTTTATCATTTATAGGGTAAAATAAGTGCAAATCCCTTCATGTTAGTTATCTGCATCATCCTATCTGCCCACAAAAAGTGGGAGCACATGATTTTATTATGCGCAGTGAGCACGAGTTCCCATTATCATACTATGTGCTAGACTAGTATTTTGTGAATGGACCAAATTAAGTGGATAGAACTGTCCCAACATACGGAACAATAAGAATCCACACAATGCATAGCTTTCCGGCTGGCCTAAGTGTCTGCAGTACACGTTTGCTATCCCTAGATTCTGCAGTTTTCCTCAAGTTTTTATATTCAGTAAGTTTCCGTCTCTTAAACGCATAATATGACCCAGAAGTGTTTTTATACACATTATACATCCAGAAATACATTCTAATGGTAAATTAATGCTTAAGAATTGTAGTGCCAACCATTTACATAGAACGTTCAGCTCTATCCTGAAGTTTCTGAAACTAGCCCTGAAAGACTTAAACACCTAAACCTATTTACCTTGGGTTATCGCAGGAAAAGGGGTGACCTCATTATGGCATGCATGATCGCCCATCAGGCAGACCATGCAAACAAATCAATTTTGCCTGCAACTCAACGATCTTCACGAGGAAACCCCATTAAGAAAGCACACCAGAGAGCCAACACCATACTCAGGTCCAAATTTTTCTCCCTGAGAGTATGTGCTTTATGGAATGCCTTACCGCGACCCATCGTTATAGCCCCCTCAGTCGACTCATTCAAGAGGCGATTAGACAGTTATGTCACTTCGCATGGACTACCAAGGACGTACTTAAGTAGTCACTAACCTGACTAGCCCACCCCCAACTACCACTCACTATCTCCCTCCTCAATACGCCCACACTACCTACTAATTCTTCTTTGGCAGCTAAACCCACGCCATCATTTGGGCAATTCCCAAATACTTTTCTTTCGTTCTTACTTCTCTTTTCACCCCTCCCTTTCTTCTCCTTCCCTTTTCTCTTCCCTACTTTATTATTTTTCGTTCCCTTTTTTTAAATTCTCTTTCTTTCCACTACCTTACTATTCTCTTTCAGGTACCTACACAGACAGGAGTCACGGCAGTTCCCTAGACTTCCCAGTAACCCGTAGCTCCACAATCACTCCACAGATTACAACTTACTAACCCACAAAACATCCACCTCACCGAAGCTAAAAGCAAAAAAGCAGAGGGGATTTTCTCGTCCACTGCAGGAGTGAACCGAAAAACTCGAACCAAGCCCTAAGAACTAGCTGCGAGAGATCAAAAACTACCAGTTTTCTACGCTCGCACTATCAATATTGGATTAGCCCGAAGTAAACTTCGGACAATTTCCACATTAACTGACAGACCATAGATTATGCCAGCTGGGATATAACCAAAAGCAGATTTATCACGATTTGATACCAGTAGCTTACATTTGAGTCAAAATCCAGTCAATAATTTCGTCAGGCCAACTGGAGCAATGTTTCGCCACTGTTTTAGTCCAGCCAGACGAACGTGCTTATTTCAATCTATATAGCAATAAGCACATGCCTATGGTAATTCCAACGTGTCAGCACAGGTTGCAGCACGATTGCAGTCATTTACCGCTATTCCAAAGCAATCGAAACTATATTTTAGGGTACATATATCATGTGTCTAAACAGATCTGTTTAGACACGCTGATCAATAAGATCCCTATACTACAGTAGTTTGAGAAAATATAACAAAACCGCAAAATAGGAGATAGCAGACAAAATCATTACACTTACACTCACTTCCGAGAGTGCCAGTCACCACACTCGACTCTATCCTACTAAACACGATACCAAACTTGGCGCGAGTAAGATTAAGGTGATTCGCGGGCATCGTAGTTCATTAGACCGGTGTATTAAAAAAATGCTCAACAGTTGAGTTCCTTCCTCCAGGTAAAAGAGTCTCACATATTCATAATCTCAGATGAAGCATCATTATTTCATCCTGCAATATCGTAACAGCCCTGAAAATGGGGTAGAAGTATGGTGGTTACGACAGCGTTACAACTACAAGGTCATTTAGCAACTTCCTGCTTCGCCCTAATATCCGACGGTTGACCATATTTTTCCGGACTTTTGTGGGTTCGCCCGAATTTCTCAAGGTGTCTTCGCCAAACCCACTTGTGTCAATCTGTCTGCAATCCACCCGAAGCTTTACAAATAAGGCATTAAGACAGGCAGTGAGTGGTGTATGGGAACATAATTTGCATGCGTGGATGCTTTGTCGTAGTACAGGGAATCTGGAACCATTTAGTTACTTCGTGGAGACTTTAATCCAGTGGAATGCTGCTTACTTTGGAGGAATGCCTCAAGGTTGTAAGCTGCGCTCGGGAATTATGCAAAACTGTCAATGCTAACCTAGTGCTTGTTGGTTGGGTACCAAAAACTGAAACCCCAGAAGTTGTACCCATTTGGCAACTTGCTGAAGAGGATGACGTGTTCGAACCCTTTCACTCACTCGATGTGGCCCACTGAAAGTAAGGAATGAGTCATTAGCTGCACAGCGGACACAGCTGATAAATCAGTCGTTCCCCAAAGGTCAGGTCATTGGAGGGTGTGACAACTGATTTCCCTCGTCCAGTATCCGATACTTTTTTCATGAAGTACTATGTGCCAGTTAGTTTCTGCCGGCCATACTCTGCGTTCTATGCCTTCCGACCTTTCAAGAAGCGGTTGATCTCTTCTTGCTGACCTCGATTTTTTGTAGAGCGGTTCCACGTCCTTGGTGAATTCCGGTGAGGCAAATACCTTCTCGCCGTGGCCCTGTTAAGCAGGATGGAGGGTTGGATACTTGTTAAGTTTGTCGGGAGGTGTGTGATGTGTCTTGGGTCTGTGGTGCAGATGGATTCCTCAAGTGGCATCCTATCATGCAGCCGTTTGGAATGGTCATAAGACGAAGAATGGAGGGAGGAGGGAAATGATAACTAAGAGGAGAAAAACAGTGGTGACGGAGGTAAGGTGAGAGGAGAAGAAAACCCTGGGGAAATTTGGAAGTGGCAAGGGGTACAGATGTGTCTGTAACCTTAGGGAGTGGGGTTTACACATAGAAAGGCGGGTAAGGTGCAAGACGGTTGGTAGTTTGGTAACTGGAAATACGGTAGTGATATTCGTAACTGCATGGTAAACGGTGGGGTGGATATTTGGTGGGTCAGTGAGTTGTAATTTGTAGAGTGACTGAGGAGCTACGGGTTGCTCGGAGGGTTAGAGGACTATCGAGACTCCTGTCTGTGTAGGTACCTGGAAGTGAATGGTAAGGTAGTGGTACAAAATGAAAAGAATGAAGAAGAAAAAATACAGAAAGGGAAAAGGGAAAAGAAAGAAAGAAAAAGAAGAAAAAGGGGAGTTAAGAAGTGAAACAGTAGGAAGGAAGGTATATAGGAATTGCCAAATGGTAAAAGCAGATAGCGCGGGCCTACTTCCTAGAAAAGAACAAGAAGGTAACGTGGGCGCATTAAGGAGGGAGGTGATGGCGGTCTAGTGGGTTGATGACCCATTTGGTACGTCCATGGCAGACCGTGCGAGGTGACATATACGTCCAACCGTCTCTTCACTGAGTCAACTGAGGGGGCTATGATGATATGTCACGGTACAGCATTCCATGAAGCGCATACTCTCAGGGACAAAAATTGGACCAGAGTGTGGTATCGGCTCTCTGATGTGCTATTTTAATGGGTTTCCTCGTGAAGACCACTGTGCCGCACGTAAGGTTGATTTGTTCGCTTGGTTTGCCTGATGGGCGATCTTCTAGGCCATAATAAGGTCACCCCTCTTCCTATGATAACCCAAGGTAAATAGATTTAGGTGTTCAAGCCTTTCAAGAAATGCCTTCCCCCTTAGCCCCACAACTGATTTTGTCGCGGTTCTTTGTATTTTTTTCAGGGAGATCAGTCTCTCCTGAGTGTTGGGGGAAGGGGGCAACCGTACTGAAGACCTGTAGGTGCGGCCGCACGCAGGACTTGAAAACGGTGAGGAAGAGTTTGGGGCTGAGGACGCCAAGCTGTCTGCGCAGAAAGTGCAAAATTGCGTTCTCTCCGGTTGCCATGTCTCTGTAGTTGGGACTGGTGTCAAAGGTGTCGGAGAAGTTGGGCCGTGGACACTCTAGTGATAGCACGGTTGCTCAACACGTGCTGAAAGTCGGTGGCACTTGCTGATGTGCATTACTTTGCACTTTTCCAGGTTGAAGCTCAGGCTACTTTCCAACGACCAGAGTTTGAAATGATACAGGTAGTTTTGTGGTGCTGTACAGTCAGCTTCTTTTACCACCCCCCAAGTTTCAATACCGTCAGCGAAGAGGAGGATGGGTGGGGATATCTTGTCTGGCAGATCATTGACAAACTGAAGGAACAGAAGTGGTCCTAGGACTGCTCCTCGGGGTACTCCTGACGTCCACAGTCTGCACCCCGAGCTTATTCTGTTTACTTTGGTGCAGAACTGCCTCTCTTCCAAGTACTTCTTGAACCAGGAGAGTGACGGCTCACTTATACCAGCTGACATGATCTTGTGAGGCAGGACCGTGTGTGGGTCACCGTCAAATGCTTTGGATAGGTTGAAAAAACAACATATACCGGTTTTCTGTTATCCCAGCTTTGTGTTCAGTCGTCCCAGGCGGCT
This sequence comes from Heterobilharzia americana, assembly GCA_944470555.2. Lineage (NCBI taxonomy): Eukaryota > Metazoa > Platyhelminthes > Trematoda > Strigeidida > Schistosomatidae > Heterobilharzia > Heterobilharzia americana. The sequence continues at coordinate 145,670,955 of OX104127.1, read as the reverse complement.
AGAAAGTTGGTGGCACATAGGCGACTACTGCGAAATCCATGCTGAGGAGTATGCACGGTGTTTTCCCCGTTGAGGAATTCCCGGATAGTGTTAGCTACCAGGCTATCCAACACTTTCGACACTACATGGAGTATGGCAATTGGCATGTAGCTGCCAGGGCTTTTTCTGCCTCCTCCCTTGAAGATGGGTGACGAGATGGGGCACTTCTACTCTTGGGGGAGATTGAGCAACTCTACTGAGTGCTTGAAGAGGTTGCAGATTGGTTGTGCAAACACCTCGGGGCAGATTTTAGGATCACTGGTTCCAGGTTATCGCAACCAGAGGGCCTGCCTGGAGGTAACCTAAATAGTTTCTCCGACACCTTTTTCTCCGTGATTCAGATGTGGCAGAGGTATACGTTGTTTATGACCTGGTCGGTGTCGTAACGAGTCGGTGTGGGTTTGGTGTTGGTACTAAGTTGGGCTCGGAAGTGTGAGCCTAGAAGCTCGGCAATCTTTAGACTGCTTAGTACACTCCCATCAGGACCTGTGATAAGATTCACTCCCTTGCTGGTCGACTTTCTTCTCGACAAGAAGCGGAACAGGTTTTTGGGATTACCTTGCAACCTCCCCGTCAGGTCAGCTTGATGCGTGAATCTGCTGCTACGCACTCTAATGTTACAGCGGTTGTGAATCCTTTCGTAGTTCAAAAAGTCAGACTCCTCGCGTGATGAACGCCACTTGAACCAAGCCTGTTTCTTGCTCTGAATTAGCCCTTCTGTCCCACGCTTTAGCCATGAGGTCCTCACTAACAGCCTGTGTGTCACCTCTGATACACTGTGACTGATGGCTACGGCCATCATTTTCTTTACCTGTGACCAGTGTTCATCTACAGTGAGAGCAGTCCAGTCTACCGGCCTTGATGCATTCATGAGATGTTCCCTCATGGTCTCGTAGCTGGCCTTGATGAAGCAAGGGAAGGTTTAGGGCGTCTCCGGTCGCAAGCCCTCCGTAGTAATCATAGAGAAGAGTATTACTGCGTGGTCACTGAGGCCAAGAGGGGTTCGATGCACTCATCTTCAATTGGAAGGTTATCGTTCACCAGAACGCTGTCAAGGCGCAATGCGTTTACGTTAGGCCCTCAGCGTGTGGTATCACCCACTTTCTCTGAGAAGCCAACAGTCTCAATTACATCCTTTGGCTTCTGATTCGAGGGTCTGATGTGTCCCCCTTCCATCTCGAAGACGGTAAACGGGGTGTCGAAGTGGCTGGCAATGAATAATGAATCGTAATCTGCAGGGGAGGCTGTCAAGATTGCTTTGATGAGCATCTCCTTATGTGCAGGGGAGCTGGCAGGGGACCGACATATGTCTGCGAGCAGGCATTTGGCACAGTGAAGAGTGAAGTATCACCGCAGAGATTCTGGGAGCCGAGTTAAGGCGGCACCGCTAACCACCCCTGCCTTTAAATGAGAACCTGTGTAGAGAGCCACTCCCTTTCTTGCTCTGAGCCCTCTGTCTTTGCGGAAGAGTTCCATGCCAGTAACATACATCGGAGATATCCGGCGAGGGCCAGAATTTGGTGTTAAGTATGATGTCAGAATGCTGACGTTCACGCGGCGTCCTCATCTCTTCTACCTTCCCCCTTAGTCCCCTCAAGTTGCCGTACATACATGTTAGTGTGCCTGGTGAGGGGGACGGGCTGGTTGTGTATTTTCGCCAGTCCTCATTCGACTGGCACCGCTCCGTTTTCTGCTTTGCGTTTTCAACCTAGGTGGGGGATGTGGCAGCGGCGGCTTATTTACTAGGTGTATTTCACCCACAGGTCAGTGCCCGTGTGACAACCACTGACTCTAGAGATCTTCGCGATGGCCGTCCCCCCTCTTGCCTCGTGAGTGTAGGCTTACTTTGCACCTGCATATTGAGATCCCATGGTTTCTCCTGCATTATTCCATGTTTGTTGAACGTCTATGATGGAGGCATGTTAACCGAGTTGGATGCGAGCAGTCTGTGGGTGGATATGGACTTGAGATGCGCTGGCCTTGGCAGTCTACTGACGCTATCGGCTAGTACAGTGCCGAGACCGGCTTTAGTTGAGATCCACCGTCATTGCTGGAAGTCGTGGAACTCCTGACCTTCAGACAAGCGGTCACTGGATTTCTGGAATCCCATGTACAGCTATACTGATGTTTTTGTTTAGGTTTCCAACTGTTTTCTTCCCTCCTCTCTTGTTGGCCATGGCTCTCCAGGCCTAGCCCGAATTTCGGAGGCACTAACAACGTCCGGTTTTCATGGGAGGAGGGTGTCTTCGGCCTCCTTGGCAGTGTTCAAGAACACATGTGAGGAGGGTGGCGACACAGTGTTACAGGGAGAGGAGGGAGTCCTAGCATCCGATAGTAGTCCGTCCATATTCGGCCTTCAAAGCGTCCTGTCTCGATCAACAGTGAGTCTGTCGATAGATCGACATTAAACAAGATGATCGAGTTGGCCCTCCTGCGAATTAGGTCGGTTGTGTGTGGCACGCTCGACTTCCCAATGGTTTCGTTGTGCATTTCTACTGGTTGTTTCTCGGTCACGGTGTGTAGGATGTTCGGGGTGGGTTTCCTAGGGAGCCTAGCAGTTGGTGTCTTTAGCCGTGCACTTGACGTTCTCTGGGGAAGGGTAGGGGGAACGGGGACTACACCCAACGTGGTCCCGGCGTGTGGCGGCGTGCCCGCAGCTGGGGATCTAGTTCCGTTTCCAGGTCCCTTTGTGTTATGTTTTAGTGCTAACCCTACATTATTCGAGGAAACCCTTTGCATGGCAGAGAGCACCTCTTTCAGGCTTTCAGTGCGGAAGGCGGGGAGCTACCCGGACAAATGCACCGGAACCGTTTGCATGGTCGTCGCTTTGTCGGCTTATAGTATTGTTGGGGTACTTTTGTGTCGCAGTGACAATACCCCCATCAGTGACATAGGTTGCATGCAAATGCCTCATCGACTACCGAAACATCTTTAGTGCAAACACTGAAGCCATCAGGTGTCGTAATGCAACCTTCTTTCCTTGAATGAAATGCTACGGATTGTGGCTAACTGCCTGTGGCTGCCTTGTTCCTAAGCCTAATACGACGTCTCCTCTTTTCGGTCATACTGTGACCCTTGTTCTGGTAGGACAAGCTTGTGACGTGCTAGTGCTACTGTGTGTCACCTGTTTGACGACGGCTGGAGTTCTAGAAACATAAGTTGGCCGCATCTTTAGGAGTTCCGTGTTCTGCTCTACCTCCGCCTGCCTGTGAGCACAGACTGGAGTGCTGTTTCTGGTGTAGCTGTCCCTTTTTGTGCACGACAGCGTTATCCCTGTCAAAGCTTCGGATCCAGCGTTTTGGGAGGACATGTCACTGTCATATGATCTTCGTGGGATATTAAATACTTAACAGCAATCAGAAGGTTGAAGAATGAATGTAGCGGGAGGACAGAATATATAAAAGAAGACAATTTATGTTGGCCTACTTTCAGACAATTGTCACTTGCTCCTCTGCTCTTGACCAACGAGTGTAACCGTAAGCCTCAGATGCGTGCGTAGATCCAGGAAAGATGTTTCCAAGAGAATGGCCTGCGAAGAGAACCGACGGCTGAGGCAGTTTGCAGTTGAAACACCCAAGAGCCACTGACAGGAGGCAGGTTCGTCGGTTCAAGGAAATAATAATGCGATTTCCAACTGTCGAGAAGTGAGTTGATGAATGCACAGCCATGAAGTGCGTGCAGGAATAGGAGTGCTGCAAACGTCCGATTTTTTTAGACTGAGTATTCCAAGCGGGGATCTTCCAAAGTGGAAAAATCCAAAAGCTGAGGGAAAAGCGAAAACATGTCACTATTCAGGGAGCGCGCTGACGTCTAGGGCCGTCCAATATCCAATATCTCTGTTTTCAAGAAGCATATGTAAACCGGCCCATTTGTTCGTTCTCGCTTGTTAGTCCTATAGGACTGTTCCAGGTCATTAGGGGATTCTGATGCAGTAGACCCAGTCACTCGTCTACTATAGCTCCGGTATGCAGAACAAAAGGTTCATTGTTGGTTAGTTTACCTGGGACTGCGGTGCAGTTGGGCTCTTCATATGTCAGACTGCTAGACAGTTGTTCGGACTAGTCGTCAGAGAGGGTTAGAGATGGTGAAGAGATAACCTAGGAAGACAAATGTGTATGGTTTAAAGACAAAGGAAACTGAACTGATGGAGTAATCTATTTACCACCGGGTAAGAAGAGAGGGGTGCGAAGATATGCAGAACTTAAGTAGATGAGACTAATTCATGGTGAATGAAGAGGATGAAGACGGATTGAACGAAGTAGGGAAGAAAACTGATGTAAGGGAAACTGAGTTGTAATGGCGTGACAGCAGTTGATTTCTTTGTTCTAGTTCGTATTCTAATCAGATGCGTGTGAACCGAGAGTCTATGCGTAACCGTCCAGCCCTTTCTTGAAACTTTCAACAGGTGGGATGGAGACTATCTCTGCTGGTAGTGCATTCCGGTGCCCGCGGACTCGAAGGGAGAAGAAGTGCGAACGCCTACGAGTTTTTGACCTTTGATGAGCAGTTCTCTTAGGGTTTCCACGAGGATCACCATAGTGGCCACTTGAAAGCATTCCTCTTTTCGGGCGACTCGGGTTACTCATTGTGTTGTGAGCCATAACGGAATCATCTCGTGACTTTTGGTAACTAAGAAGGTATGCGCCTAGGCCTTTTGATCTATCTCCATATGGTTTTTGATGCATCATGACAACCACTTTTGCTGCTTGCCTTTGAACTTTCTCCGGTAGGCCCGAGCCTCCTCCCAGTTGTGATGGAGAAAAGATGTTATAGACCTTAAGTGTGGTCGTATGTGGGTCTTGTACAGTTTCAAAAAGAGCTCTGGGATGAAAGGACCTAGTTGTCCATGCAAAAATGTGGTACACCGTATGCTTTTGAAGCACCTCCCACGTAAGTGGGAATGATTTCTAGTTTCTTCGTCACCGTTAAACCCGGGACTTCTTCTAGTGCAATATGAGGAACAAGTGAACCACAGAAAGAGAGTGGGACACTGCGTGGATCAGGAGTGCGGAAAAACATGGGTCGGGACTTATCTGGGTTAAATGTCAGTTCGTTATTTGTTGCCCATTCCCCTGGTGTTTTGAGGTCGTTCTGTAGTGCATTCGGCTCCATTTCGTAGGTTACGGTAGTAATATATATCCCATACAACATAGTTTACATGAATACAAAACGGTTTACAGGCTTGATCATTATTGCTGCCCTCCCTAACTTGATGTCGTCAGCGTGCAGGAGAATGGGGGAGCTGGCATGCAGCGGAAGGTCACTCAAAAACGGTAGGAATAACAGCAGACCTAGGGTTGCTCCTTGTGGGACACTGGATAGTGATGTTCTTCAAGCTGAGCAGATCCTGTTGACGTCCGTTCAGAACCCCATGCTGTCCAATTAGTTACGCAGCCACGATAGCAGCTGGCCGTGAATACCCAACCCAGCTTGTTTGTGTATCAGAATGGTGTGCGAGACAGTGTCAAAGGCTTTGGAGAAATCCACAACAGTAGTGCGGACCGGGACCCTGAGATCCCGGTATGCTGTCCAGTGGTCAAGGGCCGTCAGAGGGCTGGAGGCACGGGAAGCACCCTTTCGGAAGTCATGCAGAGTATCACTGGGTGCTTACTTTATAACTAGGCATTTCCTGATGTGGCTGCCTGCCACGCTTTCCATAACTTTTGATTATATTGGTAGGTGTTACGGGTCTGTAACAGCTCGGGTTCTGCCCTTCTCCTCCCTTGAAGATAGGAAAGAGGATGGTCCGTTTGTACCTCTATGGGGGTCTTTGTTCGTATAAGGAGCGTTGGAAAAGATTGCAGAGCGGGCCACTTAGGGTGCGTCTGTACCGTTTCAACATCGATAGGCGGACGTTGTTGCCTACTAAGGATTGTGTCAGACTTAGTTTTGATGGCATGAGTTGTCTGTACTTTGTGTAACTGCGCTATGTCGGACAACTTTGGGGGCTGCTCGGGCAAGGGGTGTGCCCGCTTTTGCGACGGAATGTTGAGCTGTGTCAAAGGTGTTGGTTCATATTTCGGTTTTCCAGGGGGGTTTTCTCTGTTCTGACCTTTGTTAACGCACGCTTCTTGGCTTGTAGACTTTCTCTTCGCCATGAATCGGTATCGGCACTTGAGGTTTACCCCGAACTCCTTGGCAAGCTTGGACTGGGACGGCCTCCTGTCTCTCCACCCCCTGATGTTGCGTCAATTTCGTACAGCTGTAAACGCGTCGTGATCATGCTCTTCTCTGTAGAGCCTCCATTCATCTCCTCTAGACTTTCAGGAGGCTCTCTGTGCCTCGTTGCGGCCAAGAGGTTCATTTCCGAGAGCTGTTACCTCAAAGGGGACGTTTTCGGAAATCGCCGCCTTAGTGATACCTCTTACTTCCCATTGCTGGTCAGCAAATAAGGAGCGCCAGTCTGCTGGTCGTGGAGCTCTCGATAAGCATTGATTCATTCTCTCGAAGGTTCCTCTGCTGTAACAGAGGTTAGGGAGAGATCCCTGCCACTATGATTGTTCCCTGATTGCCACGCCAAAAACTACCACAGCCCTACCACCGATTCCAAGGGGAGTTTGAACCTGGACGCCGTCAACTAATGTATAATCACCGGTCAGTCAGTCTGGATGGTTTACCATATGACCCCTAGAGGGCATTGTTGTCAATTTTTTCGTACAGCGCAGCCATTCGGTCGGCATTTAGCAGATTATGGTCGCACTTCCGGCTCGGGGTCGCGCAGCCTTGCCTTAGGCTGGGAGTTGGTGCGTTGAAGTAACCAATCCTTAGGACCCGGTCATACCCATGGTCGGCACCCTGAATATTACCTGCGATAATTTTTGATTGCGTCCCGCGCTGCTATTACGGGACCTGTAGACTTTTTCAACCAAGTACTTAGTGTGTTTGACCGCGAAGTGGCACCAAATCTAGTCTGGTAGTTCTGTCAATGTAGTGTCAGTAGCTTGTTCACTTTTGAACCAACTATTCACACATGTTGCAATCCCCGTCAGTGCTTATGTTTCCTTGCCCCTTCTAAGCAAAAAACGTTGTCTGTTTTAACTTCAGCGTCACCAGTGTCCTGCGACAGCCGCTTTCCGTCAGGACTATAATTTTCGGAACAGGGTAGTAACAAAGGGATGAAAGCTCCAATATTTTACTTCGGAGTCCTGTCACGTTGCTGTAGAGACGCTTGGTTGTGCCTCTCGAAACATGAGGTGTCCGTGGATTAACTGGTAGCACAGGTTTGGGCGCGGTGGGGTTTTCAACTGACTGGCGGCTCCAATGTCCTTTTATGAGCAAGTGTAAACTAGCTGATTTTTCAGCGGTCGGTCCTAGGTCTTTGGTGGATCCTGCCGCATTAGGTTTGCCGGCTCACCTGTCGGGACTATGATTTGCCCGATAGACGGTTGGGTAATGGTCAAATCTTTAGGAAGTAAATGATTTGTCCAAGAAGTGTGGCGGATGTGGATTCTTCAGATGCCGTCCCACCAGACAACTTTTCGGACCGCTTCTCAAACGAAGACAGAAAAGATGCCCGGCGAAACCAAAGGAGAAGTGCAAGGAAAGGACAAAGTGGAAGGCGGCGGAACGGAAGAGAAGGAGAAACGTAGGTAGATTCGTTGATGCCAAGTGAGACGGAGAATCTTACTAAACTAAGACCATAGAATCGGAAGGAAGAGAAAAAGCTAATGAGATCAGGGGGCCGGTCGTGGGAATAGAAGCAGTTATAATAATGATAACAATAATATATTCCGTACAACGCAAGTTACACGAAAACAAAGCAGTTTACGGGTGTAATCATTTTGGTAATAAGAATTGACCATTATGTACAATACCAAGGTATACATTAGACACCGCTGTTCATGGCATATAAGAGTGCGTCTACGGAAAGAATGTTAGTGCTCCGTAGACGGCAGGGAACAAAACAACTAAACACCAACATAATTATTCGTCACACTCAAGCGAGCTCAGATCCGAAATAGGAAACATTCGGCTATGGTTTGGATCTTCCAACATTCTTGGAGGCGGGTCGGGTAATGCTGCCGTGACCTTGGATTGTGCGCTTTCGCCACAACGTTTTGGTGGCATGCGATCACTAGGATTCCACACGGATGAAGGAATGATCGGGTAAACCTGAAAAATGAATAACAAAAGCAGGCGGCAGGCAGAATTCCAAACTGGAGCACAAAAATACTACGCAGAAGTATGTCAACCATGATGCATGAAGGTAGGTTCACTGTACCGACCAAAAAAGTTAATTAAAGAAATATCCAAAACCAACTGTCTAGAGTTACGCCTATGGAGAAGAAGATGAAGGTGCATACGAAAGTGTAGGAAACTAGACTGAAGCCAAAAATATCACTGTTAGACAGAGAGAACAGAGTATTCTGGACCAGGTATTCGCTTATGCGAGGAAAAACTATATACAAACGTTTAATGAAGTTCTGAGCATTTAAATAAAATTCACGATTTTTGCAAAGATGGTAACCGCGCTTTATATGGTCATAGAGGAGAGATGATCATGATGTTACCTGTATAGTGTTATCATATCAAGGCTGTAGAGACAGTATGGTGGTGCGAAGTAAGCTGAGCCAGCAGACCTGGCGGACATTTTTTGGTAACCTCATTCTTTTTACGATTATTTTGTCGTTATAAGTACAAGAGCTGTGGGTTTCATAAAGGTACCGCCATACAAGCAAGGGTGGTTCAAGTTTGTCTCCCTGCCACCATTCCTATTGGTTGGTTGTTACCATCTCCGCACATTTTCACCCTGAGTTTTTGAATATTTTTGCGTTACACTCACCAGAGTTGATGGTTATGGGGATAGTTCCAGCTTACTGTCAGCTGGCTGAGACCGTGCATACGTTACTGACTCACTCGTTCCTTGGCACGTACCACACATCAGCCACACTTATGACCACCATACCTCCACTAATGCATGGTCAAGCCTGATTTATGATGCAAAACCAACCTGCACTATTGTAAATTACAAAGACTCCTGGCTTCTTAGAAAGAGAAGAGGGATTGGTTGGTGGAATGCCTTTTGGTTGCGGGGGGGGTGGGTAAAGAGGGCTGCACTATTGCAGCACTAAGGCTAGGGACAGTAACTAGCATCCAGAAAAGTGTTTTCTGAGTTTCCTCAGTTTTCGCTCGAATGTGATAGGGATGTAGATCCTTGGAGCTACGGAGTTGAGACAAAGGTTTAAATTGGGACGGAAGTTTGCGGGAGAGTTGTTCAGATCATCGGATGAAAGGAAGTCACCTCAGTCTAGACAGCGTATCAAGTATTAAGAGCTCGGCCAGTCGACGTCAACAGAACTTTTGCGAAAGTGTTGTGGGCCTCAGTAATGTGGGATTGAACCTACGTGGTGCTAAGGGTTGACAGGCTACAACCTTGTGGTCACTTTCCGGGAATCCGCTGCTAGTATGCATGGTGGATGTTGGTGCGTTGTTTAAAAGAATCGGGTCAAGTATACTGTTTCGCACAGTACGGCTATTAACAACCTGAACCCATCCACTGGTTTCTAAGGTTTGAAAATATGATTTGAAACCAGATGGTCCTTGCAGTGCCTCCCACATGGCGCCTGGCATATTAAAAGTACCACCTACCACTACAAAAGTTTGTAGAGATAACAGCAGCTTGAATATTTCGTTGATATGTTCGTCAACGGCAGGTCCGGCGTGAGATGACCCATACAGGCAACCAACGGTAATTTTGTAGTGTTGGCAATTGTTAATATTCACGAATACTGCCTCACCCAAGAGGTTCTAACCTGACAGGAAGGCGTTCGAAGATGAAAAATCCGAGCGAACATAGACAATTCAACCTCCACTTTTATAAGCACTGTGGTCATTGAGATATAAGTTGTAGCTATCTAACGTGAGCCTGAGGCCTGAGGTATCTGAGGTACACCAAGTTCCATTGATTAAAATGCAGCATGATTTGATCAAGAAAGCTAGAGTTTAAGTAATTTAGCTCATTGCAAATTGATCGCAAGTTAAACAGAAGAACAGAAAATTCTGACGGGACCATAAAAGGGCTTGAATTTCTTCTGCTGCTCGCATTTGTTATTCCTTTTTCAGGTTTACCCAACCAGTCCTTCATCCACATGGAATCCTAGGAGACCAATTGGTCAGCATGCACTACGCCATCTAGACCTTATGACGAAAGCATAAAGCCCTAGGCCACGACTGTACTACCCGCCCTACCTTCAAGAATATTGGAAGATTCAAATAATAGCAGAATACTACCTACTTTCGAACTGAGCTTGCTCCAGTATGATGAACAATCATGCCGGTGTTTATCTGGTTCATTCTTTGCTGTCTGCAAAGCATTAGCGCTCTTACTCTAGACGCACCTTTTATGTACCGGAGAGAACGGTGTCCTTTGCTTAGCTTCATACTGTACATAACAGTCAGTCCACATTGCCAAAATGGTCAAACCTGTAAACTGGTTTGTTTTCATGTAACTTATGTTGTGTGAAATACGTTATTATTATTACCACTGCTATTAAAATCGGATAAGTGTTTTTTCGTGGTCATCGTTTGAGTCAACGGGATGTGGGGTGGGAAATTTCAGGAGGTAGGCAAGTTTCTAAGTGCTGCATGCAGGACTACCCACTGTTGCCTCAGACAATGACCGATCATTTACTGGCCTGGGAGATGGGAGGGTGTCACTATAGTATTTCTGCCACTGAGTTGGCTTCTAGCTGTAGCTGCTAGCAGCTGACTGCAGTATGTCATCATCCGCACGGCCAGAGGCGTTATTACTTTGCGGAGACCGAAAAATGATGGATTCTCCGTGGGTTCCAGAGCGTAGATTCTTCACAGAAAGCTGGATAGGTGTTACCTACGCTAGCTTTTATGTCATAGCCAGGGTAGGTATTAGGTCCTTTGTTCTGAACACTCAGGGAAATAATTTTTGGTCCATTCACGTTGGGTTGTGAACTAAAGTATGGCTGTGGTTCACTGGAGTTATATTCCTGGGCTGACGTAAACCGTACGGTGGAATGTGACGAAAAAACTCATCTTTATTTCTTGAAGCCGTATTTCCCAGTTTGGGCGGCCTAGGCTGTCTGTGGCTGTGTGCCTTACTTGGGCCCTCACAAATGAACAGCCGAACCGTATCCTTGCTGGCTGAGATCGTTTGGCTTCCTGATTCTGGGCGAGGAGTGTTTTTATAAGTGTCTTTGTATGGGAGTGAACCAACTTGAGAGAGAGGTTCATTGAGCTACATGCCACCGGGTGACCGGGGGTTCTCGATTTCTCTGGGTTGCATTGTTTGTTGTTAAAACATTTAGACCCCCACGACGTTTCGCGTTTGGATACTGGATTTAGCAACGCAGCGGAAGAGGTGGGTTGCACAGACTGGTTTGCCTGTCTGATGTGATCAGATTGACTGCCTTGGGATTTTTGCAGTCCATCATTAAGACCTGGGTTGTCATCTAGGTCTGTGGATACTATATTTATGCATGTTGGTGGTATGGAGCCTGCATTTCTTATGCTCCCTGTTGCATTTATGAGTTCTTCAGTGGTAACTGGAGGAGTAATGCTGATAGCGGGGAGTGGTAACTGGAGGAGGCGTTTTACAGAAAAGTATAAGGTTGCATCACGTTTGCCACGATAGTAGCTGTACAAGACATTCAAAATAGGGTTGACTATGCTGAGTTGTGGGGTGTTAGTAAGTTTTATCAATCGAGTCCATATCCCAGCTGAATGAGAGCGAACCGTGATTTGCTGCGTAGATGTCAGCAGACAGGGCGGTAACAACATCTGCGGGCAATGTTTTACAGTCACCACAGGCTCATAGAGGGAAACACTTTGGACCCACACAGGTTTTCGGCCTTTCGTGAACTGTTCTACTTGGGTTGACACAAGGGCTACCATTTTTCCTGTTCAGTAGGATCCCACTGTTTGGATGACCCCGATGACTTAGCATTTGTATGAGCTGTTATCAAGTAGCAACGTGACCTGTCCTGGATGAAAGAACAGTGCCCACGGTCTTCCAGCCTATCCTCACGGGTGTTTTTGCAGCGTTCCCACAACACCATATGTCACTCGCCTCCAGACTCTCTGCAGGATGTTGACGTCCCTCCCCGGGTATGGTGGCCACATGGCGTTGTGAACCTCCGAGTGAGGTAGTATATGAGCACTATACAGCTCCATCGGGGGTTCAGGAGTGGGGGCACCTGGTTGCATACAGACGGATACGAAAGCCCTCGGCCCAACATCCAGCGCCTACCTCGTGATCTGCTATGTGTCAGTTGGTTCCCACAAGCCATTCCCAACGTTTCATGGGATAGTCGCCCTTTCCGGCGGGTTTTTAGCCGTAGTTCAGACTCCAAACGTCGTGCTGTAGAATAAGTGAGTGGTGGCCCCTCGAATTCTCCGTCCATCCTGTTAGAGTACGTTCCAGGTCTGAAACGATCACAAGTGTCCCCCTGGTTCCAAAAAACCCGAAGGAATAGAGATGATAGATCGCCTATCACCTGAATGTGGTCTCAGGGTAGCATTACTTTTTCTGCTCCGTGGATGATGGAAAGCCCGCTGAATACAGCCCATCGGTACCGAAAGACTCTAGATGTGCATCCAACCTCAGTGGATGAGGCTGCAATAGCTTCTGAAGGAAGGGGGTTCCATAGTATTCAAACTCTAACTACAAATAAAATAGCGCAGATCTTTGTGCGTGTTCTTCCTTACTGTACTCTTGACGGAAGACCCCCAGGTTTGTGTTTGTGATTAAAGCTTAAGAGGAGTCTCTTCAAATGAAGGGGATTCCGGGGAATACTGTGCGTCATGGTCGCACTCCCTCTGATTCCTCGGGTTCGTACTGGATGAAGCCTAAGAGCAACTAATCACTCCAGATGAAGTTTGTACCGCAACCTAACCGCTTTCTCCCTGGCCCTTCTCTGAACCCGTTCTAAGATGGCTATTTCCTTTTTGGAGTGCGGGAACATCAGGAGCCGATTTTCTTAAAGGTGGGGAAGAATGCAGGGTCCATACGCTAAGTTGAAAAGAATCACAGTTATACTCTTTCGAGCCTGCGAAAGAAACCCCGAGACTCTATAGACCTCGTTGGCTGCAAAGTAGCGGTGGGCTGAGGCTCCGAGTGTGCCACTTTAAGTAACTTACAGAACCTTTTCAGTGTTTGAGTGACAGATATTTACTTCACCGGGCGCATAAGATCTGGAACTATCGTCATTTTTGTCAGCAATCACTTTCTTGTACTTCTTCGAGCTCAGAGGAAGAAGGTTTTCTGCAGTCCAATTTGAGATTTTAGTAATATCCTCTTGGTAGACTGAAATACCCGTTGGCATCCGTATTTCTTTCCAAATCTGCGGATCATCAGCATATGACAGTGAATGAGAATTAAGGGACCCTAATAAGTTATTGTTGCAGGCGAAAACGGTGGTGGACCAAGAATAGAACCATAATGCACATCATCCGGCCTAGGGAACTAATTAGATAAAGAGGAGGCTACTCTAACTGACTCCAACCTAAGGTAAAAATAGCCTCTAAGCCAAATTAGTAATTTTCCGAGTGGACCCATAAGCTGAAGGTTCTCACACAGAGTACCATGATTTACACTGTCAAAGGCCTTGGAAAATTCAAGTAAACCTATGCAACTGGGCTTTACCTGCTCAACAGAGTTCAGCCATTCTGAAGTATCAACAACTTAGTGTTACATGACGTGAAAATCATGTTGACAGTCACTTAAGACTGAAGTCTAAAGAAGGCAATCACAAAACCAGTCATCAATTAGTTTTCATAACCTTTATCACTGAAGAGATCAAGGAGATTGGTCTGTAGTCATAGGAAAGGGGTTTGTTTTCATCTTTTTAAATTTGGATGACCACCGCCCATTTTCAATCAGACGGCAACTTGCCCGCAATAATCGAGCATCTGAAGGGATTTGCGAGTGGGCACCCAGAACATTTGGGCCTCCCTTTGGGTACTGTTTAGTGGGTCCGACTGACCTCTGAAGACTTATACGGATTCAAGTTCCTTAGAATTAATTTAATGATAGAGGGTCCAAACCCAAAATGGCTTAACAACCCTGCAACACCTGTATGAAAAGTACACGCCCCCCCTGAGCGACATGAGTTGTTTTGAACTTCCCAATTCAGTGAGTTTTTACCTCGGAGTTGGTGTGGAGAATCCATAAGCTACCGGGGTTTTGCACACCAAGTGAACTGTTGCTCCCCTGTATCCTCACAGAGCATAGTATTTCATGATTCCCCTTCAGGATTCTGCGAAGTTGTGTCCGGTAGTTTGCTCTGCCATTTCTGATTCTTGTTGTACATCTGTTAAGGATGTCTTTTTAATTCATCCAGCCAGAAGAGCCATTAATGACCCTTCACTGATTCCAAGACGACGTTTACGCCTTATGGGTTCGCGTGTGCTTCACTTAAACCGGGAAAAGTAAAACTGGGGTTCTTCTGGGATCGGAGCGGTGTTATTGCTTATCGTTTGAAGGATTTCGCCCTTCAACAATTTCTATCTGGAATCCGAATCCGGTGTGTTATCGCAACTTAGGCAAGCGGGAACTTCTAGGTGGCAATGATAACGATATTTTTATTCGCATACAATGGGCTTAATGTAGGAAATACTGGTCTGCAGGCACCATAAGGTGAATAATTCTTGAAAGTTTACAAAAAATACCTCCTATCAAATAGATCACATATGAAGTCATTGATGTGCCTCATCACAATATAGCTTGCCGCAGTCCGTGAGATGGACATGAATTTACCACCTCACATCCAATAGACGGGTTCCACTATTAAGACCAAAGGCGTCCAACGTTCAAACCATCTCAAAATCAGTTCTCCTACAATTATCGAATGACAGCTGTCCAGGAGCAGGTTGTAGGAAATAACTTCATGGCCGCTCAATCCAACACGGCTGAGAATATGTAAGTTTGCTCTTCTGGCGAACTGATTTGTGAAAATATAATCTAGTTTGCACGCCCAACCGTTAAACCCCCAGTGAGTACACTGAGAGATATCTTCAGTCGAGGAGTTTTCCACTAATAATTCCTGAAAATCTCTCCTAGCAGCAGATGAACTTTCGGGGTAAAGAGTTAAGGGAAGCTAAATTCCTCCTCAGCGAGGACTTGTGGAAAGTATAGTTCCAGGGCTCCTCTAACGGGCTGTATCAACATCTTATGCAACGTAACAGTGGCTCCACGAGGGTGGTATACGCTTTCAGTCAAATAGGGACCCCCACAGCACCTGATGCCACAACACGACACATCTTTAGCACTAATTCTGCAGCAGCAAGTCTTACAGGTTTCCAGGAAGGACATGGGTAAAGAGCAGCACCGCCTCCTGAACCCTCCGATCTATCTTTCCAGAATGGTTTGGTGAATCCCAAAGGAGGTCTCTCGTCCTTTATGCTCTTTGTTAGCCGCTTTTCACAAATGGCCGTTTGGCTGGGACTACTCTCATCAGTTAATAACCTTAACTGAAGTACCTAAAAGCGTAGGTCACGCACATAGCCATAGTTACCTCGAATGAAAACGTGAACACCGGCAGTCCCAAAAGCAGGTTGGGTTGGGAATGTGTTGTTTGCATTTAAAGGGTCCACTTTGACGGGATTTTGCCGATAAGGAAGCAGAACCAGGAGATAGTGCACCCACCGACCTGCCCGACTGAGAACTAGTACGAGATCCCGTATCCGAAACAAGGTCGATTAAAACTCTTGTTCATCTTCCAACTATTCGATCGTTAGATGTGGATTGGCCGGCGACAAGTGTTTGAATCCCCACCAGTATGCATTTAGCCCCTGAGTTCGCACTCACTTATCTTGACATCTCCATGAAAGGTGTCTGATTTATTGCACTGGGACTGCGGAGTAGTTCTGATCATGTCCAGAGAACCAAGGGTTACTAGGAGCAGCCCAGGGGTACGAATGGATGAGAAGTAAGCCGGCCTTGGAAGACAGTTGATTTTTTCCGCCCTCAAGTCGGTTTACAGTTTGTCCGGTAAATACCTCTAATAATTTAAGCCGCGGACAAGTTCAGTAGCATCAATGCCCAAATATTCGTGAGTCCAGTGTATGATGAATCAATGGCACACGTCTCGGGGGTAAATTTTCCTGCTACTGCGAGGAAACTCCCTCACTGGCCGGGGGCTTCCTGGCCTGATCCTAAAGGCCGACAGTTTTCGCTTCCCTAACCAGTGATCTTTTGAAGGGATGTATTCGGACTGGCGGGTACTCCCAAGGGCCTTGGAGAGACTTTTAAGGGGGTGTAGGCCTGCCACTCATTAGGCGTTGTGGAGGTGGCCTGCGGGAGGAGTTCCTAAAAGTTTACAAGCAATCTTTCGTTGACTATGATCATGCTTTTCAATAAGGAAGGGCCAGTTTCTCTACCGTCAGAGAGAGTGAGTGACCTAAGGTAAGTGCTGTAGCCTTCCTCTTGGAGTTCAGTCTTCCCCGTGGGTGCGGACTTAAATTTCTGATTAGTTTTTTGTGAGTGACTCTCAGGATCTGAGGTTTCAACTCTTGGAGTTACCTTAGATACTGACCGAGGTTGATGATTAAATTCAGGTTGCTTCTGCCACCCCCTTGAGGCAGTGCCACCAAGGTCTTTTTTCGAATCGCCTCCCTATTCGGGCGGCAAGGGAAATGGTCAGTTTACGATTCTGCTTGCCGTTGCGCTGGATAGGAAAGGTTGCTCTACCAAGCTTGCGACTGTCTCCGAAGGTTTTACCTTTAACCACCACAACCTCCCTGCATTTCTTCGGACCTTTCTTTTGGCGCTTGTCAGATGCGAGATTCAAATTCATCCCCGAGGCGGCCTTCTCCAGTAGCATGCCAACATGGAGGCAGTCCATGACTGTGGTGGTTTCTTTCCTGCCTCCATTTATTCAAAGATCGTCGGTAACGGTCATTACTAGAGAACCACTTTTGTGACAACTTTTCTTGCCGATCACTTCAAGGGTCCTTTTAGAACCATGCAACATATTCTGACTGAGGCGAGGTCGCGTTGAGGCCCCGGCTGTAAGGTGATCAGAGTTCAGTATGATTAGTCCCTGGCCCACCTGGTATCTACTTTTGGTCCTGCAACCTAGAAAAAATACCCATCCCCACTAAGAGGGCTGCCAGGAGGTGCTTCGTAATGACCGAACTGCTAGCGAGGATGGCAGGAGCAGTGAGTTCACTGACAGTAAAGCTCACAACCCTGCTCTGGGGCCGAATAGCTAACATTCCTGCGAAAAACCATGCAAACATCCCTGGAAGCTGTTATTAGAATGAATGAGGGATGGATTAGTGTTTGCTCAGAGAGGTCTGAACTGTAACACAGCAAATACAACGAACCTCGCTGTCGCTTTTCAAGGAGAGCCGCGACCCCAAGTTACTTATCGCATGTAATCCTGATGGGCCCAGCGATAGACTGGGCGCTGGCCTTATTTTCCGGCGCTGCTTGCAACCATTCGAGTCGAGTCACAAGTAGTCCATATCGACTGTAAAGAGATAAGATCATTTAAGAAGCGACTATACAGAGAAGACCTATTCAAGTGCCAAATGAAAGACTGGGCACATTCAGAGTTGTGCCGCATTTTAACGTCATTAACGACGGTGATGAAGTTTTGCCATCAACCTCGCCATAGGACCGCTCAGGTTTTCAAGTAGCGTAACGTACCACACTTTTCCGACTAGATATGGGTAAAACAGCATGAATACAATTATCCGAAGGGTGGTGTGGTAATAATACTCCGGTTTTAGGAGCACTGAGCGTAGATTCGCTTTGAAACACTACAAATGGACCAGCTAATAACCCAGTTATTTGCATAAGCTGCACCTCTAGGTCAGCGCTGGCTAGCCCATTTTGCGCTGATGGTAATGATAGTAAATGTGCAGGACCAACATTTAATGCTAAATTTGGTAGCAAATATGGATCGTGATAGAAGCATCATGTTTTTTTTTATTAATTAAACTTACATCACCAGTTGCAACGCAAACGTACTGTTGGGCGTATGACTTAACTCAAACACACAATGCTTGTCCTTAGAAATCCTCAAAATGAAAATTCGGCACTTTGCTGAAGGTTTCAGCACTCTCGCTGGAATATTGGCCACTCAGTAAGCTTCTGACAAGCCAATGCGCTCACGTAGCCCAACTCGAGAAGGCGTATGCACAAGGAACATACCGATCCAAAAAGACTCAAAAGGCCCTCCTGGAAGCGACATTTACGAATAGCGGCTCCACCACAGTGTACAATGTACTGGGCTAAGCTTCGTGAGTAACGAGATCGCAAATACACCCCACAACTACGTGACATACCTTTTACAAGAGGGAAACGCGAATTTCAGAGCACTTATAGTTGCATCACCATAGGGACATGAGGGAAGGAAGTTCGAACAGCTGTGTGACGTTAGCTCACCGCTAAACATCCTCGAATCCGACACTGCACCAGTCATTTCCGATGTGACTTGCAACGTGGTGTGGGTGCGTATGAGAAGTGCGACGAGGAACAAAATTCGCCACGGACCGAGAAAACAATAATTCTTATCCCTTAAGTACTTATCAGCTGCAGCATCGGCCAAACAGCTGATGGGTTTGCTGAAGCTATTGGCTGTGAATTGCCAGTCATTGCTTTTTCGCAGTGTCCTGGGAGATATTCGCAACTTTCAGGCTCCAAGAGAATAAGTAGTGCCGACAGATACGGGTGCGCAACAGGTCTACCGAACCCTCCTATAGATATCAGATATCCGCCAAATACAAAACCAAAACTAAGTGCCCTCTGTGAGGCCGATACAGATGCTGGAGGTCACGCTTTCATCCACTTCTGTGTATCTGGATGCGGCGTGCTTGTTGCGCACCCTAGGTAAAAACAGATCCTTCTTCTCTAACAAAGACGATGCTGATTAAGATCACCTTGCTACCCAGTTAACACTAGGATAGTCTGTTAACTATACAACAACAAATGAACAGGGTGTAGATACGATATCTGGTACAATGTTATCTGGCCTTGTCAGGTCAGGTAATCGTGAGTTACCTTTCATTCTGTTGAGCAAAATCGAAAGCCTATAATATCATCAGTTCTCTCATCTGTACTTTGTTCTCAAGGTCCATGGTCAGAAGCCTGTCAGCAAAGATAGTCACTCAACTCCTGGTTTCGTGCAAATGTAGTGGATGAAGAGAATAGTACTCATACCTACAGAAGCAATGTGACCGGAGCCACAAGGAAGATGGGGGTCGTCTGGTGTACTTTCTGAATACTGTCAATGTTTTCGAACTGGAAAATATAATCCTCGACAAGACTAGCGACTTTCTTTGGATCGCCATGCACTGCAGGGATTTTTCCGCACTGGTCAGACGTGCTTACGGAGTACCTAGTTCCCTTAGTAACCATGGGATCCCATTAATTATAGTCCTAGAACATTTATCCTCTCTCGCAAATGATAGCAAGATCATGAGTGGGGATTCCACTCTATTTATGATCATATGGGATTTGCCTACTGACCCAGTTAAGCGAGACAACTCTGTTAGTACTCTAGGGACTTTTGAACGGATGTGACAGGGATTGGTCGTTGTGTTTAGCGACAACATAAGTCCTGTTGCGAACCACACAGGCTCCAAGAATACAAGAAGTGATCACAAAACGGTCCCACGTGCACTACCACTCTGTCTAAATATCCATAACTCTATTTTATTTGAGAACATTAGTTTTCTGCGCATAGGAGCATTCCTGGTCCCAAATCCACCTACCTATTCTATCGCGATATCTTCGTTATTAGCTCCGATTTTACTGCTTACATATGTAACCTGATTTTATTCCCCGTAGGATGATCCCTAAACGGTTGGTTCAGGATGGTGCACTATATAACTTTTGTGACCGTTACATCCAAACGCGCTTTCTTTGAATACTGGTGTGTTTTGTATCGTTTGTAATCTACTCGGAAATAACCATATATAAGCCTTCTCAATTGGATATTTCCTCTACGAAAGTTACAGTTTCACTGGAAAAACGTTTAGCTACAGTCTCTCAGTACTATCACTCTCCAAACGGACAACTGTGTGGTAGGTCTAACTGCCTGGATCAACTGCTATAGCTCAGGTTGCCGCGACTGCAGCACTACCTATCTCATTCCATCATATACCTTGGACCTGTGGGAAGCTTTGGGCATTCTTCCGTGCCATACAACTGGGCAATCCTAGGTAAGGTTGACAACTTACTTTATCTATCATTGCCTTTTCACGTTCCGCTTGATACGACCATCTGTCTGTCTCATTTATATCCCCCTAATCACCAGTAGAAATGAGTAATAATCGAGTTCTAACCAAACCTGGCATCAGGAACATTTCAGGCGAAGCCTCACCCCAGCCACAAAACTTCCCATCAGTGGTAGTAAAGAGGGCCGGAGTCATAAGGCTTGGTGCCACCGCGAAAGATGACAAGTCGACCTAAGGAGGACAGTTGCAACTACCACTTCCTGGGAAAAGTCGAATTCCTATCCCTGTGAACCCTTGTGCTGTGGTCCATCAACGAGCATGCCTTTCTTACACCACTAGCCGAAACTCTAGTCTACCCGTGAAGGCTACCACTAAGAGACAGAAGAGAAGGAAAAGAAAGTCGTTAACTAAACCTTCTAGTCAGGCTGATGACTGTCATACATGTGGTATCACCGTAGCCAAGAGGGATGCTGCCTTTGGGTGTAACGTCTGCAATAAGCGTGTCCACAGTCAGTGTGGTGAGGACATACCAGACCAATATTACACCATCATGGCGCGCTACCCATGCACATGGTTCTGGTACATCTGCCCACAGTGCCGCTTAAGGCTACTCTTTTCTGCAGGTCGTAAAAGGCATCGCAGTGACTACTGTGATGCCGGCACCCCCATAGACCACTACCCAGGCCCAAGCAGCAAGTGTCACCACTGTACTCCGGCCACTCACACAGGTGAATGGTCAAAAAAGACCGAAGCGGTGACCGGGTACGCGACCAACTACATTGGTCCCCAACCCTGAAGCCACTTTAGAGGCTTACCCCACTGTACGACGGGAAAAATGGGTGACAATGGGGAGGAAGGTGCACCCTCCCCGCAAAAAACCACCCACAGCGCACGAAAATAGAGAAGCTGGTGACAGGTTGAATTCCATCATCTTGTTTAACGTCCCCCGTGTGCCATGATAGTCTCCTTGAGAACAGAGAATCGTTTGACAAGCGGCAATGGGAAACCCTATGCACCACAATAGGACTGGGTAACCCAGAAGCAAAAGTGTGCGGGCTCTGCAAAGGCGACTACCCAACTCAGGGAAAGCCTCCGCCGACGAGAATTACCCCAAGCTCGGCCAAGGAAGCGGAAAGATTCTTGCTGATGTCACACACACTAGTCATCAACAGGTCATCCAGCGTCACAGTCAGACCAGACCGCCCTTGGTCAGCAAGAAAAGTATCTCGCGAGGCGCCCCAAACGCTGAAACCAACAACCATGGTTGCCCAAGGCATACCGGAACTGACAACCGACACAGTCGTAGAAAAGTATGCTCACGACGTCCAGCAATGGCGGCAGTTGTCAGCAAGGATGGGGTTAAATGGGATAGCAGTGGCGGCTGTCTGCAGACTGCCGCGTCCCTCACATTTGACGACGACAACAGCACCCCGGTTGATGGCTGTTAACTTCGGCTATCAAGAACTTTTAACCAGTGTACTGCAAACTTGGTACACAGTGAAAGATAACATCAGTGGGGATGTTCGTCGCTGTGAAAGCACACCCAGGACACTTCGACAACAGAAAATGGCCACACCACCTAGTGTTGACGTCACCACCACTGTCGACAGACAAG
The DNA here is from genome assembly GCA_944470555.2 of Heterobilharzia americana. Taxonomy (NCBI): domain Eukaryota; kingdom Metazoa; phylum Platyhelminthes; class Trematoda; order Strigeidida; family Schistosomatidae; genus Heterobilharzia; species Heterobilharzia americana. The sequence continues at coordinate 145,649,144 of OX104127.1, read as the reverse complement.
ATGCACAATCAAGCCTGGACTCTACGGAACCCTCAGAAACCGTTAGGGGAAAAGACGTGATTGGGCCGGTTACACTGGGGCTGGCCGTCCGATAGCAAGTTTCGCCACTACGCACGACCTCCTGCACTCTGCCAGCATCAAGATACCCCATGTCGTTAGAAACACAGCCAAGCGTCTTTACAGTAATGTGAAGGGACTTAGAAGTGAAATGGGGGATTTACGATTTCCTACCTTGCTCCAACGATCGTAATCCTGGTAGAAACTTGGTTATCGCCGGACATTAGCGACGTCGAGATTAGTATGGACGATATGAGTCTGTTCAGGAGAGACAGGGAGTTAAAGGAAGGAGGCGGAGTGGCGACACTTATAAGTGATAACCCTTAAAGTGAACGAGCAACTGAAACTTCACTTTCAGGGCTCCCAGGCTCCATCTGGTGTCAATTTAAGGTCGGACACACCAAGTACCTGGTAGGAGGCGTCTACAGAATTCCTACTAGCAGCGTGGAAGATAACCGACAACTACGGCAAATGATGTCTGGGGCGGCGTTGGTCGGATATGACCAGGTCATTAGAGCCGGCGACTTCAATGCTCCGACCCTCAATCTTGGGCCGGGTAAGGGAACCCCAAGATGAAGGCTCGACCGAAACCTACTCAATACTATCAAAAAGGCTGGGCTGCGCGAGGATATTGGTCATGGCAATCTCTGGCGGTCGGGCGGAAAGCCATCCAAACTGGACCACCTTTTTACCGGTGACCCACTGCTGGTGCAAAATGTACAGGTTCAAACCCCCCTCGGCAGCAGCGATCGCGGCTTGGTAGTGTTCGATCTGGTACTCAATGAATAACTGTCATGGGAGGCATCCCGCCCTTGTCTTTGCTACAACAAAGCGAACTACGTGGCGATGAACCAATACAACACCATGGCCTCAGGAGTGGAGCAACCTGTCGATTGGCCAACACTGGGAACTAGTCAGAGGCATCGAGAGGACTGTCTCTGAAAACGTCCCAGTATTCACAGCAGTACCGCGGAAGCAAACCTCATGACTGAAGTGAGGCAGTGAACGCCTTTTGAAAGCCAAGAAGAAAGCATGGCACAAGTGGAGGACCTCCAGAAAAGTGTCTGACCACATCGTGCATACTGCCCTAAGAAATCGATGTAATATTAGAGTGGGGGGAGACAGAAGGTCATTCCGGATGAACCTTGCCCAAAAACTCGAGGCAAATCCCAAAAACCTATATCGGTTTATGGCATGCGGAAAATTCACCAGCCAGGGAGCTTTCGTCCTGAAAGGCCCAGATGGAGAGAACCTCTCCGGACTAGAGACCGCCAAAGCCTTTAGCGCCACCTTCGATACGCAACTCAATACGCCCCTATCGAACCAAAATTACCAACTGCCCGACCGAAATTCAACACCACCAAGCGCAGTAGACAATCACATGCTTCCACAAGAGTGGAAAAGTTCTATTCTGTCCCCCATCATCAAAGGTGGAGACAGGCAGAACCCAAAGTGCTACCGACCTATAACCCTCTTACCAGTGGTGTCAAAAGTAATGGAGAGCCTGGTAGATGACCAAGTCAGGGAGTACTTAAAAAAGAAGGGAGCACTAGGTGATGCTCAACATGGTTTCAGAAAGGGTAGGTTCTGTGCCACAAACATTCTGGCGGCAGGTGATAAGTGGATGGCATGCTGGGACCTCCAAATTCCTGTCCATGTTATTTTCCTGGATTTTACTAAGGGCTCCTCACAGTCCCACACGCTGTTCTTATTCTCAAAATAGAAAGGTTGGGCATCAAGGGACAAGTGCTTTCATGGTTGTTGGACTATCTAGACGGTGGACAGTTCTGCATAAGAGCCAACAGAGTTTGCTCAACTTGGAGGGCATCACCATCTGGTGTACCACAAGGAGCGATTCTGGGTCTACTGCTATTCCTTCTTTTTGTGAATGACCTCCCACTGAATCTCAGCTCCCCACTTCTACTCTACGCTGATGATGTTAAGCTATGGAGAGATGTGACGTCAGAAACAGAATCAAGTGCACTGCAGAGTGATCTCAGATTACTTGCAGAGTGGGTGGATATTAATGGACTTGCATTTAACCTAGATAAGTGTCGAGCCATGTTTCCCCGCACCACAGACTCTCAGGAGGTACCCTATTCTCTCTGTGGAACACAACTCTCCCACAACATCACAGAGAAAGACCCAGGACTAATACTAACTGATAAACTAGACACTAGCCCCAATTATCCAGGAGATGCCTCCAGAGCCTACGCAGTACTGCACTTCATGTGCAGAAGGTTGGGTGCCCTGACCCCGGAACTCTTTTTGAAGCTGCATAAGACCTATATACGACCCCACCTAGATGTACACAACGTCATTGCACCACCATGTCTGAAAAGAGACGTGAACCTCCTAAAGAAAGTCCAAAGGAGAGCTACAAAGAGTGTCGTGGGAATGAAGCAAAAACCATATCAGGACAGGCTGAAGGATCTAGGGCTCTACTCCCTAAGCTACCGTAGATCACGTGGTGACTTGATAACAGCTTACAAAATACTTAGTAACCCAAGTCATCCGAACAGTGGAATCCTGCCGAACGGCCACTATGGCAATCCTCGTGGTATCCCAAGGAGAATCGCCCACCAAAGAGCGAAAACCCGTGTGCGATCACACTTCTCTCTACAAGTTTGCGGCCACTGTAACTCATTGCCTGCCAAGATTGCTACTGCTCCGTTTGTTGACAGCTTCAAGAAGAGGTTGGACAGTTGCTCAGTGACGCACGGTTTGCGCTTATCCAACTGGGATGTAGACTAGGCTGACACGACCTACTGACTCGGTACGGCCAACCGTTACTGAACACTTTGTGAAACCACCATCACTTGGAACTTGGCTCAACCTTACACCTTCCTACAGATGTCCCCTCCAGTTACCGTCCCCTACTAAAAGAATTACTTTATTCCCACTGGTCCTATCGTGTTATTTATTATTCTTCCTTCCGACTTTACGTTCTCAAACTTTAACAAAAGCTCTGCCTATCACCTATTCCCCATGAACCCGCCAATGTTTTATCCTTCCTCGCCGTTTCCTTTTTCCTAATCTTTTGTATATATTATTGTTCTTCCTTTTTTCCTTTTCTTTTTCTGTTTTGTATCTCTCTGCACTTTCTCTAACTTGATTTTTCTGCACATATTTTTCATCTCCTTTTTACAACCAGCCCGACCAATTGTCTGCTGACACGACGTTTGAGGAACTCATCTGCGCCACAGTCCTTGGAAGAAAAAGCAAACGAATAAACACTACCTACAAATCTAAACAACATCTAGCCGCCCGTCAGGCTAACCAGAGCTACAGCAGCCAAGTGAGTAGACCTACTGCATTGGAATCCGCCAAAGACCTGGAACCGCTCTGCAAGACCTAGAAGAGAGCGCGAGCAAATAAATCGGCTTACACTAGCTCGTTAAAAGATACTGGATATTGTACCGACGCCACGTGTTTCTTGTTGTCGCCTTGCTAACCCCTTTTGTGCATTATTCGATAATCACGCACTTCAACAGGCCGATTTTCGCGCAGGTTCAGTGACCGTCCATGGGTTTTATCTGGGATTATCTTCTGACTCAACACACTACCGTATAACCTAGTAACCCACCCTCGGCTTTTTCTACCACGTCGTATTTCGGGTCCACTCCTATATATATATATATATATATATATATATATATATATATATATATATATATATATATATATATAAAAGAACTTCCCCATACCGTCAGAAAAAGGAAAAATAATTCTGATTGGGGGAAAGTAAGCGGGAAATACGGAGGAAGCTCCATGTTAGAATAAAGAGACATCAGTGGGGAAAAGAGAAGTCTAAAAAGTTTTTTAGTTATTTATCAATCTGCGCTATATCGATTAAATTTGTTGGTTTCTGTGTATCTCATCTCCATTCACTGGCAGATATTGGCAGTTGAACTAAGTTTATATTGCCATTATCAATCCGAAACTTTTACGTCAAATAATTACAATGATGGCCAAACCTAGTAAACATACATGTGCAGTAAGGAGACTTATGCCAAATTCTAGTCAGCCAGCCAAAAGATAAGTCATCGATGGATTCTAAAACTCTTCTGAAAGGTACGCTGAGGTAATTGTGCCAAACTTGATGTCAGACTTAATTAGTGACTCGACTGGTATAAAAAATGACATACTCTCACTGCAGAGTAATGTGAAAGATATTAATGACAAGCTGTCTGAATATGCCCCTCTTGTGTGCATTTGGGACAGAAGTACTGGTATTAATGCCAGCTCTGAGAACTGACACAAATGTGAACGTTTGGTCCAGTTTGTAGCAGAGGAAGTCACTAAACGAATTATGTCGCCCTATAATGCTTTGGTGTATAATCTTCCTGACCATATCCCGGTGCATCACTTGAAAGATGTATGTCTACAAGCATGTGATATTCCTTTGGTTGGATGTCACGTTGTCAGGTCGAGAAGGATATCAAACGACAACATTTGCTAACTTTTTTCAAGCTTAACTGTGTCAGGTATGCTAAACTCTTCATAAAATCTGGCAAATCTATTAGTGCTCATACTTCCTATAGAAATGCTAAGGTTGCTGAAGATTTAACACCTTGCCACTGTCGCAACCGCAAGTTTCAGTCAGAACTCCCACTTGATTACACGGAAAGTAGGCCTGCTACTGATCCCATGAGTGAGCAAATAGACCGAAAAGTAGGCACAAGTCCAGTTGACTTATCCATGACCTCAACGTTTTACGATTCGCTAAAGATAAACAGTCAGATGATGGTAGGCTCAGTTAATCTAGATCCTTCGACTTCAAGCGTTATTCCCCCAACGAAACATCGTGGTGGTGACATAAATAAGGCTAAGGTGAACGAAAAGTTCGATAACTCAGCCTTATGCGCTGAAAGCCCTACCCACAACTGTCTGTCCACTGAGACCTACTCAGGCAATAATGAGCTTACACACTCATACAAGAGTATTTTCGCCTCAAAAAGCAATATTTTGTCTTTTGAACAACCCAAGTTGAAATCGGTAGACCGACGGAAAGCGTCATGCTTCCTCTAAGTCTAGGACAACTAATATTCCAAGTGCAAGCACGTCAGCACATCCCTGGTGCAACATGCGCGTGAACTCTGCGAAGCCAGTTATTTGGCATATATAAACCACCACGGCCAATAACTGACCGCATTTCTCACAACTCTGACCAAATCATCCCCCAGCTACAGCCAGACGGTAAAGTCACTGTAAACCACCTCATCATAAAGACAGGCGTTTTCAAGCCACGAATCGCCACCCTACATCCTTTGCAACGCACAACAATGATCGTTTAGTCGTTGCACAACGTCCGTCTGAACCTAACTTTAGTGATCGTTATGATGATACCGGAGTGTTCACTAAAGCGGCATCAACGCTCCTTAGAACGCAGAATCGAAAACTGTTTGCAAGGAAAACACATTATTCGATTGATGAACCAAGCTATTGCCAAACGTCTGCTCTAAATCCCCGTGCAGCAGGCGAAAGTAGCCAGTATACTCAATCCACCACTGAATGTAACCACAATGACTATTCGACACGCATTTTTGAACCCATTAAAAGCTTGCAAACACAGCAACAGAAGTTTTGGCGACTTCAAGAGTTGGTGGCACCTTTGGTAAGCCAGATCATCCAGTTAGTCTCCAGCCACGTGTTGTACGAGACCACAAAAAGTCACTGGGAACAAAAGGTTTCACACCTCATTCGCACCCGCCGGGTTAACGTCTACACCGAGCACTAACAAAAAAAATAAAGGCACTCTGGTCCTTGACCCTGGTGGGTATGTGTTAGAAAAGTGCTACATGACAACGAATCATTTGAGTACCTCAGTCTCTCTTTCTCAGTCATCCGATCTGCTTAAGGTTGATGTTGAATCGATCAATATTCCTAACTCCGTCTCCCTATTAAACTGTCGCATGCCACTTCCTTTTAATGTCAGCACAAATCATTTACCCGATACCCCACAACTTACCTGTAGCCAGCACTCTTCGCTTCCCAACGACATTAGTAAGCCGTTCTTTCAAGATAGTTGCGGTTGCTTTCAGCTGTTAGGGCGTTCATTTACTGTGTGCCCAATAAATGCCCCGTCAGTCTGCAATAAGACGTCTAGTTTGGCCTTACTAGAGTTGTTATGCTCCCCTTCAATCATCATGATAACTGAGGCATGATGCACCTCAGAAATTTCTGACTCGAGCATTTGCCTAGGCGACTACACACTTTTTCGTGGTGATAGGACATGTGGCCGTAGGGGTGGTTGTCCCATGTATGTCAGTTCATCCATAGATTCCACGCAGCGCGACGTCCCCGAGCTAAGAATTGCAAAAGATTCTGTCTGAGTTATTTTGAGGCCCGCTAGCTGTCTATCCTTTCTTTTTGGGTGCGTGTATCGTCCTCCCAATTCCAATTCCCAGTATGACAACTCGTTGTCAGAAGCCTTTAGGTTTATCGCCTCCATGTCATTTGCAGGAAACATTGTATGCGGGGACCCTAACATGCCAGAGATCTCTGGATACCCTACAAAGGCTTCCAAACAATACGAATCTTTCGCCCACTGTCTTGAGTCTGACGGGTGGCTTCAATATGTTCGAAGTCCGACTAGACTACATAATGTTTTAGGCTTAGTTTTCGTCAAAAATCTCATTCCTTCCATGGTACATGTAGGCCATCGATTCCCAAGAAGTGACCATAACATTGTAGTTTTTCGCCTAAATTTTGAGTCTGCTGTTAGCCCTAAAAGACGGCTAATACAGTACAGAAACTACCATGACATTGACTGGATGGGCTTTCAATTTTCACTAAAGTGTTTAGATTGGGAAGGTTGCTTTACCAGTACGTCTATGGAAGCACTGACAACTGTTTTTTGTGGCAACTTATGTAATAATCGTGACTAATTTGCACCAGAAGAGAGCATTAATTCTGTGATCCCGAAAACGCTGTTTATTCCAAATTCCCTTCGAAGTGGACTTCGGAAACATGCCACTCGTTTTCATAGGCAACATGACCTTTCCTCACTAGTCACGACGTCTAATATTTATGCTTATGCTGATGCTCTTCGTGTACATGAAGCCCTCGGACAGGAACGTCAAGTTCTGTCTTCTAGCAATAAAGAATCTCTAACAAAGATTATCAAGTCCAGACTGAAATCATCTAAATCCAAAACGATTGAGTGTATTATTAGTAACGGTGAAGTGCACGATGACCCTAAGCAGACCGCGGAGATTTTCAGTAACCACTTTGCTGCCTCGGTAGCAAATGAGAGTAATGCATTTGGGTTGCAACGGTTGGCAGCACCTTCTCCTAGGATCCAAAACGTTAGGTTTACAGTACAAAATATTTCTGCGGCGATTAGCACTCTAAAACTTCATTTCACTGGTGGTTTAGATGGGATACCTGCTGTCGTCATCAAAAACGGAGGTGAAGACATACCTCTGTTGCTGCCGAAGTTTTTTCTATGCCACTCAATAGTTCATGTTACCCCTCCATCTGAAAAACTATCTACGCCATCCCCACTCATAAATCCGGACCAACTGCACATTTGGATAATTACCGCCCGATTAATCTCACATCAGTGATTTTCAGAGTCATGGAGAAACTTATAAAGAATAGTGTAGTGGATTACCTACTGGATAACAACTTATCATCAACTTCGCAGCATGGGTTCCTAAAAACCAGATCCCGTGACACCTGCAGGCTAGACTATCTTGAATACATCATATGAAGGCGTGACCAAGGCCTTTTTGTTGCTGTACTGTTTTTCGACTTCAAGAAAACATTTGAAAAAGTGCCCCACCAGAGACTGCTCATGAAGCTCAGGTCACTTGGTGTGGAAAACCCCTTACGTAACTGGTTTGCATCATTCTCTCATGAACGCCCTCAGAGTTGAAGTGAACGAATGCCTTTCCGACCCCCTACCAATTACAAGTGGTGTGGTTCAAGGAAGTGTTCTTGGTTCACTTCTCTTTCTCATGTATATTAATGACATATGTAAAGCGATTAGACATGGAAAACCATATCGTTATGCTGACGACCCGAAGACTGTTTGCAGCTTCCAGTCTGGTGCAATTACTGAAGGTCTGTCAGCAGCTCAAGCAGATTTAAATAATCGGCTTGAGTGGAGTCAGAAGTGGCAACTTGGACTCAGCCATGAAAAATGTGGAATTCTATGCCTCGGAAAGTATTACCCTATCAGCAAGCTATCTATAGATCAGGAAGTACAAATACTCAATTAGGTTTGCAACCTGAGCGTCCAATGTCCTGGTAACCTTAACTTCAGTGAGCATGTCCCAGCTATCATCTCTAAAGCTAGAAGATTATTAGGTTTCCTTCTAAAGAGCTTCTATACAAAAGAGGCCAAGCTTGCTCTTTTTAAGTTATGTGTTAGACCGATATTGGAATACTGCTCATTCTGTTTTTCTAATATGAAAAAAATGACGAATCATGACATGAATACTTCCAAAGGAGTTTCACTAGACGATTATTGAGTTACGCTGACAATGTAGGCTACATAGGTGCACTATACTGTCCATTGAACCACTATGGAAACGGCGTCTGAGAAACAACTTAGTTCTCTTGTACAAAACTTTACATGGTCTATCATAATGTTCCTCCCCACCCGCTTGGAGATATGCGCCGTCAAATGACCTTAGAAATCATACACTGACGTTGTCAATAAAAAGGTGCAATAGACAGGTCAGATGTAAATCCTTTACTACCTATTACAGCCTGATCTGGAATAGGCTACCCTTGATTGTACGTTGCAGCACCTCTGTGTCACAGTTTAAGCGCCTTATCAACTCGCTTTTGGGTTCGGATGATATCTACAGTCTGTTTGTAGACAGATGCCTTTCAACAGAGGCACTCAAAGGTGGCTCTGTGGGACCTCAGTGTCTCCAAGGTAGTGAAATTGATAGTAACTTGAGAATACATGTAGGTGGGATCTCTCTCTATGGTCTATTCAGTGAATTAAATAGCTCTAAATTTAGAACGATGAGAACAGTGTGCATCAGGCAGTTTCCCCTCTGTCATATAGCCGGTACCATCGTACTAGGTTGGCCCACATGGTAAACAGGATACTCAACTGACTAAAACGACGTCCGAATTCACTCAGTCATACTGCCGAAAAGTCCGTCCTCAGAATTCCTAGCAAACACCCACACATCATATTGTCTTACTTTCTACACACTATGACGCCCACTAATTCACCTCTTCACGCCGAAACCTCGTATTGAAAGGCCTCTGCATAAGTCGGTGTGCACGACGACCACTTTTTCATTGTTTCTTAAATTCCCAACCAGACGCCTCGACTGATATGCTCCGCCCTCCAGACAAATAATTCCAGTGCTATACTTTGTGTTTATCGTGCATAAAATTCAGACTACTATCTCGCCATGGACACATAATTGTCGTGTGACAACTCTTAAATCTACATCCGGTCCCTCCTTCTTTGGTCACCCTGTCCATATCTTGTTTATCATTGACTTAAGTGGGCAATAAATTGTTCCATACCCATGTTTCTTTTTCTTTCTCATAGGCAGACTCACAATGAAACCGCTACATACTCATCAATTTGACGGTTCACCTCAAATTCGTGGCTCCGATTGGGATCGTTCCCAGAAATGTTAGCATTACGTGCTGTTTGTATCCAAACAAGCAGACTCCCCGACTAATAGCACCCTCTCACCCCATAGAGAAGAGAACCGAAACTGACTTCATATGAAGCGCCAACCTTGAAGACATATTGAATGGTTTAATGATGAGACCTTACGCTTCGTGGGCTGCAAAATGATAATAGTTTCTGACAGTCATAACTTTAGCTTAATTTATCCCTGTGAATTTGTTTCCAAAGGCACTGAGTCAAACAGTCACCACTTGCCGCAAGATACCGAGTGCCACTGATTCCAGGCTATTTCATCGGTCCACATCATGATTTGAATCTAGTTTTACGTGCTCTCTATGAACAGCAATAACTTATCGACTATTCGCATCTTTTTAAGCCTTACTATTGTTCGGCGTTTGATATCCTATGTACATTTACTTATTATGCGACTCATTGATTGAAGTGTAGAGGCCTAATCACTGGTGTCTGCTTAAAGCTCATACTGGGTGATAAAGCCTGTGTTATTATTCACTACTGTTATGTAGCGAGAGGGTTAGTTTCTACAATTTTCAACCAGTGACAGCTGAATAATTGCATCCCGGCAGACTATGTATAATGTACCAATGTATCCTTACTTACTTTTCTCAGACTCACAAGCAACAATAACGTTCAGATGTTGCCCATACAAAGGGCATGTGTTCGCATCATTTATTATTCGAAATACAATTATTGTTGTTAAATATCGTGAATGATGTGCTCACATGTGATATTTTCGTGCTCCTATTTCGAGCTTAGCCCGGCTTTTGTCATTCGATTTTCCTTTCTAACCGATCGGCGCTTCATTCCTGTAGAATCCTAGTGGTCATGATTATCAGCGTATATCATGGCACCAAGAGGTCATAGAAAACGAATAAGACTCGAGGTCACGGCTAAGCCGCCCAACCCACCCATAGGGATATTTGGTAGTTAGGACATTGGTTGAATAACTCCTGGTTCGGAAGTAGGCTTGGTTAATGCTACTTAACTTTGGCTTAAAATTCTACTCCACAGCAGGTAATATATAGGGATTACAACAGGGCTGACTGGAAGCTCATGTGTCCACTGATTAGGTGGATTGACTGGGAATTAAGCTTCGCTACTGCTGACCTCAAACTAGCGTTAAATATATTTCGCTGCAATTTCAATATCTGTCTCGATACCGATGCCTCACTCAAAGGTTTTAAAGAGCGAACCTGTCCAATGAGCCTGTTGAGCTCTGATACTTGGCTCCAAAGTTATATATCCGCCCGAATACACTGTCGCCTGTTTATTATTCCCCACACTGCTGATTCACCTGCGTCAGACAGTGTAAATATCAGGAGTAAATGCGAAGTATATAATGATCAACGAGAATGCAAGTTTTTAACCAGTACAACCGAAAAAATGTTCGGTTATGAATTATTAAATATATTAACACAATGCAGTGAAATAAATGCTAAAAGCTGTGTATAACTGCTGGCGCTCGTTGTGTTGTGCAAACTTTCAGTGTGATAACACCGACACCGTTACTTCAATGCACTCTGGTTGATTTTTAGTGTTTTCAACTCCATTTCGCACAACCATGACTTGCACATGAAGAATGAAAGTGATGCACTAGTTGGCTTATCCAGAACATATGCCTTCTCCACACCCACCGAGAAACGATTGAACTGCATAGGCATACCTGCTATCGTGGCACGTTTATAACTGGCGTTACATACTTGCAGCTATCCCAAGTTTATTGCTACGTTGTTTTTCGCTGTTGTTTTTTGCTCTTGTTCACCACTAGTGTTCACACAGCACAGAATTTTTTTGCACCGTGCTTTTAAAACGTCTGTGTGGCCTGATAAAGCTGTTATATGGGCATTTGGAGCCGGTTACTTGCACAAATCTTCCCCGTCCCATTAATCATGTCCAACTGATCACAGTTCTGTGACCTCACCCAAGAAAGAGAAGTACTGTTAAACTGTGGGTCGAATCTCAAATAAAAGGCGGTTGCAAAAGCCCCAGCAAAATCCACAGCAGCAAAAACTACCCTTAACCTGCTTTCGTTATCGAAGGAAACCAACATGAGTTCTAACAACAGTTATACCGATACAAAGTTAGGCACAAAGCCGATGTTAAAACTGAAGAACTTTTCGACGAGCAGCCCGATGGTAAGCCAAACAGTTGAAAATTATCTATGTATTGAAACAACCATAGATGACATTAGTACACATATGAAACCTGTAACATGGTGTTCGCTACCCCTTACTCAGTTGGATAAAATCATTTCTTAGTGATCTTGCCCAAATCGTGAAAGCAAACTCCGTGCAGTCAGAGCCCAAACATGTAACTAGTGGATTTATACAGGGTAGTGTCCTTGAGCCTTTGTTGTTCATAATTTGTATCAACAGTGTGTGTAACTGCTTCAGTGAAGGCAAAACATTCCCCTATGCCAACGACTTGGAGGTTGTGTACACTTGTCACTCTCGTGAACTACGTAGTACCCTGGACACTGCCCGACAGGAGCTAAGTAAGCTTGCATCATGGTGTGCTGAGTTCCACCTTGATTTCAATAATGACAGATGCGGCTGGTTTACCATAGGCAACGACAACCATGACTTGACCCTCGAGGTATGCGGAAAACAGCTACCTAGACTATCTTCTGTTCTAGATCTTGGCATCAGATATTCCAGAGACTTGACATTCTCAGAACAAACAGCTTACATCAGATCCAAGTCACGCAGACTCTTGGGATGTATCATTCATAACCTCTACGGTACTGAGTCACGGGTTCTGCCCTATAAAGTGTGCATTCGCCCACTTTCAGGGTACTACCCGTTTATTCTCAGTGGTCTTCGTAGAAGAGATAAACGGAAAGTTGATGGGGTGCGACGTTACCTCACTTTCAGAACATTAGGAACTGACTGTAATCTAGACTACACGTCCAGATGTAACATGCTAGGGTTACAACTACTCTGGAAGAGTAGACTTAAACTGAACGTCATATTTTATTATAAGTTACTTCATCATCACCTGCACTCTCATGGTCCGCAAATCAGGTTAATTATAACGTCTGCGTACGATATGCGCAACCATAAAGTATTAGTTGAAACTGAGTGTTGTACGACGAGCCTGCGAGAACGTACTTGGACCGCTAAATGTGTGAAAGGGAGCTATTATAGTCCTCGAGCTCCTTTTACACTGATGGGTTGACGACTGCTTACAAGGGTGTGAGTACTGGTTCCCCTCCTCACCATAATGAACGCGATGTACACCGGTTCCCCCTTAAAGCTACCATGCTACACCCCAGACATAGAAAAGTTTGAAGGACCCTATAATAGAAAAACTTTTTAGCTAACCACACATGCACACATGAAAATGTACATAAAGTTCGGATAGGTCTAAAAGTATAGGAACTTCTCTTTTTTCCAAGCTGGTCTGCGTAGTAATTCCCCCTTCCATGTATACTCACGCTTCTTCCTTCTTTGTTTTTCCTATTTGCAGCAACACCTCGATGACGACATTCCATGCTGAATTTCAATATGGACATATCTACTAAGTGGAAATAATACCTGCTGCTTGACTCAATGAATTACTGGACTGCTCCCAATCTTTCGAGGTTTCTGGAACATCTTCACAATTAACTCACCAACTGGTTAGGATTCTTCTTGCAACGAACCGTCTAAAGTTTCCCAACAGCCATAGTGACACAAATATTCTGAACAAATGATCAAACGACAGACCAGTATACCCATTGGCTGAGAATATGACTTACCTGCAGCAGTTCCACACTACATATTTTGTAGCACTCTGTGTCAAGTGATCTTCTCGCGCAAAGGTTACGATGCATCAGACACACTTCTCGAATGATGCTGCTTACGCTGATATGAACGATGCCTGGAGTCAATGTGTAACTGCTGCCGCTTGGACTATTAACCATTTCAATATCTACTTCTATCTACTACTACAAGTACTCCCATTGGAATTATTGTATACTACCTTTAAACATAACAAGGAACAGCCAACTCTGATGGATTACGTCTGAATTTCTTATTAAGGTAACATTACAAGTGGGAAATGCGAGGATTTATATACTCACGTGGATTATGTGGTTATGCTAACACTTACTGTTACCTGAAACCGGTGAAGTGAGGTCGAAATAAGAGTTTATCTAACGAAAGACGGAACTATACCGCCAGATTGACCACCTAGGTCACATGTAACGCAAACGTCGAATATTGTGCGATTTTGGTATCACTTTATTGTGTAAAAAGAATCGTGAGTGGAGACAACCGAAACTCACAGACAATCTGTATTTACTTTGAAGTGATACTTTTCTGTTCTTTTTATTATCTGCAGTCACTTTTGATATCATGATAAACCCTGGTGCGATAGCTTCTGTGTCATTCAGGACAGCTCAACTACTAGAGATTTCTTTACCAACATCAATTTGATGATGCCTGTACGCTGGCTTCCATCATGTTAAACTCTTAAGCTGAGGATAAAATATTTATTTATTTATATCTACCAGGTGCTGTGCGGACAGCCGAATGTAAATTGGTATTTTTCGATAAGGAACTCTCAGCCGTTTTCGAACTTAGGGAAGCAATCCGAAACCTATGATTACAAATTGACGAACTCCCCTCTGGGATCCTCTTAGTTAAGACACCTCATATCAGCACAGCAGATATAGTATGAAATGCGTAGCATGTCGCGTCTGTGAAGCTGCTGACCGCCAAATTTCTACTTCTTTTTGATGGTCAACAAATGACTACCAAGCTTACCAGTTTTTGTAGCAATATCATTCTTACTACCAAACATTCTCGTGTGACGATTTGCCCTACTTTCAAAGGCTAGTATAGAGTGAACCTGACCTGATAACCACCTGGTCTATAACATGAAACCTCCAGTTCAACTTAGATAAGTGTGGTTGGATATGCTTTGGCACACCTTCCATTCATCTACAGTTGTCTTTACAAACTGCGATGCTACCAAGTCTCTGTAGCCTCCCTGACCTAGGGCTCCGTTACTATAATGACCTCACATTCTCTGAAGGTGTGGAGACATAAACGCGTAAGTCGAGAGTACCATTAGGCTGTAAAATTCGTAACTTTTATAACCAGAAGGCTAAGTTGTCGCTATACAAAGCCTGCGTTCGACCCCTGTTATATTACTGTCCGTTTATTTTAGGGAGCATTCGTACAAACGACAAACTTAAGGTTGAGACCTTCCAGGGGTACTGTACATCTAGGCTACCTGGTTACAAATGTGGTCAGGGTAATTCATCTCGACGTATGTCCCTCAATCTACACCCACTTCGGGTGAGACGCCTTAGGACAAACTTTATATTTTTCTTCAAGACTACACAAAATATCCTTTACAGCTAGTGAGGGAATCTATTTTACACCAGAAGTTTGCTGCAGTTTTCGCAGTCAGGCCTTCAGTGTTGAAGCGAAGGCTTTTAGAACATCCCTCCGAGCTAACTTTTTCTCAATTAAATACTCGAAAAATATGAAACCATCTTCCCGTTGACATTAGAGCTTCCGGCTCAACCATTCAGTTCAGTCGTATGTTAGAAAGATTGTCATCCTCCGGCAAACTCCCCAACATTTAAAGCGACTCACAACTATGTCCTACAACGCTCAAAATAACAGGTCCCTTAAATTTACGAGATGTTGCCCTGACTCATTACATCTCACGGACAAGTTTACAACAATTAGGACTGCTTCGGTAAATAATTTGTCCAACTATACCTCCCACCTATTGCTACCACTAATGGAGACATCGTTAGATATAGCCTTTTGAAAAAAGCATTACTAAGATGCAGTGAATAGCACATTTTTAATCGGAATATACATATGAAACCTACGACTATACATATAATGATAGGCATGACACCATGTACAGAAGTTAAAATATGCATGTACATAACTTCCTTGTGCCTTGGTTCTCCGCTGTATTTTTCCCATTCTTATTTTAAATAGAATTTTAGAAATCTGCACTTAGATGGGAATTACGATGCTTCATCAGTACTATTCTTAAATATCACTGCATCCGTCTTCGAGCAACTCCTCCACAATCGTGCTATCTGTGATGAACGTTCTTATGGTATCCCATGAAGTTCCTTCCATGAAGCCTCTTGACACTTATTCATCCAATGTTATGAGGAATCGTGCACTTACTTCAGTGTTATACTTTGAACAGTTGACTGACGCCATTTCGTCCACTGCAGCTGTAAACAGTGTACAAAAATGTAAAGAAATACAGTTGCTGAATCTTCGACTCGGCCTCGAAATTCAGCGGAATTTGACCATTATTCACTGGGCTACCAAGTGCAATGCAAAGCATTATGGCAGCTACGGTGGACATAAGTTCAATTCAGTTAAAACAAACAAAAATAGATCGCTTCATCAGGGAGGTGATATATGGCTACCAGTATTATTCATTATTGTCTGTACAGTAGATCTCGACTTTTCAAAGAGTTTGGAGATGCATGTCCTTTGAAAAACACATTGAATCTGCCATGGCGCTTCATCCAATATATATGATCCTTTAAATTTAAGCACTTGAGTAATTTGGCCAGCATTACTTTTTTGAGAATGAACTTGCTGAGTTACTTCTTCTTCTTTTTAAATAATGCTTTTACGTGTCCACTGAACGTGACTTTCATTTCTGCCAGATAATCTAAAAGCATAACAAAAATTCGACATCTAACTTGAAGTGCACTATTTGTAAGTGATGTTAAATCTTCTTTTTTTCAGATTAGGGATTTTCACTACTTAGGATGAAAAAGAGATGGTAAAAACATTACCAAGTATTTTTCACCACCAGAAATTATAACCATAACTGTAAAAATGATATGCACCCGTAAATTCAGGAATAAATCATTATCATTATGCACAACAATCAGGCTAGTAATAGTCCGTCAGATAAGTGCGAAAAATATACGGCAATAAGGCATTAAGATGCTAAAATGCCTCAATGGCGGTGGTACAGACGGGATGCCACCAAAATTCTTTTAAAATGTAGTTGCCCTGACACAACAATCATTTTGCTTAGGATATTTTTCATGTCTTTAACATCTTTCACCTACCCCGATATCTGAAAAACATCATATATTTTACCTAGATATAAATCTGGTTCAGAAACATTAGCCGCCAACTAAAGACCAACAAATATTACTCCTTTAGTGTCTAGAACTGTGGAGAAAGTTATTAAGGAGAGCATTCCTCAGAAGATGCTTAGGAATAACATTATCATATTTGGTCAACAAGGGTTTCTAAGATCAAGGTCATGCATAACTTGGCATCTTGAGTTCTTCAACTTCATAACTACTATGCGTGACCGACACCAATTAGTTCTTGTACTTTATCTAGATACTTCAGAAGCATTCGACACAGTTGATCACATACAGTTAATTAACTATCCAATATTAAAATGGATTAAGTCTTTCCTCAGCAATTGCACCCAGTTGGTGAAGGTAGACTCACACACTTCAAAACCTAAGCCAATTACCTCCGGTGTAGTTCAAGACAGTGTATTAGGTCCACTTTTCTTTACTTTGTACGTCAATGACATTTGCTTTACACATGGTAAACTATTCTTATTCGCTGATGACCTAAAAGTTGTATGCTGATTTATCCCATTTCCAAGCATTAGTACAAAGGGAAATTGATTCAGCATTCATATAGTCCACTGTTTGTAAACTCTAGTTTAATGTAAGCAAATGGGGCTATGTATATAGATATCCAGCCGGATACTCAGTCCATGAAGATACCCGTTTTAAAAATTGCTATCACTTTTGGCTAACATAATCATGTGACCTCAAATTTTCTGGGCAGCTTGCATCAGCGAATGGCGAATCTAGGATCTTACCGGGTTGCATAACCTGTAACTTTCGCTTCAAAGACACTTAGTTACTACTCAGTATAGCTTGCGTAAGTCCGTACTGCCCGTTTATTGTGAGTGGTATCCGTAACAAAGACAAACTAAAAAAAGAGTGCCCAAAGGTATTTATAGCCAGGTTACTAAGATGAGATTCCCCACAGGACCACAATCCCTGATGCAGCACTCCAAATCTAGAACCGCTTTGGATAATGTCTCAAAATTATTCTGATACTCTTCTTCAGTGTGCAACACTAATTCTCTTTTAAAGACAGTGATATGTTTCAGTTCAATTGCAACAGTTGTTAGGATCTGCGCAACCACACTTACAGAGTCACAATGAACCCGTTTAAATCCTGCTTGCATTCAAATTTCTCCACTGTAAAACTATTTCAGATTTGGAAGACTTCCTGCTGAAGTGAAGACTGAATTTAGTCAGTAGCCGGCTAAATTCTCATCATCTGGCAACTTTCCCAACTTACCGAATTCGCTATCACTACCTTCTATGTCCCTTCACATATTAGGCCCTCTTAACGTCTAAATGAGACTTCTACTACAATCGCTTTCAACTTTCATCCGTAACGCTAAGGAAACTTTCTCATAATTAAGCACTCCCTACTTAGCGACACACGACCACATCTTCTCAAAATAGAAAACATAGAATGGAGTCCCAAACTAGTAAGAAGCACGAGAAATAGATTTTCAAATGTTTAGTAGACAAACCATATACAACTAATGACATAGTAAGGAAAGTTGAGGCCATGGGAAACACGCATTTAGGAAACAAACTACTCGTCGAACTTTCGTCTTTTTTTCTATCCACTGTTTTGTCTTTCTTTCTTGTTGTGGGCGAACCCTTCAGCTTTGAAAGCTGCATTGGTCATAAATGAAAATAAATCCTCAATGGAACTCAGACAGCGGTTACTTCGGGCGCACTTTGCAAGTTTTGGGCAAAACCCCGAGACATTTACTTCAGACTAAAGTGAGGAGAAGCACGGAGTTTCCCGATATTTCCCATCTTTTCCTTCAAAATTGTCAAAATTTCCGTAGTCTGCCCAAAATTTTCATCCTCGGTTCGATTTTCAGAAATACATTTACAATCGGGAAATATATCAGAAAATATGTGATCAAATAAGTTCCAAACGTACGTTAAATCACAGTTTCCTGTATTCCTTTTTTATGATGATCCCGGAGAAGTGGGTAGATAGGTGATGTTTGCGTACTTCGAAACAGATATTCCCACAGCCTCCTCGCTTTTGGGCGATTCATGAACCTAAGGGAATGGTGTTATGGAACACATCGGGTTTTCCAATTTTCCTCTCTTCAGCGTTTTCCCTCACATTTTCAACCTCTGACGGTTGTTGTGAAACCATTTATAGATGTGAGTCACAATCTTCTCCGCCACCACTCCTTTGTTGTCACTCCCAGGCCTATGAATGTTATAAAGTGCGTCTTGATATGCTATAAATCAGAAACACCAAAATTTATACGAAAGTTGCAAACAGATTTCTTAGGCATCACATTTACGCTGTTGAGACAATTATAGTAATGGTCCGGGTGACTTACTAAGTAAGCGCTCAAAAATAAGTACATGAAGTGGTCATATGAGAAAGAGGGTAAAATACATTTCGAATGTGCATCTCCTAAGTACGAAATGTGTAGGCTACATTCTATCGCTTTCCACAAATCGGCTTCCTTCAACTGTTGGAACTAAAAGTAAATCCATTTGGAAGATATTTAAAACACAGACGGAATGTTAAGGATATGTATTATCAAGATGAAAACTGATTGGAAGAGTATTGATATAAAAATGGATTGTATGATAGTCGAAACACTAAAATAACTTTGCCAAAGTAATAATACATCCGGAGGTAAAAAAAAACATAATCAGAATCGTAATACCCGAAATATTGTTCAGAAATAAAAGATTTGGAAGTCCATGGTGCCAGACGAAAATGTTTTTTGTGCTTGTGAAAAAGACTGACAAAATCTTATGATCATATTTTCAACAAAGTAATGAGTTGATTTTATTAAAAGTAAATTGTCTGAAAGTAACGTTGTGGCCAACGGACTCTTCTTCCTGACCTTATAGTTCTGCTACCGTCGCTAATTGTGAACGATTCCAACGCCATTGTTTCCTTTTTCACGGTAGTTTCCGGTTTCTTCACTTTGGATTCAGACTTGGTTCCGGGACATCTGGTTCTACAAACGCTGGTTTGATTCTGTCAATGCTGACTGTTTCTCGTCTGCTGGAGCGTTTGGCCGTGACACCTTTGTCTGATATACCCATTATTTTGAAAAATACTTCATACTGGGGGTTGTAAGTGTTTTTGTACGCCGAAGTGTCAAATAGAAACG
Organism: Heterobilharzia americana; assembly: GCA_944470555.2. Lineage (NCBI taxonomy): Eukaryota > Metazoa > Platyhelminthes > Trematoda > Strigeidida > Schistosomatidae > Heterobilharzia > Heterobilharzia americana. The sequence continues at coordinate 145,629,247 of OX104127.1, read as the reverse complement.
TGAGTGCAGTTTTAGATGCATTGTGGTACGTACACTTGTTTGTCTTGGTATCGTGGAGACTGAGTTCATAGTATACTCATATGACGTCGTAGCTATTACACATAGTTAGTCAAGTTTGGTGGAACGTCTGTTACTGGGTTAAAATATTCTCGAGGCAATCGTGAGGTAGTTCCATATACTAACTCGGCAGTACAGCAGCCGATGTCCTGCTTGACACTCGAACTTATACCAAGGAGAACTTGTAGTAATTTGTCATCCCATTTATCATCAGTCTTTACCGCCATGAGTGCTGCTTTTGGGTGTCGATGGAACCTTTCGACAATACCACTGGATGTGAGATGGTACGCAGTGGTTCTTATGTTCTTGATCCCGAGAAGTTCGGTTAATTGTTGAAATAGACAACTCTCGAACTGCTCATCTCGGTCTGTAGTGATGCTTGGGACACTAAAGTTAAAAATCCAGTGTTGGATGATGTTTTTCGCTACTGTTTCGGCAGATATATTATGCATAGATATTGCCATTGGCCGTCTCGTAAATCTGTCTACACATGTTAAAGTGTAGCTGAAACCATTTGACGGGGGTATTGGTCCAACGATGTCAATGTGTATATGGTCAAATCTGCCATCCGGTGCAGAAAGTCTTCCCGTAGGCGAAAGAATATGTCTCTGCACTTTTGATCACTGGCACGCTAAACTAGCTCTGGGCCATTGTAGAAGATCTCGATTCATCTTTAGCCAGACGTATTGGTCAGTAGTTAACTTCACCGTAGCTCGAATACCAGGATGTGAAATGTCATGCATCTGAGAGAAGACTAATCGTCTCATTGACAAAGGCACAAACGGACATGGTTTACTCTTAGATACATCACAGGTGATGGATCGAGAGTCACCAAGCACCACTTCTCTAAGACCTAATGAGGTGTTCACATTGCCTTTCAAGTGTTTTAAGTCCTCATCTGTCGCCTGAAACTTTGGTTTTGTGAATGACTTACGGTTGGTAAATAGTATAAAGGTATATTCTTCGAGCATATATCTGAAGTGCTTGGTAGCTAAGTAAATCTCAACTAACTCTCTGCCAAATGTACTGTATCGCGACTGAGAAGCATTAAGCCGCTTCAAGAAGAAAAATAATAGTTCCCACTGATCGTGGACAAACTGCTGTAGTACTGTGCCTACTGCAACATTTGAAGCGTCTGTCATGATTTCTAGCGGTGCTTCCGAATCACGACGAGAGAGAAGAGTTACAAAACCTAGAGCCAGCTTCAGTTTGCCAAAAGCATCATGGGCTACTTGGGTCATGTGGAACGCTTTAGCTAGTCCTTGTAACAAATCTGTCAGCGGTTGGGCTACTTCAGCACATTTAGGTATGAAATGTTGATAGAAGTTTATTAACCTGAGAAATCTTCGCAGCTTTCGAAACGAGTTTGGAACACAATATTCTCAAATTGCATCTATTTCTTTCTAAACCGGTTTAACACTGTTGGCATTAATAATGTGACCCGAAAACTGCGGGGATTCTTCGCCAAATTCGCGCTTCTGTGGATTGATTGTAATTCCGTAATCACGCAGTCGTTCGAAAAGCCTCCTAAGATGTTGCAGGTGCTCTGTTTCAGATGCTCTACCTGCTATTAAGTCATCTATGTATGTACTGACAAAAGGTAAGCCATGAAGTACCTTATCTATATGTCTTTGGAGTGTTTGAGCAGCATTTGGTCAAACCAAACGGCATACAAATAAGTTCCAATAATCCGAAGAGAGTAGTGATGGCCGTCTTGGGAGCATCATTGGGTTGCACGGGAATATGGTAGTAAGCTCGCACAAGGTCAACCTTGGAAAAAATACTTACTTTTGTCATAGAGTTCATAAAATCGTGTATGTAAGGAATTGGATACTTATCAGGGACCGTACGCTTATTCAACGCTCGATAATCACCGCAGGGCCATATTTCACCTGATACTTTCTTAGGTACCATATGCAGGAGTGATGACCACGGGCTCTTCAAAAGGGCGTATAATTCCCAATGTTAGAAGTTTATCAAATTCCTATTTGGCTATCTGCAGCTTTTTAAGATCTAACCATCGAGGTTTTGATGAGACTAGAGGACCTTTTGTAAAAATATGGTGCTTCATCGTGTCTTGGAAAGGACTTCATGAGATCCGTTTGTGCGAGCTTTGGAAATCCTCGCAAAAGGATATCGTACTCGGGAGTGCTACTTATTGGAACTACGACTAGGTTTATTGTTTTTGTCTCCTTGACGATACCCACGATAGGAAATTGACTGTTACGGCTAACTAGTCTATGGCGACTAAAGTCGACCACTAGTTCATAGTGTTGTAGGAAATCCATGCCGATGGTAGGCGACGATATATCAGCAATGACAAATTCTCACTAGAATGGTGTATGGAAACCAGTGTCTAGGATCAAAATTCTTGTTCAATGTGTGCTAATAGTGCATCTGTTTGCCACTTTTTGTACCAAGGTCGGGTTGGGATAGTGTATTTCGGAAGGCGTAGGTGGGACCACGCTCACTTTTGCCCCAGTATCAACCAGAAACTTCCTTCCAGTCTTCCTATCCATCACCCGAAACAAACGACTGTGTTGTTGTACGTCGGCGACAGCAGTCATTACTGATCGCCTATCCGTTTCCCAACAAAAAGGTTTTAAAATCTCATGGTAACAAACAACTATGTGCTTTATTGCCAAACTTCTCGTGATACCAGCACGTGCTACTTTTCGAAGCAGTTCTACTCGTGGTCTTATCACAACTGTGGGATCTGCTTCTATAGAACTTTAGTGACCGTCGATGTAACTGCAAAGTCGTCATTTGTCCTGTAAGTATGTCTATCTTCCTCTCTAAAGCAGCCACTCTATCATTTTGCGTTGGCTCAGCAATACTTCTAACCTTTTTATGCAACCTTTCGTACATACGGTCAGTGATGTCAGCCAACCTGTCAATGTCAGTGTCCACATTTCCAACAGGTAATATCTGCTGAATACATAAGAGAAGTCTTCGTAGCCAAAGCTGGTAGAATGGACCGTTGTCTACGTTTTTATCTTCCAACAGACTTTGCATATGTCGCTTAAGTTGTGAAGGTAGTCTCTCACCAGGGCATACGCTGTTTAGAAGTTGATCGACGGCTTTCTGGTCAAATAACGAAGTAACTTTCATCACTTCTCACTTCAACACATCATGAAGTATGTCTGGGTGGGGCTTCAATAGCGTCTCCTTTACTTGTTCAGCCACTTCTTCAGATGATACAGAACTTGTATATCCGAACTCTGTGTTTTGTGAAGTTATATGATTGTCCATGAAGAAATGCTGCAGACAGACAAACCACAATTGCGGGTCATTAAACTTAAAAGAAGACATAGGAAGATTAATGACACCCACGGACCGTAAATTCGAAAAGTCCTGATTATGAGAGTTTAAAGATATCAGTACTGGTACAGCAAAAATGCAATGTTAAGAACTTAAAATAACAAGAGTAGGAAAAATACAATAAACTGGTATGTTAATGCCTACCACAAAGCAGATAGAGATATTCTCAGTATATATGTCCGTATTGTGTACAGTTATTAGTGACTGTGGTTGCAGTACGCAATTGAAAACAATAATAGTATCCACCAGTAAAACTGGCGAGAGTTTAATCACGTCGGGCTCTGATATTTGACTCCAAATACACTACCTCCTGTTTATTATTCCCGACAATGCTGATTCACCTGCGTCAGATAGTGTATCCATTATCACAGACTGATTGCATACCAAGGACAATAGTATGGTTTCTATTATTTTTTGCGCAAAGAGCAGGTGTTATTCAGGCAGAATGAGAGTGAGTCAGGGTTATGCTTGCAAATTTCCCCAATAAGATCCCGGTGTTTAAAGGTGGTAGCCACAGTTCTGTTCATACTTATTGACACTGTTGCGTATACCTTGGTAATAGTGATATGATTCGTAGCATCACCAGTAGTGCATGGTGACAACGAGATACCAGTTGCAGATGACATGAGGGCATTAAAACCATATTTGATACTGCTGGTGTTGCATTTCAAGGCGGTCCAAAATATCCTGATCTTAGGAAGTGGTAGAGACCAATAGATTTGTGGCATACTTTCCTGATGGTTGCTTCACTTATTGTGGTCACAGACAATATTATATCCCTTTTTTGTTGTTGGGAGATCAACTCCAAATTTGTCTTCCAGTGATTTAAAACCTATGATCTGATACATATGAATGAGGCAAACTACACGATTTGTATCTACTATTGGGTCCATCATCTAATAATCGTGACTTCTTAGGTACTGGTCATGATGTGCTAGCACTAAAGATAGATGAGATGCTAAGAAATCTCAATTGACTGGATGGTAACAATGTTGTTTGGTGATGGGATGGGATGCGAAGTAATGCTTGGCATTTTTCTCAGTGTGGTTATGTGATGGTATGATTTTCATGTGTTGCTTCGTATCATTCTTGCATCTTCTGGCTTGGATATTGAATCGAATTCCCGGTACTGTGATTAGTCTAGGTTGCCTATTAGGACTGGTATTACATTGACTGATGGTATCTGTAAAGTTTGAAGCTTGCCCATTTCAGATGTAAATGGAATGAGAGAGGATTAGACTGTTTTGCGCTGGATATTTGGGCAGTCATATAGAGTCAGGATATTTAAGGCTAGTACTTGGTACGTACATGTGCTGAGCAACCCCTAATGAATACAAAGTAATCCAGGCTTACAAGATCCCATGTTTGTCTGTATTTAACAATGAAGGGATTAGAGCGACGTTTAGTGCGACGATTGCGTAGGTTGTAATATGTTGTAATTAAAAAAGAAATAGTAATGATTCAGAAGTAAGCTATTCTTTCATGGTGTCGAAATATGTAGGTGAAGCTTAGCCTGAGAAGTCGAAACCAAGGTGACACAATGACAGTTGTAAGAAACCATCGGGTTCGGCGTCGAAATCCTTCTCTTAAACCTCCCCATAGATGGCTTCTATTCTGAGTTGATCTTTGAGTAGGATGCTATCTAGAATGAAAATATGACATTGAAGTAATGGGAGTATGGATGATTTGTATTCGGTGCCAAAGTTGTGAAATTTGAATCCAACCAACTTCTTGCTCTTGAAAAGCCAAGGTATTAACTAGTCAAAAGACCCGAATTCAAGGGAATGTATATGCTCAATAACTACCAACGAAAGGAAATGAAGTGGAGTCACATTGTAAATTGTAATGTATAGACTACTTAGAAAACGAGTTAAACAGAGCGGAACACACTTATCCTTGTTAATTCACGTTTCTCGCTTAATACACCCACCATTAATCGATGTTACTAGTGCCTTATTGCATATTGATTAAAATAAGACTTAAACCATTGATGAACGAGTAGTAAACAGTTCTCAAAGGTTTTTCATAGGCAGTGAATTTGCAGGTGTCGATAATATACGTTTGAAACAAGAAGGGCCTCAACTTATTCCTATGGATAACGCCGCTGGTGCATTATGGATTGTTACTAACTTCCATAGTATGAAAGTGACCATTTCGGAAGAAGTTAGACTACTGAAGGAAGATCTCTGTAATGCTGTATGCCTGCAGTTGAGTTAGAAGCGAACTTCCATCAATCTTATCAAATGACTTTCCAAGGTTGATGTATTAAACTAATACCGTAAATCTTGCATCCTTTAGGTGGATAACGTTATGAAATAATTCTAGGTGGCAGGTCATACAGGATCTAAATTTGATAAAGTTTTACTGCAATAAAGCTATCAAGTTTTCAGTTTATAGGAAGTCATAAACCTTGTCACTTATTCTTTGTTCCAGTGTCATGGAAAAAACAGAAGTAATACATATGGGTCTTCACCTTCTTATATCAGACTTACAACCTGTTCTAGAATGAGGTATAATGTGCTTCAGTTCTGTAGCATTAGAATATTTTCCAGCTGTTGATCCAGAATACTTTCAGAGAAGAGGAATACCTCATATACATCGTTTTAGAAATGACGGTTGAAAAGAGTCAGATCTTATATAATTTGAAATTTTCTGACATCTGGGTACTGTGTTCATCTCATCTCAGTTTGTTTTGAGAAGTTTTCACAAAGTCCTGGGATTGTATTTACTTTTGAGTGCCGTTAACATTTCTTAGCAGAATGTTTTAACAGTGACATCCAAAATATTATCATAAATATCAAAGATGTTAATTGGAGAGGAAGAATTATTCGATTTCTAATATGCTTTATTTCTTTGTGTAATTCAACCTTAGGGGTTGTATACGGGGTTTAAATGTGTAACGTGATATCAAATGATTGAAACAGGCTGATGGGTTGGAATACAAATGATCAAGTATGGCGTAAATACCAGTTAATGATGACTTATTTTAATCCTGACAGAAAATTAGAAGCAGTAAAGTCCCAATTAGCCTTAGAGAAGTTCCTTATTACTTTTGTCGGGAGACAACCACTTACTCGTACTATATGAAAAATTGAATGAACGTCGTAGCGATATCTGTCTACTTCATCTGCAATATAATAGTTATTTTTAGGCGGTTAAAAGGATCTCACTGAATGCATATTAAAATTGCCCGCTATAATTTTAATGTTAAATCTAGGGGAGAAACAAGTTTTGACAAGCCATAGGATTTAGGTGAACATTATGCACAGCTTATCAGCAACTTAGTATGGTCTGAGGTATAAGGGATGACACATACACAGTCGGGTACTAGCAGTTCTAAATGCATACATAACATAGATCATACAACCTCTTTACAGAAATAATACTGCCACCTCCTTAATCAATTCCTCTTTGCTTTCTAAATAATTTTAGCAGGTAAAAGTTATTAACCTATAATCTCAATAAACTGGTAGCTGTATCTCAGCTATCATTAACATGAACAGGTTGCAGAAATATAGGATTATTTTACTATTATTATTTGTCCCTTGGGTTCCTAGTCGAACATAGGGCTTCAGTAACACGTCGCCATTTCACTGTCTTCTCTACAGTCTTTTCAACCTGGCTCCACCACCGCCCGCAACCTTTTATTTCTTCCTCATACCATCTTCTTCATGTCATTCTCGCCTCGGATGCCCAACTAGTCGTTTCCCCTAAGGGTTTCACTAGACAGACTGGCCTGGCGTGTGATGTCTCTGAATGATCTTCTTGGTGTATGCCCAGTCCATCTCCACTTACTTCTGCATATTTGTTGGGCGAAAGGTTCTTGGTTGATTCGTTCCCGGAGTCAGTTCCTTGTTGCTTATTCTTTGTGGCCATCTGATCGACTTTCAGTATCGAGTGAGCGTAGGCGGCAGCTGTTGATGAATGTCTGTAGTTTGTTGGAAATGCTTCTCGTAACGCGCCAAGTCTCTCAACCATCACACAGAAGTACTGACTTACTTAACATTAGTGTTAGAAATTTGGATAGAATGCACATAAAAATGCCGATGTTAGTCGATCGGGCATTAATTAGAATAAGTGTAAGCGGGAAGCACAGTTTGCATGAGGATCTGATAAGCTAATAAACAAAGAGCAATTTGTATCCAAAAAGGATTCAGATCGAAGAAATTTGGTATATAAAAATGGAGTTGGCTGGTATTCTCATAAAGAATAGTTTTCCAGACTATTGCTAGTGTTTTCTTAATGTGTGGCTGAAGAGTTGGTTTGATGGTTAAAATTAGGAGAGTGAAGTGGATATATCGATAACTGACGATTTAGAAGTTCACTAAGAGTTAAAGTTAACGCACCGCTGTAACCTAAAGTCTAGGTGTTAGATGTTTGAGGGAAAGGGAACATGATCCCGAGCAAAGGGTTCTGTGGAGGCATTTTGGCTGCAAGAGTGTAACAGAAGAGAAACGAAGGACTGAGTACTAATGGTATCAGGGAACCTATAATTATGTGCACAAGATGCAGGTCAGATGTAGTAACTGGCATTACTTAGGTCACCTAGGAGGTTTTTTAAAAGTTTCAGCGTGTATCCCAGTACTTCATACATTATTGTTCAATATTGTCTGAATGATTCGAATGAGAATACATTTACATCCGAATCAGGAGTACGCCATTTTTCAGGTGAAATCAGGTATATGTTATGCATAGTCGGCCACAAGTATTGTCGATCAGATGAAGCAAAATAAGATACATTGAAGTTCTACATACTTTTGAATCACTGTAAAATGAAAAAGTCATGAAAGTTATATAATGTGGAGGGTTAAATGCATGTGAACATCCTTAAAGTAGAAGTTATTATGAAAGTGAAAAATAAGTTACATCTGATTACCGATGAGCCTTGTTGACAGCGCTGATATAGATGGGAAGACAAATAATAAAGACTTGTTGGTTTAGGGATAAACCACTGAGTAACTATTGAGATTTGACGATCAAGTAGAAAGTGTAAACAAATACATTCAGGAGATTAGAACTCACAGAATATGCAATCTAACATAATAAATCTAGTTGTGTGAATGTAAGTAAAAGTAGCTAGGATTCTCATAGTAACATATCACTTGACAAGTTGCTGAATTAAAAATGTGGGGTTTTTTAGGCGTATGTTGAAGATGTTAAAAGGACCAGATTAGCGGTGGTAATTATTATAATATTTTCTTGAAGAAAAAGAAATAAGACACTTATAAGGTTGAATATTGTGGTAGTTTGCTACTTGCTCAGTGGGTAGATGATGACTAATATTGAAAAATAGAGGAATTAAAGTTTTTAAATGTATGTGTTAAGTGCGAACAGATGCTGTACAGTGTCCCTTATCTTTAGTTTATCGCAAAATAACTTCGAATTCAAGCCCTCTAAGGTGGTATTTGTATATAAAAGTTCTGTTTTAGTTGATGGATTATTGCAGTTTCTGAATGACGTAGTAATCTAATATTTATTTGTCGACTGACTACCTTCAAAGCTGTGTCTGAATCAAAGGTATGACCTGTATTGAGGATATGTTTACCCATGACATTGTTTGGTAGCTCTCTACCTCATAGTGACAAAATTTTGCTACGTGCTCCTAGATTCGGCTAGTAAGAACCCTATCAGTTCTTCTAGCAAAATTGTTACTGAAAGTACAGGTAAATACATAAATACTGTTAGTGAAAACATGCATGCGACTCAATACATCTTTCAAGATAATCATTAGACAAGGAAGTAGTAGATTGCTATATCATTCGGAAGCACCAGCAATTCATTGATTGAAACCGAACTTATGTGTACAAAAGGAGTTAATAATAATAATAATAATAATGGTTTATTCTGAAAGATATTTCGAGAATACTCCCCTCGGAATTCTCATTGCACCGTATAGCAGCAGTTAGACAGAGACAATGTATTTATATACGTAGCAAAATGAAACAAGTAGAAATTACATGAAGAAAAGATAAAAATATTCGCTGTATCTACAGCTTTCTTCAAAATGCACAGTTAATTAAGGTAGACCATCACATTGGCAATTAGATTCATAATACGTAAAAAGTAACATGCTTATCTTCAGTTGGTTTACTTTCAAGAACAGAAGTTGATTAGTTAGTTGACGTCTATTACTTTCTTCATTACACAATAGACGAGCTGAATACGGTATTGTAGAGTTTTTAAATTTTGTAATGCATGTATAGAGTTTTATGTACTTGCTTCTCGTCTTTTCAGATGACTGACACGTAGAGAGCTTTGAGTGGAGAGGATGATGGTCATCTGATGGAATAACACCTACTATAGATGTTTATCCACAATTGTTTTAACAAAAGTTTGTAGTTTACCTTAAGTTGCCTTAATGAATAGTTCTTTTGCTACAGCTTCCCTTACAATTTCAAAACACTATCTCATTTAGTAACCATTTTCACATTCTAATTCTGCTTCAGTTCCTTACTCTGTGATTTAAGTAAGAATATACACATATCAATCTTCAGTGTGTTATCGCTACAAACAGAAATTCGATCACTAACTAGGAATTCATCCGAAAAATTCCATTATTTTTTGACATGTTCAATAATGTTTATTACTGATAAAAGGTTAATCAGAAGGCTAAGATTTCTTCCTGAAATTGTTTTCTGATTCAAGAAGCAGAGAAACTGGCGTCTAAAAAGTTATCAGCAATGCGCAAAAGGGATTAAGTAAATTTAAGGAAATCTATCGTTAGCTGTGAAACTTTATACCGACTAATTTCAGAAATTCGGTTGATGGATCATCAATCGCAGTAATGCTCTAATTCAGTTAACTTTAGTTAAATAGAATCCAAATTACAGCTGCACAAACGCACACATGTGACTTCTCCTACACATGATCAATGCTTTGAAAATCCTACCACGTCAATCTCTTCCAACATCCGAACCACATAACCGTAATCTCTGACTTTAAAACAAATAATTTCGCGTCTGTCGAAACACTTTGGATAATGCCGACTCTGAAATATTATGACAGCTCACACGGAATACGCTCATCACTGACACTGAAAGTTAGCTGTACATGTGTAAGTGTCAGGAATACAGCAGGTGGTATGAAATATTTATGAAATGGAAAACTGTCAGATACGCTGTGAGAAGAGTACCAATGGTGATGATGAGTGGCTCTGCATTTCAGGTGACCAAAGAGACAATTAGGACGAAACTAAATTGAGAGATGAAGCACTGATCCATTAGTAGGAGAAGAATCTTAGAAGTGCTGTGATTCATGATTAATAAGTACACAAAAATCGGTTGAATTCCAGTGAAAACAGAAATCCCATGAATCCATACCTTCAGATACAGCGGTTTCCTCAACCTTACATTCAGTATTCACGTGTCTGACTCCCTACTCCTCAATTTTTCATACTAACCATTTTCAATCAATACAGGAGGGCAAAACAGGAAACAATCAATCTCCTACTTGACCAAGGATACAAAGAAATACTCCCCTGTGTGACACAACTCAACTGTTGGGAAGTTCCTTCAATGCTGATAATCACTTCAGAGGTCGTGCATTAAAAGGTATAGGAATTTAATCTCGGTCATAGAAATATACCATCATTTAGAAAGACGTCGAATTCGTAAACTCAGTGATCAGTAAAATGCAGAATGTGATGTTCGCAAACTAGATTTTTGAAGCCATATCACCGCTGCTTGAATCACGAAATGTGGACACTAAACAGCACGGAAAAAATATTCAGTAAATATGCATAACATGTGATGAATTGCAGCAAATCTGTCTGAATACACCATCGAATATCTGCAAAAAGCTTACGGTCAGCCTAGAATGACAGCGTTCAAACTCATTTCAGGTGGATTTTCATGTTGATGACCAGTAGACTAACACCCTGCTACACATAACCCTGGATAAATCAAAAGACCGACAGCACGGAATATGATTAAACACATGTTTGAATCTTTTAATAGGCTCATAACCACTAGTGAATGAACTACTATATGGACAAAACAATCTATCAGTACTATGTGTTAGGGGATTGTGTAGGTTGAGAGTGAAAGTAAACCTTGGATATTGTGGATCTCGAATCAAACACATTTCAACGAACTGGAGTGAAAAACCACAGATCAGCATTAGTCGTTTCCAACAGAGCCAAAAAGTAAGATACTAACGAATCGAAGGGAAGTTGAGATCTAATCGGAAGTTATGTTTCGAAGTTTAATCAGTAGAGTCCATAAACGACTGAATAGAGGCACGTTGTAACTTACATTTTCATTTAAGTTTCACAAACAACGAAGTATATAAACACAAAAGTAGGAAAAATTTAAACCTACAAGAATTTAGCATCATGTAGCTAAGGAGGTTCACCATCGGTAAAGATAAACAAAAGATACATAAGTACGAACAGATATTTGCAAAATATACGTCACAATCTCCAATTTAACGTTGTTTAGGGAAACGTGAATTGTACAGTCATCAAAAGGGACAAATCCTCCATCGGAGGGACAGTAGAATATTTGACTCTTAAAATCTGACACGCATAAATACCTCGATTAGATGAACATTTAGAGAATAGTGTCTGTATACATTATCTAGACAAATGGGTTGGGCAAAATGGAAATAATGAAAACAACTTATTCCTCAGAAAAGAATCTAGTCAAAAAAATGCATTTAGAGGATTACTTTGCATGAAAGTAAGTCACTAGGTAACAATGGTTACAAAAAATTTAGTTTTTCAGTATGAATATGGATTACTAGTAACAGGATTTTTAAAGAGGAAAGAGGAAGATGACACTTCTGTGTATGTGATGATGTCTACAAATAGGATTTCGTGATCGGAAAGAGGAAAACGATTGTAACAAGTTATTAGGCAGCAATAACAATATCCATATTGTCAGTAATTTGTTTTGAGTCGATTCACTCTTCATCTAATCAATGAAATTAAATCTGGTTCTTCTAGCTTTACTGCTGGTTGTAAAAGTCTCCAAAATATTAAAGTAATCTAAAAGACAGACAGTACTACAACTTCATTGAATGGGTCAGGAAGTATCTCTGAGTTCTGTGAGTTATTATTAGATTATTATTTGTCCCTTGGGTTCCTAATGGAACGTAGGGCTTCACTAGCACGTCTCTAGTGAACTCTGTTCTCTGCAAACTTTTGAACCTTGCTGCACCACTGTACACAAGCTATAATTTCCTCGTCGAATGGTCTCCTCCATGTCACCCTCGCCTCCAACGTCCAACTCGTCGCTTCCCATCTGGGTTCCACTCGACGACCTGGCCTGGTGCATGATGTCCCCAGCCGGCCTTCTCAGTGTATGCCCAATCCATCTCTACTTCCTTCCAGTGCATATTTGTTGAGCGATGGGTTATTGGTTCGTTCATTCCCAGAGTTCCTTGTCGCTAATTCTTTCCAACCATCTGATCTTCAGTAACGAGCCAGAGTAGGCAGTTGTTGATGAGTGTCTGTAATTTGTTGGAAATCCCCTTCGTAACCCGCCGTCTCTGAGCCATACAGAAGCACTGACTTGACTGGATTGGTTTTTACAATCCGGATGTTGTTCCATATGCTGAGTGCAGAAGATCTCCACACTGGTTTCAGCCTTATGAAGGCCTGTCTTGCTTTTCCGATCCTGGCTGTCTTTGACATCCTTGTCTGTGCCTTTGCCGCCTGTTGTTGAAACAGTGCTGCCTAGATAGGTGAAGGAGGCTACTTTCTTTAAGTTTCTCCCGTTCATGGTGATTGGTGCTTGTTGTTGATGCTGTTGTTGGTTGGGTATCTTCATCACCTCTGTCTCCTTTATATTCACTTGAAGTCTCGTCTTCGCTACCTCTTCTATCAACTTCTTAGTTTTCATCTGTAGATCTTCAAGTTTGTGTGACATTAGACACAAGTCATCAGCGAAATCCAAATGTTCTAGGTCCTTTTCCGTGGTCCAGCGTATCCCCCTCTTCTCCCTCCTCATGGTTTGTTGCATGATCCAGTCCAGTCCGCTACAATCAGGAAGATGATCGGTGATAGTAGGCAGCCTTGTTTTACTCCTGTCTTCACTTCAAAGGCATCACTGAGCTTCCCATTGTGAATTACTTGGCATGTGGTGTCTTCATATAATTGTTGAATCAGTTATTTGAACTTTATATATTATGTATGCTAATACGATCCTCAGTCGGTAGTGTGAACTGATAAGTAGAAAGATTTCTTGAGATAATACGACCTCTGGTGGACAAGGACTTGAAAGAAGTTAACCGTGCTTTTCCATCTACCTGTTGGATGAAAATAAGTCCCTTATATTCCTTGATCTAGTTGGTGGTTCAAATGAATCATTCTGCATTCACACTCACCTTCATTGCTGTCAATGAAATATTCCATATTATACTTGCTTATTTGATGAATATTGCACAATGATACAGCATTATCTACTTGATGATGTTTCGAGCATAAATGTTTGCTCATAATCATATGAATGTAATATTACCTACAACATCTAATTTATATGGTCCTGTCACACCTCATATTGTTTGTTTTTATTGCTATTGAAATTTCCTATTCCTCTGGATTGTTGATCTTGTTGGGGTATGTCATTCTATATTTAGCTAAATTTTTATGCTCCGCTCATCTAACTGACTCCGACTGACTAATTTGACTTATGTACATAACCTCACAGTCATTGCATAGAATTCGGTAGATAAGATCATTTTGCTTAATTGGATCTATCGGATCGGTAGGCTGATAAGGCTTATGTCTGAGTGAGTTTGTAGACTCAAATGTCAATCTAATTCCAGCCTTGTTGAGAATCCTACGTAAAGTTTCCCATATTCCCTCCTTATATGGTAACACAGTAGAAGTTTCGAACTAATTTCTACTTATGTCATCACTGTTATTCATATTTATACTACTGTTATCATTTCACTTCTTATGTGTTCGTAAAGATTTTCTCAATAAACTGTAGGGGGATAATTGTTATTTATTTACTCTTCTTTTATGTGTTTCAATTACTTGTTTGAGTCGTCAAGTTTATAAATTATTGCTCATAATCATATGAATGTAACCACACTACCTTTGACATCTGATTCAGGTTTCAGGACAAAATGTACAGACGGACAGAAGAAGTAGCGTTGGGATTATCATTATCCTCAATCGAAGCAGACATACTGATGAGTAATTAGGAAAACATGGGTTTATGAACGCTTAATCCTGCATCTAAGATGTGGTAGTGATATATGAATGACACATTTACCTCGATGAAATCGGAACGTATCGACTGTTTCTTCACCCATTTAACCTCAGCAGTAGATGCAATCCAATCCACTTACGGAGTAGAAAGTAAACAAGGAAAATTATCTACGTTGGGTTACAGAAAAGGATGGAGGAAGGATGTTGGTTCGGTTACTACCGTCTACAGGAAACCGACATATTCTTACAGGTATCTGGATTACAGTTCATGTAATTCAATGTCAGTTAAGGTGGGTTTAGTCAAATGTCTAAATGACAGAGCTAAAAAATGTACTTGTCAGTGTAAAAACTTAAACAAGTAATTGAAACACATAAAAGAAGAGTAAATAAATAACAATTATCCCCCTACAGTTTATTGAGAAAATCTTTACGAACACATAAGAAGTGAAATGATAACAGTAGTATAAATATGAATAACAGTGATGACATAAGTAGAAATTAGTTCGAAACTTCTACTGTGTTACCATATAAGGAGGGAATATGGGAAACTTTACGTAGGATTCTCAACAAGGCTGGAATTAGATTGACATTTGAGTCTACAAACTCACTCAGACATAAGCCTTATCAGCCTACCGATCCGATAGATCCAATTAAGCAAAATGATCTTATCTACCGAATTCTATGCAATGACTGTGAGGTTATGTACATAAGTCAAATTAGTCGGTCGGGGTCACTTAGATGGGAGATAACTCGAAGCCTCCAGTTGTGTGTTACCATGCAAGGAAGGCACCGCGGAAGCATTGCAAAGAATTCTCAATAAGGCTGGGATTAAAATGGTATTTAAACCAGCAAACCAGATGAGAAACAAACTTTGTAGGTTGAAAGATCCTTTTGATGCTATCAAGCGAAATAATTTAGTTTACCAAATCCCCTGCAATGATTGCGAGGTCAAATACATGGGTCAAAGTAGTCGACTAGGGGTGATTAGAAAAACAGCACAAAGGCTTAGCTAAATCAAGATTAGTAGATCCTAGCAAGATAAGAAATTGAGGGAAAATTTCAGCTATAGCTCTGCATGCAACTACACACAATCACATAATAGGGTGGAATAGAGCGATAGCGTTAAAAACTAACTTAGTTGGGTGGAATGAGGGAGACATTAATAACAGAACCTTTGTTTATCGAATGCACACCAAATACACGAGCTAATAGAAATAATTCTGCACTTGTCCCAGATATAAGGAAAGTTCTGCTGCCTTTGTCATCACAGAGGAGAGAAAATTAGGACTATATAAACTGTTTCAAAGTTGTGGAGTTACCTGATATGAAAATGAACAATGAATTGTGTCCGAAACGTCATCCAGTCAATGATACTGCTTCAGTTTGTGACATTTTTAATTAACAAATTAAAATGGGATTACAACCTGCCACAGTGCTCAAGGTTCACTACTATACATATGACTCTTATTTTTTTATACTGGGTGATGATTGAAGGTGAGATGAAAATCTAGACGGCGGCCGGATCCGAACCAGCGACCACCGGGTACACCCAGTACAAATACTAGTCCGCCAAACTACGGCTATCTTAGATGGTCAAATCATAATCTTATTTTTTAGTTTATCTTTCGATATCTTTCAAAAGTTACTCTCATTTTCAGAGTTATATCCATCTTATTACTCAATACAAATAAAATCTGTCAACCTTTTATCATAATTGCTTAACCATAATGTCATTTTTAAAAATTTAAGAATGACACTGTGAGCAATACCCTACAATTTCTTTTTACTGCCTTCTCTACAATGCTCATTTCATCATTGTTTAAACAGTTAATCTTTGAGTAATCGTTAGAAGTTCATTAATTTTCGTTAGTTTCAGACAACCTAAATGCTTAGTATAATTGTTTTTATATGATACCGTCGTTGATTGGATCGAATTGATCGGTTGCTATTGACATATGGGCTCCTGTGTGGATGCCTCTCGATATTGCCAACGTTCTAATTAATGTTAATGATGGGTCGTGGCTAGCAGCGATCTCTCCTGAGTCCGAATCCCAGTGGGAACAACATCACTCACTGGGGAGCAGGTACATCCAGCTGACGAATCCGAAATAGGACGAAATTCGCCTCCTAGATTCCACTGCTAGTCAAGATCCATCATTAACCTAAATGTTTCTTGCTTTCCATTTCAATGAAGAAATTCGTTTCGATTTATGAAAATATGTTTTAAAATATGAATTTTATCATCAACTTTATACTGTATAGGTTTTCAAGCAGTTGAGGCGAATCCATGAAATACATTCATATTCAATCCCCTACTATTTTTCTCGTTATTCTATTCAAGTTTATGAAGTGTGGGAATTGTACTCTTCAAAAAATATATATTTTCTTGCTGATAAACTTATTTCCCTTACTAGACATTAATAAATATGTCAACAAATGATACAATGTTTCAGATGGATTTCCAGTCTGAGATAAAAATGTCACATGTATTGAAAATAAACTGAAGTGGGATGGGAGAATATTGTTATTTAAAATAAGGAGTAAGACATTAAGATATAAAGAGAAAGAGATAAATGGTTATTCAATGAGACAAAGCATCAGGCGAAAAACCCGATGGTCACTAGTTCGAATCTAGTCGCGGTCGAAATTTGAAAGAAGAATGTCTTTCTCCAAACCTTTCTCGGTTTCGCTTACATTTCTCCTGGGATTGATTGTTATCAAGCTCCTACATTAGTTACTGGTGTTTATGTCTGGAAATATTATTTCGTTTCAGTAGGTTTTGTGTATTTCGATTTAACATTTCTAAGTGTTATTGCTAAATGGGATTCAAAGAAAGACGTTTATTCTTTGCTAGTGAACTTATCACTTCATTGGCTGATGAATTTACAGCTCTCGCTTATGATGTTCCATGTTTTCTGGTCTTTAGTCATAACTACTGACTATATATATATATATATATATATATATATATATATATATATATATATATAAAATTCTTAACACTATGAAAGTTATCGTAAAGATAAATGATGGCTAATAGTGGAATCCAGGATGCACATTTCGTCCTATTTAGGACTTATCAGCTGGATGTACGTGCCTCATTGTGAGTGATGTTGTTCCCACCGGGATTCGAACTTGGGAGCGATCACTTCAAACATCAGAGCGTTATCCGCTATCCCACCCCGACAAAATAACCACTTCTTGTGAGACGGGTATAATTTTAGTATAATTGCTTGTATTATACCGTCATTGATTTGACCGAATTGATCGGTCTCTATTGGCTGATGCCTCGATATACCTATGTTCTGATTGGTTCTAAATAGGAGGAAATGTGCATCCTGGATTCCACTGCTAGTCACTATCCATCTTTGCTATAATTAGAACACAGTTAATATCGAGGGATCAGTACAGCAGCCCATATGCCAGTAGAGACCTATCAATTCAGTCCAATCAACCACGGTGTAATGCAAGCAATAACATTATAACTATGAAAATTAGCTACTAGTTCATTATCTTCGCTTGGTAATTAATGAATAGAGAAAATGTGACATTCAGAAGCATGGCTCAAAATTGTAAAAATGAGAGTAAAAAGTATATTTGATATAAATGGGTTCGAGTGTAATATATATTGAAAGTCATTACTCTAGCTGAAGATGGTTCAAGCAAATGTATATTCCTAGTGTTATTGCTTGTATTACACCATCGTTGATTGGACCGAATTGATCAGTCTCTCTTGGCATATGGGCTCCTGTGCAGATACTTCGATGTTACCTGTGCTTTAATTACGTATATAGCAATGATGGGCAGTGGCTAGCAGTGGAATCCAGGATGCGAATTTCGTCCTATTTGGGACTCGTCAGCCAACAGAGACTAGTTAAATCAGTCCAATTAACGACGGTGTAATACAAGCAATAACACTAAAACTATACGTGCCACACAAGAAGTGGATATCGTGGCTCGGCAATGTAGTCGATAACGCTCTCACGTTTGAAGCGATCACTCCCGAGTCCGAATCCCGATGGGACCAATATCACCCACTGGGAGGTAGGTACATCCAACTGATTAGTCCCAAATAGGACAAAATGGTGTCTTACTAATACTTGTGGATTTTAATTTTGAGGTTTGTGAGGATTTATTGATTTCATGTTGATATTCTTCATGGACTGACATTAGTTAAGGAAACATTGGAAACGTGGAAGCACTGGAAAGCTGTTTCGTTCTGGTTTAGGACCACTCAGCAGTGCGGACCCATGACCCCAAGCGACCAGGGATTGAACCCAGGACCTTCGGGTTTCGTGGACTGCAAGTTACCATTGGGCCATTTAGTCGGAACAAAATGGTTCATATTTCTTACTCTTGTCAACCTCCATTCAACGGATTTTAAATAACCTAGCACTAAGGATGTGAAGAGAAAGAACGATATCACCGGTGTTCTCGCTTTTGATATTAATGAAGCATAGTGGCAGTGGGCAGTGTAACCCAGGGCACGCTAGCCTCTGTCCATCATCAATATTACTATAGTCTTATTCAATACAGTCTTTTTTTAAGGCTTATTATACCTTATTAAAATGTCGTTTAGAGAGTTATTCTAGCCTGTTCAGTTTTGTGAAATCTGGATATGAAAAAGATATATTTATTTCACAGTACTGTGTTGTTTGTCTATTTACATTTTAACATATGTTTATCATATAATCAAAGTTAAGGATTTCCCACTGTTGCTTTCAGGGGAGCAGGATATCTCAGGTTAAAAAACATCAATAATACCATTGAATATATTTTTTTAATCATTTACTTTTCATATGTATCCACATATCTGTTGTAATAATGAGTTTTCCAATCTTAGTTTTTTTCAGATTGTTGACATATACACTTTCAGACATGTAATGGAATACTACGGGTGTATTACTTGACTCATAAGTAGAATACTGGGAAACTTCAACATATATACAAGATAAGAGAAAGCTTTCTATCAAACATGTGGATTTGAAGAATATTCACGTGAAGATTACAGATGGCTAGCAGTAGAATCCAGGATGCACACATTTCGACCTATTTGGGACTCGTCAACTGGATGTACCTGCCTCCCAGTGAGTGATATTGTTCCCAGCGGGACTCGGACTCAGGAGTGACCGCTTCAAACGCGACAGCGTTGTCCATTACACCACAAAGCTACGATGTCCACTTCTTGTGCGACTGGTATTGGTTTAGTGTTATCGCTTGTTTGAAGAGATCACTCCCGAGTCTAAGTCCCGGTGGGAAAAACATCACTCACTGGAAGGCAGGTACATCCGGCTGACGAGTCTCAAATAGGACGAAATGTGCATCCTGGTTTCTGCTGCTAGCCACTGCCCATGATTACTATACATAGTTAAAAGGCAGTTAAAAGGGAAATGCCCTAATACTCTATTTACCTTATTTTAAAATGAAACTGATGGGGTGTTAAAATTTCTTGAGTACTGTAGCACATATATAATATAAGATATTACAATCTCGGTGTGGGATGTTATAGTTCAGCCTGAACCTTACGTTATATTTCAAAGAATTCTATTAGCTTACAGAATATTGCTTCAGTTTGTTATATTTGGTCGTATACATTTATGGATTATAAACGTTAGAAGAAGAATAGGTTGAACTGATTTCGATAAGCTTTTATTGAATATTTGAACGAAAACAAAGGTCAAATCATTTGTTTTACCTTCTGTTATTGAGTAAAAAATAGAGAAATAATATTATATTACAGATTTATGTGAATGTATATTTAAGCAAAGTTAAATATTATTTACTTAACAAACACATGCTCAGTGCAACGTATACTCAACTGCCACATGATGTATAAAGCTGTTAAACAAGATTAAGTTTCCTAAAATCTAACTTAACTGTTTGAAAGGTTTTAGTTCTATAGCATTTCCTGAGCTGATTGATTTGTTCGTGAAGCTTTCGTTGTCTGTTTGTTCACAGGCAATCGCCAGGAACCCCTAAACCTATATTTTATGCCTGTTGGCACTCGTTAGCAAGGCGTGTCCTTAAACTCGAAGAAACTGATACCCCTTCTAAGGTTTGGTCACACTTCACCTAGTGTTGTAGTCAGCGACGTAACCACTGAATTATTCGGGCTGTGACTGACCCCCTGTAGGACTGGATTACACGCACTGATTGATGACTGCAGAGCAAACAATCTCATGTTGTTTAGTCCTCACTGCTGAGTGAATTCTATCAATCACTTTGGAATGTCGTTATCAAGCTAGTAAGCTCACGAACACGCGAGGTTTCACTATCCTTTCATACAATAACATCAGCTTTCCTGATTTCTGAGTGAATGATTCATTTGCCTGCTATGATTTATGATTGGTAGTTTCCTTTCATTGACTGCAAATGTTTTCCTACTAGTCATTTACCATTGTTTTTACTAGTGTGTAGGCTGGGTCTATATCTATATACCTCTTAATTTTTGCGTGATCTGGCGGTCAAACTTCTAGGAATTCTCTGTTACACTTTATGTTTCCTATATTCAAGGATTGTAAATTTTCCAAATATTACTTAAAATCATATGCTATTCCGTACATTATCAACTACAAAGTCATCGGCAGAAATCAAGTTAACTCATAACGCTAATGCAGACCGAAGGATGCTACAACCAAACATGACAAACGGAATATCATTTACAAAATCAGCTGCAATAACTGCAGTCAACACTATACTGGAAAAAGTGGTCGCCCTCTTCACCTTCGTCTACATGAACACCAATAAACTATTAAACGTCATAAGCGACATTTCATCACTCATTTCAATGCACATGGATAACAACCATGGACATGAATTCAATTTGTACAATGTAGAAATTTTGAACAGAGGGAAACACAAAGAATATCAGAGAATTCCTAGAAGCTTGGAATTCAGGTCAGTCAGCAATCACCAGATGTATAGAAATAGATCC
This sequence comes from Heterobilharzia americana, assembly GCA_944470555.2. Taxonomy (NCBI): domain Eukaryota; kingdom Metazoa; phylum Platyhelminthes; class Trematoda; order Strigeidida; family Schistosomatidae; genus Heterobilharzia; species Heterobilharzia americana. The sequence goes on along the minus strand of OX104127.1, from coordinate 145,607,777 downwards.
AATCTATAAACCAATAAGAAAAATGATAAACGACAGAAAGGTGAGAGGTCAAGTAGAGGAACAGCCAACAGGAAATTCTATATAGTCAATGACACACCAACTGAAGGAAACAACTAATCACAGACCACATCGTCAGAGCAAACCACTAAATCACTCACGGAGAGATACTGACAGCTCACTTCATAATAAAGTTAGTGCTGATGATGTCGTCTAGAAAGACGATGAAAACTTCATGATTAAACAACCCAGCTTAGAGAAAACAATACAACCCAGTCTCCATAGGTGTCCACATGCGTTGATTGATATGAGCGAGGAAATGTCACGATGTTTACTAACCAACTGATCGTCGTGTACACGAAGGTGAGGATGGTGACCACTTTGTGCAGTGTAGTGCCAATCGTAGTTGTTGCAGTTGGTTTTATTGCTCTTTTTTGATTCACCTTCTTTAGTAGTAAATAATATGAGAACTCCTATCTACAAATAGCTGATTAGTCAATCTTTTTATTTCAAATTCTATACTGAATATCTTTATTATTGATGTGTCAGATAAAATCATTTCAGTAATCACTAGAAAGATTGGAAATGCATAACAAGCAGATGGTTTTGAAGCATTCAGAAGGATCATTCTGTTCTAAAAAAATTGTTAGTTACCCATTCAGTAGTTAACATGAGCATCAAAGCAGTGCTTGTAGATTATTGGTTCTTGTGACTTCTCATCTATTTAGCGGGTTGAACTACTCGACCTCTGTTGCTAGATGAGATCCTATGAGGATGCACTGATACCACTTGGAGACTCATTAAGTTGAAGTCTATTCGGCTTTGAGAGATTTGACCTAGTGTGTCAGTGAGCAATTACAAGTATTACTAATCAATAATTGATACCCGTTGTAGAAGTGATGGCCATCGTACTCCAGTGGTCTAGTGAATACCACTTGGTATATGAAGCTATCGAACTAAGTCCGAGTCTCAGTGTGAACAATAGCACTCACTGGAGTTGAAGAAAACTCAGCTGATGAGTCCCAAATAAGGTGAAACACGCATCCTAGAATCCACTATTGATGATTAAATGGACTATAGTTTGCCCTGTATTCTCCAGGGTGAAGGAAACCCAACTGAATTATGTGACAAAAATTGAACAATCTTTGGTAAAATAATCGTCTTCTGAGTAGTTCACATAAGTCTGTCTATGAATCTAAAATTAAACATTCACTGTTCCCCACCATGCCGAATTAATCATCATCTATGCTAGATAAGCTATTGCATAACTACTGAATCATAATGACAGATCTCAAGATTAATGGTTTTTAACTTATGAATATTTCTCAGCCTAAACTCATGAATTCATACATTGAATAGCTATAGTTTGTAATAATTTACGTGTTAGGTTCAGGGTCGAAATAAAGTTGTCTGTTTGATTACTCAAGTCATGAGTGGTAAAACGACACATAAAGTTGAAAACATTACCATAAGTTATTCGTATACATTAAAAAGGTCTTTATATATATGATGTTTAAAAATACCAACATAATAGCTTGCTTTTTTCATGAAAGAATCATATATCAGGCAAATTGGTAGTACACTACCTCCACTAGAGTGGGCAGCAGTATATCATTATCGATAAACACGATTCGTATGAAGACCAGAAGGAATTAAACCTTCTTCTACTACCTAAAGTTTCTTTCGCTTTGACGATATTCCTTAAAAAACATCTTTTACTCTAAGATTGTAGGAGATTTGAGTCACTATATTGGCTGTTTGATTGGTTTTAGGAGTGACTGAAATGTTGTTTCCAACTCCAAATTTATCTCTGATTCTGTAGGTATATGCTATTTTGTGAGAATGATTGTATTATGATTTGACTATCTAAGATTGCCGTAGTTTGGTAGACTATTATTTATATTGGGTGATGATTGAAGGTAAGATGAAAATCTCGACCGCAGCCGGACTCGAACCAGAGACCACCCGCTTACCGGCACGGTGCTCTACCAGTACAAATACTAGTCTTCCAAACTACGGGTATCTCAGATAGTCAAATCATAATCAATATGATGATTCATCTCTCACTCCAATTCTGTGAGATTTGAATTGAGATGAGAAATCCTGACTAGGCAACTGTGTGAATATGATCAAGCAGTAGTAAGACATCACGGATTCACATGGTAGTCAGGCAAAATCCTTGGTGAATGAAGTGAAATAAAATTGTGTTCAGTAGTCGGACCTGGTAGGTGATTTGGTAGAGCACTGAGTTGGTAACCCGGTGGTAGCTATTTTGAATCGGAACGTGGTCCAAATTTTCGTTTCACCTTCAATCATCACCCAGTTTCAATATTAGTCACAAATACTCGACACACTTTTTGTTATCGTGATGAAGTGAAACAGATGTGACTGAGTTACACTATTATATACCTCATATTAATTGGTAGGATACTTTACATTTGGTATTTTCGTTTCTCTCATACCAGTCAGTATGGGTCACTTAAAATCTTGAGGTGAATTATACCAGTTTATGAACCTGAAGCCACATTAATGATAAGTATTACTACCAAAGACTGTCATTCAACTATTTTGTGCAACTACTTACCATTACTTAACTGGGTAATGTACATAAGCTGATCACTAGATGACGGTTGATGGAACTATGTGGTGATGACCATTGGTCTATGTCCACAAGCAGTGGTGCTTCGTGGTTGCTGAGCTAAGAGATATGAAATTCCTGTACTGTTCATTTTCAGATGTTAGCTAGCAGTCATTCAGCATTCTATGACAGCAACACTGATAGACACAGGTCTAAATCTCCGAGTAGATATAAATCTCTTTAAAGTAATGTATGTATCCTTCCGTTGAGTACAAAATAATATGAAAATCAGGTTTGAGACTTCTTGTCGAATGACTTCAAAATATTCAACTGAATGAACCAAGTAAATTGAGAACTTGATAACTGCACTTATTTTGCATAAAACACAATTGTAAATGAACAAGAAAGTACTGTATACCTCGCTTATTTTTGTATGCTTCTAATTTCACCAAAATTTTGTCTGATATTTGCCTATAACTTAAAAATAACTTTATTATAGCCATTTTCAAGCCCTCTTGACGTCTTTACCATCTTTTGTTTTTCCTGCTGCTTCTACAGCCTACCCTAACTCTAATTAGTTTTCAACTCTTTCAGCTTACTAGTGAATTAATTGTCTGTCAGTGTCGTTTTGTATGTGTATATTCAGTATTGCTGTTAAATGTTTTGACTGTTGTTGAAACAGTTAAAGGTCTGTGTCAATGTTTCATCTACTTTCCTTGTCTTCCCCTGCCAGTGGTATTCTTAAGTGGGTGGTCGCTAACCTTCTGATTAGCGTTGGAGTAGATTCTTTGCGAGTTAGGCACATATCTCTCATTCACCATTCATAGCAGATATGTCCGAAAATATCTAAACATGAAGGCTGGTCATTGACTCTGCAAACAGACTACATATACCACATACTACATACTATATACCAATTTTCTGTAGGTTTGAATAGTTTGATGAAAACCAAGTTCTACTAATGTTTCAGTTAGTATTTTTGTGTCACCATGCATAAAGTCTTCTGTATATCGCGTTATCATACAGAGGATAATCGAAAAGTCTGATATGAAAAGCAAATTATCCAGAAATGTTACTTTTATCACATGAAAGCATAAGTCACAATAGAAGCTCAAAGGTCCCCTTCCATTAAAATACAAAAAATTCATTTCAATTTCGTATCACTTAGCTTTATGCTCTAGATAAACACTCCTTTATCAGTAATCTCACTTCACCTCCTTTCAACTAACTGAATTTTTCATTTTGTTTATTGAAAAAATAATTTTTATCTTGTCTTGACTATTTTACATAGGCATGAATTAAATATATCTTAAATCAAATCATTACTTGATGATGTAAAACTCTGTTTTGTAGTCTTAAATCTCAAATATTTCTCAAATTATTATGCTTTGTAATCAATAGCGTTTTGTAGTTTAGGTATAAGTTTATTCCATCAATAAATGAATAGTTATCAAAGGAACAAATGCATTATTTGACTATAATTCAAGGTGACTTTCAGAATCATTTCTACTAAACTTTGATATGATATTATAGTCAAAAGATTCAATTTTCCACACAAATCCTATAGCCGGAAAGAGTCATTACCTTTGGAATTACAGAATAGTTTCTATTGTGTACACATGAAAAGACTGAGTTTAGGGACGTGGATAGAAAATGGAACTTTCATAAATTTACATGAATAAAACTACACAAAAATATCAAAATTTTAGTTGAGTCTGGGTTAACATTTTGGCTATTTCATGTTCAATTAGTAATAGATGCCTACAATATAAATTAACAGGTTTTAAAACAAAAGAATTGATGGTAGATTGCTGAATGAAAAGTGTCTAGAGAGATTTTTCTATAAACCATCAACTGCATCATCACTGCTGGAAGTTTCTGTGATAACTTATTTCATGTCTGCATAGTTATTAGATAAGAGACTGTTGATGAATATGTTAGAAACCAAGTTTTAATTATTATTATTATGATTATTTATTTTCCCCTTGGGTTCCTAGCGAAACATACGGCTTCAGTAGCACGCCTCCACTCCTGTCTCTTCTTTGCAGTCTTTTCAACCTGGCACCACGACTGCACACAAGCTTTCATTTCTTCCTCACACCATCTCCTCAATGTCACCCTCACATCGGAAGCCCAACTCGTCTTGTCGCCTTTGCATTCCACTAGAGTGCCTGGGAAGTGATTTCCCCAATCGGTGTATGCCTAATCCATCTCCACTTCCTTCCAGTGCATATTTGTTGATTAATAGGTTTCTGGTTGGTTAGTTCCCACAGTCAGTTCCTTGTTGCTTATGCTTTCTTGCCTTCTCATCTGGTCTTCACTATCGATCCAGCGTAGGCGGCAGCTGTTGATGATGTATGTCTGTAGTTTGTTGGAAGTGCTTTTCGTGACACGCCAACTCTGAATGAACCATATAGAAGCACTGACTTGACTGAATTGGTGTTGAAAATCCGTATTTTGTTCACGCTTTGTGCTGAGTGTAGTAGATTTTCACACTGATTTCAGATTAGTGAAGGCCTGTCTTTCTCTCTTTCTGATCCTGGCTGTCTATGACATCCTTATCTGTGCTCGCGCCACCTGTAGTTGGAACGACGCTGCCTAGGGAGGTAGGTGAAAGAGATAACTTCCTTTAGGTTTCTCCCGTTCACGGTGATTGGTGCTTACTGTTGATGCTGTTGTTGCTTGGGTATCTTCATCACCTGTGTCTTTTCTACATTCACTTGAGGTCCTGTTTTCGCTGCAAGTTCTAATAATACCTCACTAAATATTCTTCTTGTCGTTGTGTATTCTTTTGCTTTTCGGCGTAAATACAATACTATAATAAGCTGGAGAAAACTACTCTCTAATACTGGTATAAATATAGAGTAGAAACTGAAAATTTCAAATTAGCATCAGTATTCCTCTAACCTGACTACAGCTGACGTTAACTTTACCTTAATTATCCAAATATTACCAGGTAAAAAATATCGAGAGAATCTCGAAATAGATACTATTCCATCTTACTGAACCTTCAAAGTACTAATCTATACTTTTTATAAAGCGAAGATAAGGAGGAAAGAATAAAGTGAACCTGAATAACTGTAGAAACATGGAATCATTTAGTTGTCAAACTTTTATAATGTTATTGCTAGCCATTATATTCATGTAATGACTACTTGGATATAACCCACGTTATGTAAATGTAGACACTTAGACAAAAGCCTTCAGATTTCACCCATTGATGGTCACTCAGTTTTTCCACAAATGGAAAAGGCATTAAGATGATAGAAGGCGTATTGCAACGTCAATAATACATACAAAATACAAGAGTTTATGCATAGTTGTAATGGCCTTGAATCTGAATATCCTATTAATTTTTATCTCTTCAAGCTGTTTGATATTTACTCCTTGGCTTATGTGCATTCTCTCGAAAATTCAGCGTAACGTGACTGGTTGTATAAAGTTTTATGGATTTGAGCTTTTTATAAAGATTATGACAATCTTATTCCACAGCGTGAATATCTTAACTTGAATTGTTTCCCTCCAAAAGTTCAAGAAATATCGAATGCATTTTCCTTCTAAACGTATTTAAAATCACAAAACTGTAATAGATATCTAAGATAAAATAAAGTATGTATAACCTATCAGTAATGTAATGAATTCTATGGATGAAATATAGGCATATTTATTTATTATCACTTTGACCATCTGAGATAGCCGTGGTGCTACAGATTAGCATTGATAATAGGTGGTTATTAAAGGTGAAATGAAAATCTCGACCGCGGCTAGATTCGAACTAGCGATCACCGAGTTTCTGGTGCGATGCTCTACCGAATGAGTTACGAGACCCGACTGATGACCAGATTTTTATTTCAATTCAATCAATAAGGATTTTGTCTGACTACTAGTCTGCCAAACTACGGGTATCTCAGATAGTCAAATCATCATCAATATGATGATCCATCTCTCACTCCAATTCTGTGAGATTTGAATTGAGATGAGAAATCCTGACTAGATAACTGTGTGAATATGATCAAGCAGTAGTAAGACATCACGGATTCATATGGTAGTTAGGCAAAACCCTTGGTGAATGAAGTGAAATAAAATTGTGTTGAGCAGTCGGACTTCGTAGGTGATTTGGTGGAGCACTGAGTTGGTAACCCGGTGGTCGTTATTTTGAATCGGAACGTGGTCCAAATTTTCGTTTCACCTTCAATCATTACCCATTTTCAATATGTATTTGTATAATATATATACATATATCGCATTTTCTATCCAGGACCTTTTGGTGAACTAAGTATTTAAGTCCAGGGGGTGATAAAGTAAAAACAATGGTTATTGAATCCTGTGAAATGTTATGAAACTTGGTTATGCCTCTCCCTTGAGATGTGATACTTGATTATCAATGAAGCAATTGGTTTTATCCCTTGAGGCAGTTATAAAATATTTGTTAAGGTGAATCAATCAATCCTGTACATATATACATATACAGCTATGTATCGACAAATTAACTTAGCGATACATTAGAAAGCAACCATGTGAATTATATATAACTAAAATTCAGACTGAAATATTTTATTAAATTTAAAGGAATGTATATATTCTCTATATTTCTCGGGATTCACCAGTTATATCCTAGAATGAAGTTAATTAAGGGTTTACAGAGGAAAGCCTGTCTGACCAGTAGTCAAGAGGTCAACATTTTAAGTTCACCTATAACTCAGAATTTCCTTTTAATGTTTTTCATTATTTCATAAATTTAATAGTCAAGATTTCTCCTACTTGAAATTCAGATTATTTTATGAAGTATTATATTCTAAAATGAGAAACAGCCAGTTGAGTGTATTTCAGTTGTCAGTTTTTGAGACCAGGCAATAAAATGTCCGGAAAATGAATTTGAATTCATCAATAGAATGAGAAACCTTTATGAGAAATTGTTGAATATTAACTGTTGACCACCAAGAATAATTTTTGCTCAAGACACTTACTAGAGTTAGCTGACCAAGTTGTGACCATCTAGAAACAGGGTAATTATTTCAATCATTAGCCAGGACTCATTTTTCCTGCATATGAGTTAGTCTTCTTTAAATACCTACCTCACATTGATACACTCCCAATTTCTTACATTGGATCATCTTTGCCAACATTCAATGTTCTGTTTGATGAATCTATCAGAGAAAATAAACTTCTTTTACAACTGTGGAACAACAGTCAAAGTGAAAAGTGTATTACCTAACTTCATCAGCTGAAGTGTTGTCTTAGTAATGAAGGATTGCTCTCTTATTTGAATCTTGAAACTACATTTTAGACTCAACACTTTAACATATGACTAGTTTGGATGGATTAGTAATGAAGTATTACTTCATGGAAAAGATATGAGTATGAAGCTTAGAAAAATATCCAAAAAAGTCAAACTTGAAGTTGTGTTGAGAATACCAAAAAACCTTTGAATTAAGATCATCATTCTTTTCATATATGAGGAAATGTTCTAGTTCATACGGTGTTATGGAAGGTTCAAAAAAACTCTACGTCATCAGAAAGTAAATAATAAAGCATCATTGTAGACGTCAAGTTTGACCTTATCTAAATGAACTTCACTTTATGAGTTTGGGAAACAGGAGCCTTATCATATTCATTGTGTTTACGACTACAGAGATTGTGAGTTTTTGGTTTACTTTTGGGTTTTGAAGCTATGAAAATTGATATTTAAGTGTTGACATTGTCAGCTGCATAGCATACAGTGAATTACTGAAACTGTTTCAAGGATTATTTTCTTTAAACGAGTATATTTCAGTCAGTGTAAACATTCTTTGACACTAACAGGAAGTAAAACAATATTCATATCTATATAACTTGTAGATTGACGGGGAATCACATATATTGAAAGCAGATTTAACCATGAATTAGTATATGATTTTACTATCTAAGTATCTAGTCTGCCAAACTACGAGTATCTCAGATAGTCAAATCATAATCAATATGATGATCCACCCCTCACTCCAATTCTGTGAGATTTGAATTGAGATGAGAAATCCTGACTAGGCAACTGAGTGAATATGATCAAGCAGTAGTAAGACATCACGGATTCACATGGTAGTCAGGCAAAATCCTTGGTGAATGAAGTGAAATAAAATTGTGTTCAGTAGTCGGACCTGGTAGGTGATTTGGTGGAGCACTGAGTTGGTAACCCGGTGGTCGTTATTTTGAATCGGAACGTGGTTCAAATTTTCGTTTCACCTTCAATTATCATCCAGTACAAATTATTATATGTCAGAACACTGGATTATAAGTGTTTACTGCTGATAGATATCATGCTAGAATGAAAATGATTTCAAGTACTTTTAGGAAATCACTGATTCTTTGAAGGATGTCGATTTATCAAGAAAATCTCTTTTATTGGTTGCATAATTAAAAAATGAATCCTACCTTTTTTCTTCATGTTGATTATCACATAAATTCTACTGATATAAAGATTTTTTATAATTTCAGTCTTTCATAAGGATTAGTTGAGAATTTCACAGCTGTTAAATAAATCATATATTTTACCCCATTAAAGTATTTAAATGATAAGAATTATAATTTGTGTAAATCTTGAATTCATTATTAACAAGATTGAATACAATTAGAAATATATTTCTCTGAAAGTCTGATACTCACCTTAGTGTCTAGAAATGGTGTCTACAGTTAAAAGAATATTATAGTAATTACGCTATCATATTCACTTAATAAAGTCCTAGCAAAAAAGTAGATATGTACATATTTATAATGATAACATGGAAAATACAGACTAGATGGAAATGAGCAGCTGTTGTAGTCATCAGAAGGCTTACAGGCACAGTTCTGTTACTTGTCTCTTTAGAAAAACGAAGTTTACACTACTTATGGCATATGAAAAATATCATCTTGATGCAAGAAATTATGTTTTTGTCAGTAGTACAAGTGATATAAAGCATAAACCAACTTTTTATTATCCTTTAGTTATGAAAATACTTTCCTCTTTAACGAGTTGTACAATGAAACACTTTGTAGTGTATTACCAAGTTAGTTTAATACACGTCTATCACTAGGGATATATGCATATGAGATCGTATAATGGTTGATGAGATAAGACCAATCTTTGAAGACAGTCATCACTACTCGAAGAATCTGGGTGAAGTAGGACTTAAACCATTGATCTAAGTAAATGAATAAACCGTTGACATGTAAGATGGCCAATGAAATGCAAATAGAAATAAAGTCCAAACTTTAAAACCATCTTTGGGAGAGCGATAGAAAAGTAGTCTGAATTTCCACCTACAGTAGCTGTTAGATTTCTTTTCAGTTTTAGAGGGTAGAAATAGTACTTGAGAAATATACCGTATGACGTTGCCTCAGAGTATCAGAGTCACTTATATATATATATATATATATATATATATATATATATATATATATATATATATATATATATATATACAAATTGATGGAGATATAAACTGTACTTTAGATCATATCACAGAACTTACTTCTTGAAGGTAGTATCAATAAAGCTTTTTAACGAGACAAATATTAACAAACTTCGGTTATGCACAAGCTTCGCCTTGTTTACAATCAACAAAATATGGTATACTTAAACGATAGGTTTCTACAAAAATGAGTTTTATGAAATGCCTTAAAAGTCTCTGAATCATTTTTTAGATTGTAGTCACCAGTTGACTGATGCTTGAATATGAAATGAAAATGGGATTTGAAGAGGATAACAAAAAGAACTAAAAGGAGTATTCAACATCTATGAAAAGTAAGTTATTACCCCTATTAAAACCTTGAAGATAATTAATGTGTATCCTAATAAGTAAGCTAAGTAGTATCTTCTAGGTCTTTTTTAAATCCTACTATGATAGATATTGAAGTGCACTATCATGGACCATAGTAGAGTAAACTTCTACATACCACTGACTTCGAGACATTCTCTGGACAATAGGTTTGATCTCTGGTTTTATTCTCATCGACTTAAGCTAGTAAATGTCAAACCTAATTTAAAAAGACAGGAACTTGCAGCTCCTTGGCAAACATTTTCTAAACGTAGTCTAATCATGCTAACAAATGATACTAGGAGAAAAGATGTTTAGCTTTTTGAACCGTGGTAATCAGTTTACTGGTTTTAAGGTAGATTTTGAAAGAAAAGTGTTTTATACAGCTTTCACATTAGTACTGAAACTTGCCACCACTAAGGTGTCCTTTATGACCCCCCCTCCTGATAACCCAATGTTTTCTTATCTGTAAATTATTCTTCGTCGTTATATATGTACAGTTAATATAAATTTGAAACAACCAATAACTTATGTCTGAAACATAACGCTGAAATAAATGTTATATTTTTGCTCGTATAAGCAAAGTTTCCGTTTAATAATCAATTATACTGGCAAACTGATTGAGTGGTTATGGGTTCACCATTGGGGCCTATCCTAGCTGTTGTATTCTATGCTCATCTCAAACGAACAAGTATGAATTCCATGATCAAAGAAACGATATATTATTACAGGTATGTCGATGATGCTTTTATTGTTTGTGAAAATATGAAACATGCGTCTAGGCTCATCCAAGTATTAATTTTATAATGGAATAGTAAAATGAGGACAGATTCAATTTTTTCGAGATGTGGTGGTACAGTTGAGAAAACTATCACCAGGAAAGACAAATCGATTGGTCAGTACTTTCATTACAATAGCTTCTGTCCTGTTAGCTATGAGGGTGCTTTAGTCAGGATGCTCTTCAGTAGAATAGGGAGGTTATGCTTAAAAGACAAACAGCGGAAAGAATTTGGTATTATTCAAAGTTTATGAGACATCTTAAAAAACAGACAGAAGAATAAAAGATGCTAAATTTTAATGGAGTTGTGGAGATTTGGAATTATTTCAAGTTGGTATTCATCGTAGACTGACATCAGTTGGGGGAACAAAGGAAACCTGGGAGCACTCAACAGCTGTCTCGTCCTAGTATGGGACTCCTCAGCAGTGCGCACCCACGACCCCACCAGCAGGGATCGAACCCGCGACCTTCAGGTTCCGCGGCCAGCACGTTACCATTGAGCTAGCCACTGGGTCAGAATCCAATGCTCCATTCCAACCTTGTTGAGAATCCTACGTATGGTTTCTGATGTCCCTTCCTTGTATGGTATCACAATAGAGGTGTTGATTTCCTCTCTACTTATCTTGTCACTATTATTTGTATTTGTATTAGTGTTATTATTTCGCTTCTTATGTGTACGTGTGAATTTCTTAATAAAATGATGGGGATAATTATTGATTATTAACGCTTCTTTTATGTGTTTCAATTCCTTTTTTAAGTCCTTACAATGACTAGTGAGTTTCTCAGCTCTGTTATTTAAACATTTGACTAAACCCGCTTTAACTGACACTGGATGAGATGACTTGAAGTCTAGATATCTGTTAGAATGTGTTGGTTTTCTGTAGACGGTAGTATCTAAACCACCATCTATCCTTCGTTTTATTCTGCAATCCAACATAAGTAATTCTCCTCGTTCATTTTCTACTTCGTAAGTGAATTGGATTGCGTTAACTACTGAGTTTATGTGTGTCAAGAAACTGTCGATATGTTCCAAAAACCAACACATTCTAACAGATATCTAGACTTCAAGTCATCTCATCCAGTGTCAGTTAAAGCGGGTTTAGTCAAATGTTTAAATAACAGAGCTGAGAAACTCACTAGTCATTGTAAGGACTTAAAAAAGGAATTGAAACACATAAAAGAAGCGTTAATAATCAATAATTATCCCCATCATTTTATTAAGAAATTCACACGTACACATAAGAAGCGAAATAATAACACTAATACAAATACAAATAATAGTGACAAGATAAGTAGAGAGGAAATCAACACCTCTATTGTGATACCATACAAGGAAGGGACATCAGAAACCATACGTAGGATTCTCAACAAGGTTGGAATTAGGGTGGCATTTAAACCAACAAACTCACTTAGAGGTAAGCTTTGTCGGCTAAAAGATCCGATAGAACCAATTAAGCAAAATAATATAATCTACCAAATTCCATGTAATGACTGTGAAGTCAAATACATAGGTGAAACTAGCCGGTCGGGATCAGTTAGATTAACAGAACATAGGAATTTAGCTAAACATAGAACAGCAGACCCCAATAAGATCAATAACCTAGAAAAACACTCAGCCATTGCATTACATTCATTAACACACAACCACACAATAGGATGGGACAAAACCACTGTACTTAAGTCTAATATAGCTAGGTGGAGAGAGAGATTAATTACTTTGTTCATCGAATCCACACCCAACACATGTGGAATAGGAATGACGCAACACCTATACCAGATATATGGAAAACTTTACTACCAATCAAAAAACAAAAAAACAAAGAGAGATCAGTTGACAGGACTATAAAACGAGATATCAAAAGAAATGTGATTACATTGATATGATTATGAGCAGTAATAATTTATGCTCGGAACGTAATCAAGTAAATAATACTGTATCACTGTGCGCTTTATATCAAATAAACAAATCTAGTATGGAATTGCATTCTACCACAGTGCCCAAGTTTTACACTTATATTAAAAGATAAATGATTTTTTTTGAAAATAATTGATGCAATAAAGGATAAAATTGTTAGTTTAGACATCAAAAGATTGATTATATGCGGAAGTGAGCATAGAAACAGAATTTTATCCATTATTAAGAATGAAAAGATAAGCGATTCTTTCAAGGAAACTGTATGTTCACTACAGAGGAAATTAAAAGCCATTCTAGTGAAACTTTTCGATATGGAATACTATTGACAAAGAAAAGTGTAACTCATTACTATCCGTGTAATCTCAATCTCTACACCTCTATATCTTTTTGAATGCTTACAAGTTTAATAACCTTCAGTATCTGATAATGTCAATTTGCTAGTCTCGGAATAAAATGCTTACTCAGTGGCAGAGTTAGTAGATCCTATTCAGAAACAGTTTTGTAGGCTTATTTTGAAAGACACTTCTAAGCTGGTTGAATATCTTCATGATATTTATCTTAAAGACAGAAATATGTTTACTGTTGACCGTAAATCTTTGTTCATTAATGTTTCTTTGATGGTGACATTTGATATTTTATTTCATTAGTGATCTATCAACAAAACTGTATTGCTAGTTGTGCTCCCTTATCTTAAAGAGATTTTTTTCATGTACCAGTAATGTTTAATGTATATCTAAAGGTCAACAATCTTGTTAGATCGATGGTACAACCAGTGAAAGTCATTTAGGTGCATTTCTAGCAGATCCATAAATATATACACCGCAGATTGAAGGTCTAGATGGCAACTTGACTGGATGATATTATAATTATATATGATAAGCCGGAAGAAGCTACTTCGACTCTCAATGGAATGAATAGACCTCACAGGAATATATTCTTAGCATGTAATAAATGAAAAAATAATCACCTACTTTTCCTAGATGTTCTCACAAGTCACCTGCAAGATAAGTCAATAAATAGATGGTACATAAATTACTATAGTTTATGTCCACATTAGGATAAACGGGGCACTGGTCAAATGTCTGTTCAATCAAACTCAAATAATGTGCACAAATGAAACTTTAAAAGAAAAAAACACAAATGCTTAAGGATGTAACATTAAACAAGAATCATTCCCAGAAATTTATTAATCGTAATAAAAATACTGCACAAAGAATATCCACTTTTCAGTCACTTCTAAACCAAGATGTCTATATCAGGCTGTATACATGGGTCAATGATAAAGCTTGGCAGCCAGACAGTGACTTAGGACAGCTGTTGGGAAGATAAACTAAGCAACACAAACTAACATTAGAGAGAAATAAAACTTATGTATCCCTACAAACCCTCACAACATTTAGACGATGCAGTTACATTCATCTTAGTTAACCGGTTTATCTTTGCATGTGGTAGTACATGCATCGGGAGGGCCATAGACCATATTCCAAAATGGTTGCAGTGACAAATTAAATGTAATGATCCTATCGACTCATATAATAACGGATATCGAACTTTGTTTAGAGCTAAACATATTACTGAAACCTATTTACGAAAACCGATTAAGGACATAAACTTAGGTCCGTTGAAGCTCAAGGTATAGGAATGTTTCGACCTCTTTAATGTTTTCAAAAACAATTTATTGCTACATTCAACCTCCTATTGGTAGCGGAGCTTTGGGATCAAAAGTGATTTGTGTAATATATTACCTCTTGATCAAATATATAACCTGTAAACTAAGAATTCTATCCTTTATTAAGTTGATTACCCTTTTCCTCCCCATTTATTCTTAATAATAATTTCAGTGGACATGCATAACAAGTAGGTGAGTGATTAGATTATTCGAAATATATTGCGTTAACAAATTAAACGTTTCAGATAATCTACATCTTCGTATTGTTTTATCAAAGCTTTTAAAGGAGACCAGTTGCTTCAATAGTCATACACTTGAAGTTAACTGAAAACCTGGATTACGGTAGAATTCTTATAAATCACATTTCAGGTAACTGATTAACATCAATGTGATTTTAATAAGTCATGAAACCATTAACTGCATCTTACTCTCACTTTTATTATCGAATATTGAATCTAATTTTTTAGGTCAGCATAATACTACTAACGTTTCTAACTAACTCGTAATCTTTTCTTATCTCCACGAAGTAGAATACAGTACATAGATAAATACTAGGTGAGCCAACGAAATCAGCCCTACATAGTACAGGTATGTATATAAAAATGCCATATTAATATATTAAATTTTTGAGGGGATTGTGGAGATTTGCAAAAATATTTCAAGTTGTTATTCATCGAAGACTGACATCAGTTGGAGGAACAAAGGAAACCTGGGAGCACTCAACACCTGTATCGTCCAACTAGTATGGGACTCCTCAGCAGTGCGCACCCACGACCTCACCAGCCTGATGGTGGTGAGGACAAATACTCAACGATTACATTGGGTGGCGGTTTGCGCTATATCGTGAGCTAACAGAAGTTGGAAATATGGAGCATTGGATTGTGACCCAGTGGCTCAATGGTAACGCGCTGGTCGCGGAACCTGAAGGTCGCGGGTTGGATCCCTGGTGGTGGGGTCGTGGGTGTGCACTGCCGAGGAGTCCCGTACTAGTTGGACGAGACAGCTGTCCAGTGCTCCCAGGTGTCCTTTGTTCCTCCAACTGATGTCAGTCTTCGATGAATAACAACTTGAAATATTAATATATGTGAGATAAATTTATCATATAGTACCGGGATAAATTAATTTCGCAATTTCATTCAGTTTAGTCAGTACTTTTATGAATAATTTACCTACGAGGAAACACATTCAAATGATCTCTTACTTTAACTTTTAGGCTGTCAAAGCTCCCTAATTTTTGTATCCATCAGACCAGAACCTAGTTATACTTTACGCTTCTTCGGTAAGATCATTTATTGAAGGTTTATGTTAATAATCTAATTTGTTAAAGTAGGACTATCTGATTAGATGACATTAAGTCAGAAATACCATAAACCTTATGAATACTGATTTTCCAACTAATGTGTTGATAAATTTACTTTTCTCTTCACTCTAATTTAAACCGCATATTATCTTTTATTCGCAGCTTCATACAACGAACGACAATATTGAAATGGTAGAGGCAGCGAATACAGAGGTCATGAAGATGCCCAACCAACAACAGCACCAACAACAAGCACCATTCACCATCAATGGCAGAAACTTAAAGGAAGTAGTCTCTTTCACCTATCTAGGCAGCATCATCTCAACTACAGGTGGAGCAGGCACAGACGACGACGTCAAAGCAGCCAGGATAGGAAAAGCAAGACAGCCTTTCATTAATTTGAAATCATTGTGGAGATCTACTACACTCAGCACAAAGTGTGAACAAAATCCGGATTTTCAACACCAATTCAGTCAAGTCAGTGGTTCTGTATGGCTCAGAGACTTAGCGGGTTACGAAAGGGATTCCTAACAAATTGCAGACATTCATCAACAACTGCCTGCGCTGGCTCGTTACTGAAGATCAGATGAGAAGGCAAGAAAGAATTAGCAACAAGGAACTGACCGTGGGAACGAACCAACCAGAAACCTATTAATCAACAAATATGCAGAAGGAAGTGGAGATGGATTAGGCATACACTGAGAAGGCCTACTGGGGACATCACGCATCAGGCCATGTCGTCGAGTGGAATCCGGAAGGGAAACGATGAGTTGGGCGTTTGAGGTGAGGGTGACATGGAGGAGATGGTGTGAGGAAGAAATGAAAGCTTGTGTGCAGTCGTGGATCCAAGTTCAAAAGTTTGCAGAGAACAGAGTGAAATAGAGACATGCTACTGAAGCCTTATGTTCCACTAGGAACCCAAGGAAGAAATAATAATAACGGATTTATTTCGTTTAGATCAACTACCTGAGTACTATATTTCTTGAATTACTGAACTTGTCTTTTCGGAAAGTGTGTAAACTAAAATTTTTCAATCCTCAAAAAAATGTTACCTGCCTATTTCTCTCCTGATTTTTCAGAGTCCATAAATATGTCGTATATTCTAAGTTAATTAGTTTACATACTTGGAAAATTGCAGGTCGGTTCAGATATATGGATTCCCGGAAGTTCATTCTTCTTGAGTCGTTCAAAATATGTTTCATTAAGGAGATTATGGCGTCATATTTTTGCTACTTTCCAGTCGTTCCTTCTATGAGTGCTTGTATTTTTTTCTCCTATTATATCTGTTCTTCATCGATTAGATAACCATTACCTGCTATTTGATGTGAATAGACGTACTACCCTATGTTTTAGTTAGACTATTCTATCTAATGAGCGAACTTGGTACCTATTCTGTGAATAATGTTCTTATTGATCTGCCGGGTCATGTAGGTTGTTGATTTAAAATGATCGTGAGAGTTGGAATATCGTGTACCAACGAAAGCTACTCTTTACGTTTCTGACTCCGTATAGTGATAAGCACGTAAAGTTCGACACTGAATATTGTAACATCCCTCTCATCTGGTTCTAATTTACATTGGCAGTACTTATTCTCAACAACTTTTGGGATTGAAAATAGAATTGTGAAGTATTAATGATGGATGGCATCCAGCAGTGAAATCCAAGGCGCGTGTTTCGTCCTTTCAGGGACTTGTCAGCTGAATGTGTCTGCCTCTCGTGAAGCAGTGTTTTTCCCTCCGGGACTCGAACTCGAGAATGATCGCGGTGTCCACTAGAATACTGATGCATGATAGCCACCTCTTGTGCGACGGATTTAGTTTTATTGTCATTCCTTTATTATCCTATCACTGAATGGACCGAATCGATAGGTCTGTATAAGAACATGGGGCTCCATCATTACTAGATAATTGAAACAGAAGGTATTGCAACATCCTCGCAGGAACCCATATGCTGATAGAGGACGAGTGATTCGCTTCACTCAACGACGAGATAATACAAGCAACAACAGTAGAATTGTGTAGATTGGAAGCCGGCTTTATAGTCAGTGGAATACTTTATCTGATTCCTGGAATTATCGAATTGTGATATAAAGTGAAGTATCTTTCAAGTGTCATTTTTATCATTCTCAGCGTGGTTCAGTAAAACATTTCGGAAATCCATAGGCTGCCACCTAATTCTCAGTTATCCTTTACCGTGGAATTACATTATAGATGACTGTGACACTTAATAAATCAGAGAATTCGACAATACCAATTAATTAAGTGATAAACTACTATATTTCAAGTTGTTATTCATCGAAGACTGACATCAGTTGGAGGAACAAAGGAAACCTGGGAGCACTCAACACCTGTATCGTCCAACTAGTATGGGACTCCTCAGCAGTGCGCACCCACGACCTCACCAGCAAGGATCGAACCCGCGACCTTCAGGTTCCACGGCCAGCGCGTTACCATTGAGCCACTGGGCGGTGGAGTCAAAGCCTGATAGCCGTGAGGACAAATACTCAACGATTACATTGGGTGGCGGTTTGCGCTATATCGTGAGCTAACAGAAGTTGGAAATATGGAGCATTGGATTGTGACCCAGTGGCTCAATGGTAACGCGCTGGTCGCGGAACCTGAAGGTCGCGGGTTGGATCCCTGCTGGTGAGGTCGTGGGTGCGCACTGCTGAGGAGTCCCGTACTAGGACGAGACAGGTGTTGAGTGCTCCCAGGTTTCCTTTGTTCCTCCAACTGATGTCAGTCTTCGATGAATACCAACTTGAAATAATTCCAAATCTCCACAACCCCCTCAAAATTTAATTAAACTACTATATGTTTCAGTGCTTAGACTATGAATTTGATATCTGGAGCATGTATAAACGTATGTTATTATAAAGTGATGCCTTTGGATACAGTTATTCCTTCGTGATTTTCAGTTTTGCTTTTAGTAATTTTATGGATGATGACAACTCATGGTAATACTTCATTTTGAAAAAAATTCACTTAACTTTCAAAGCTTCTTAAAATATCTGCTTAGTTTATTTTTACCTTATACTGAAATGAGTTAGAAATAAATTTTTATTATTTGAAATACTACTGATTGATATGGATTCAATTTCACTAACTTTATATTTCTCAAATAACTTTAGTAATTTTTTCATCGATGAAATGAAATCTGAAAATCATAAAATATACATATTAAAGCCAACAGCATTAGTTATCCTTTTATCAGTTGTTTGTTACTATTTCACATGAAAATTCATAAACAGAAACTAATAGAAATGTTGGTTTTCATTGTATATATCTCAAAATGTTTGACTATATGTATATATTACATTTCATTGTTCAAGAGAAATGTTGTTCTAATAAAGTGTATACTTTTATTCAATAGACTGAATACTTCAGTAGATTGATGGATATTCAATGCCGTAATTATGTAAATTCGAAGCTATTTTCCTTGAAAAAGAAAGAAATAAAAAGAATTCAGAAGATATCTTCTCAAAAAGATAGAGCTCTGAGAATATGCTTTCTTTACTGATTAATTTTGAGAATATATATCTTTAAATTTTATTCATAGTTGAAAATTTAACTTCAATTTATAGTAGAAAAGGTGTATTTCTTCAAAACATATTCTGTGGACACCATTTTTCATGAAAATTATTCATGTTTGTTTCTTATAGTTAGATGTTTGATGTCTTAATGAAACAACTCTTATTTATTTGGAAATTTACAATAAAAAGAGGATAAAGAAAAGGTTCTATATAAGCAGAAGGGGGGATTGGGATATTATATTATAATTTTTTCCCCTTCGGTTCCTAGTGGAACATAAGGCTTCAGTAGAACACCTCCATTCCAATCTCTTCTCTCTAGTCTTTCCAACATGGCTCCACGACTGCACACAAGCTTTCATTTCTTCCTCACACCATCTCCTCCATGTCACCCTCACCTCAAACGCCCAACTCATCGTTTCCCTTCCGGATTCCACTCGACGACATGGCCTGATGCGTGATGTCCCCAGTGTATGCCTAATCCATCTCCACTTCCTTCTGCATATTTGTTGATTAATAGGTTTCTGGTTGGTTCGTTCCCACAGTCAGTTCCTTGTTGCTAATGCTTTCTCGTCTTCTCATCTGGTCTTCACTATCGATCCAGTGTAGGCGGCAGCTGTTGATGATGCATGTCTGTAGGTTGTTGGAAGTGCTTTTCGTGACATGCCAACTCTCTGAATGAACCATATAGAAGCACTGACTTGACTGAATTGGTGTTGAAAATCCGGATTTTGTTCACACTTTGTGCTGAGTGTAGTAGATCTCCACAATGATTTCAAATTAATGAAAGGCTGTCTTGCTTTTCCTATCCTGGCTGCTTTGACGTCGTCGTCTGTGCCTGCTCCACCTGTAGTTGAGATGATGCTGCCTAGATAGGTGAAAGAGACTACTTCCTTTAAGTTTCTGCCATTGATGGTGAATGGTGCTTGTTGTTGGTGCTGTTGTTGGTTGGGTATCTTCATCGCCTTCATCATCTCTACATTCACTTGAAGTCCCGTTTTCGCTGGCGTACCTCTTCAGTCAACTTGTCAGTTTTCGCCTGTAGATCTTCGAGTTTGTGAGATAGGACATTAGACACAAATCATCACTGGCGGCGAAATCCAAATCTTCCAGGATCTTTTCTCCAGGCCAGAGCATACCCCTCTTCTCGCTCCTCGCTGTTTGCTGCATGTTTCAGTCCACTACAATCAGGAAGATCATTGGTGATAGTAGACAGCTTTGTTTTATTCCTGTTTGCAATTCCAAGGCGTAGCTGAACTTTCCATTGTGAATTATTTGGCATGTGGCGTTTTCATATAGTTTTTGAATGAGGTTGATAAAGGGTTGTGGTATTCCGTAGTGTTAGGGCAGTTTCCAAATTACTTCTCGGTCAATGCTGTCGAAGTCCTTTTCAAAGTTGATGATATCTACGAAAATATCCGAATTGTAGCGATCCAATCATACCCGACATTTTTATCATTC
Source organism: Heterobilharzia americana (assembly GCA_944470555.2). Taxonomy (NCBI): domain Eukaryota; kingdom Metazoa; phylum Platyhelminthes; class Trematoda; order Strigeidida; family Schistosomatidae; genus Heterobilharzia; species Heterobilharzia americana. The sequence goes on along the minus strand of OX104127.1, from coordinate 145,586,781 downwards.
TCTTTTCTATTACAAAATTAAATTCAAATGACGAGCAAAGAATACCAAATTGTATTGGTTTCTTACCTATATCATGATGATAAGCATCATAGAATCATACAGATTTTCGACATAATATAAACGTAAAATGAACTAATCTTTGAGAATTTGAATAGTATGTGAAAGAATGCAATTGATAACATACTGTTTTAGAAGGTTGAAACAGTGAATAACAAAAACTATCTACAGTTGATTAATTATGATATCTAAAACAAATCGTTCAGAAAATGATAGAACCGTCAATGAAATCTTACATGGGCTACTCCACTTATAACAGTTAAATATGAACTTCATATACAAAAGGAAGGTGTGCAGATCACTTCAGTAATGAAAGCTTGATAAACACTATATAAATTGTGGTTTCTTTCATTTTTATAGTGATAAATTACTATTTTTCTTCTTTATTTCTAATCTTATCATCATTTCTTTTAGAAAATGTACAATATAAAGAATTATGTCAGTTTTTTGTCAACTCTGAAGGAATCATCTTGTGGTTTTCACTAATCCTATCGTAAATGATTCTGGGTTTGTTTTTGTTTTTTCACCCTTTCAACATCTTCAACCTCCTATGTAACTCAGAGATATTGTATTCATTTATTTTATATCGGTAGGCTTTCAAATAAACACTAGTCCATCATTGTTTACTTTTGTGTAATGAATTAATGTAAAGAATAAATAACTGTGTAGGTGAAGTTGACTCATTGCTTTATATTTAAGTTTTAATGCTAATTTCTGAAAGTAATTAATAAGAAATACAACTCATTTATAGGTCGACCAGCTTAGTGTAATGAGTACCATTTATTCATTAATTTACACGCTTTGGCTTCGATATAGAGATAGTTGATCAAATCGCTTTGTATATAGAAATCATCTCCCAAAAGTGGAGTCATGGATATTACTGGTAATATCTTCAGTTCGTATAGTAAATTGTACTGCCTAAAAAATACTTTAGTTACATCTGCGTAAACATATTTATATAAACGTTAAGGTCATTTCTTACTATTTATTGATATACTTGTTATTCTCCGTTGTTTGTTTTGTTGGATCGAATTGTTCCACCTCTATTAGCATATGGGCTCCTATGCGGATGCCTCGATATTGCTTGAATGTTAATTATGATAATTTGGTTGGTTGTGACTAGCAGGGGAATTCAGGACGCGCGTTTCGTTCTATTTGCGACTCATCAGCTGGATGTACCTGCACTCCAGTGATGTTCCCACTGAGGTTCGAACCTCGTACCCATCGCTTCAAACACCAAGGCTGAGCCACAACCAACCAAATGATCAGAATTAACATTCAGGCAATATCGAGGGATCTCCGTAAGAGTCAATATGGCAATAGAGGTAAAACAATTCGATTCAACAAAACAACGGAGAATGACAAGTATGTCAATAAATAATAATAACTACTGCCCGTTGTACAAGAAGTGGCTATCGTTCCTCCGTGGCATAGTGGATAATTTCTTGGTGTTTGAAGCGATGGGTACAAGGCTCAAGTCTCAGTGGGGACAACATCACAGGGGTGCAGGTACACCTAGCTGACGAGTCCTGATTAGGACGAAACGTGTGTCCTAGATTCTTCTGTTAGCCACAACCAACTAAATTATTTTAAGAACATTTCACCTAGATCTCCTGTTAGTCAACTTAGTCATTAGTGCAAGTAAACTTACAATATAGTCTAATCAACAAAATATAAAGTATAAGGTTAGTTGCACTCTATCGAACAAATTGAATATTGAAACAGTCAAAGGCTGATAAGTCCTCTTTTCAGGCTATATCCAAATGCATACATCAGTTCATATGTAGGTACCAAAGCATATACATTAGACAAACGGAAAGAAGGGTTTATGAACGCATTTCTGAGCATACTGCAAGGAATTAGCGACTAAGAGATGGAAAAGTTTTTTTCAATAGCCCTATTGCTTGTCGACTTATTCATTCTGGGGATGAAGTGAATATTCATAAATCTTTCAAAACAACTAATCACCAGATATGTTCAAATTTGTTCTGTTTTGCTAAAGCGTTAGCAACTTAATGATTAAAATCGAACTTATACGTTCAATAAGAAATAATTATCAATCTGTATCTCCTATGATAAGGACTTTTGTTTAGTTGACAGTCATCATGTTTTTACTTATCGTTGTAGATTCACACATCCTAGTTTTTTTTGCTGTTAAGCATTTCAACTCTTTGACCTATCTGAATTCTATTCTTGTTAATTCTTAGTTGAAATAAAACTTATGACCTTGTTTCACATACATATTTCATGTAGTTCCTCTTTAAACCTTTATTTTCCCCTTTTATCCAACTTAGATATTTTTCTAATCCTTCTCTTTATTGGCATATTGATTCGGTCAATTCGTGTTTCTTCATTTGCGTCATATCAACGTGATCTTAATATCATGCTGACAGTTTTATATAAGATTTACTCAAGGATTGTTCTAGATCATAGGCGTTTGATGAGAAACCACAAAATAAAATGGATTTATGCTATTGTGTTAAAGCTGTTGTTTTCGCTCAGTCTAAATTTGTTAAAGGAAAGGATTTTATGAAGAAATATGTTTATCCTCATCCGTATTCATATTGACTATCGACTCATTACCTGCCGATTGGAAGAATGGGTACTTTGTCAAACTTTGAAAGAAAGGGGAAATGAGTCTCTACAAGAACCTGCGTGGAATCATGCTCCTCTCCACCCCAAGAAGACGTTATGCCGCATCATCCTGGAGAGATTAAAAAATGCTCTCAATTCGAGATTACGACCGGAACAGGTTGGCTGGCTGGCTTCAGGAAAAACAAATCGTGTGCGAATCAGATTGCAACGCTACTCAACGCACATTGACAGAACAGAGCACTGAACGGCATTCAACCCCCTACCTGAACTTTATTGATTTGAAAAGTCCTTCGACAGCATCTATCGAGAAGTAAGTTGGCATCTGCTTTAAAACTACAGTTTTGGTGCCAAAAACCTTTACCAACCTCATTCAGCAGCTAAACGCTATACGATTCCACATGCCAAGTGATACACAATGGAAAGCTCAGTGATGCATTTGAAGTGAAGACAGGAGTGAGTAAAAACAAGGCTGCCTACTATCACCGATGATCTTCCGGATTGTGGTCAACTAGACAGGATCATTCAACAAACCGTGAGGAGCGAGAAGACGGGCATACGCTGGCTAGACCAATAAAAAGACCTCATAAGAAGATTTAGGTTTCTCCAGCTATGATGATTTATATCCATTGTTATGTCGCACAAACTGGAAGTCCTCCAGGTAAACCCAGCAAGTTGATGGAGTAGGTAGAGAAGACAGGATTTCAAGTGAACGTAGAGAAGACAGAGGAGATGAAGATACCCAACCAACAACAAGCACCAATCACCATCAATGGGAGATACCTAAAGGAAGTAGTCTCTTTCACCTACCTACGTGGGCAGTATCATTTCAACTTCAGGTGGAGCAGGCACAGATGAGGACTTCAAAGCCAGCCAGGATAGGAAAGACAGTAAGACAGGCCTTCATGGATTAATCCAAAGTAATCAGTGTGAAGATCTACTGCACTACACTCAGCATAAAACGTGAACAGCATCCGGATTTTCAACACCAATTCAGTCAATTCAGTTCTTCTGCATGGTGTTTCAGACACTTGGTGTGTTACGAAAAACCTTTCCAACAAACTACTCACATGCATCAACAGCTGCCGCCTACGCTTACTCGATACTGATGATCGGATGGCGAGAAAGAATGAGCAACAAGGAACTCACTCTGACCTGCCAACCAACCAACCAAGAACCTATCGCCCAACAAATATGCAGGAGTGAAGAAGTGGAGATGGATTCGACCAGATATACACTGAGAATACCATTTGGGGACATTGCGTGGCAGGCCAGGCGTTTGAGTAGAATCCAAATGAGAAACGACGATTTGGGCATTTGAGGTGAGGGTGACATGTAGGAGATGGTGTGAGGAAGAAATGAAGGCTTGTGTGCAGTCATGGAGCCAGGTTGGAAAGACTAGAGAGAAGAGAGTGGAATGGAGTTGTGCTACTGAAGCCCTATGTTGCACTAGGAACCCAAGAGACAAGTAATAACAATGATAATAAATTATTCTAGAAGTAGTATTCATCATGGACTGACATTAGTTGGGGAACCATTGGAAATCTGGGAGCACTCGACAGCTGCTTCGTCCAGCTAGTATGGGAATCCTCAGCAGTACGCATCCACGACCTGGCTAAGGATCGAACTCAGAACGTTCAGGTTTCACGGCGAACGCGTTAACCATTGAGCCACTAGGTCGTAGGTGCGTACTGCTGAAGGGTCCCATACTAATTGGACGAAACAGCAGTCCAGTGCTCCCAGATTTTCAATGGTTCCCCAACTAATGTCAGTCCATGATGAATACTACTTCTAAATTAAAAATCCCCATTCATCTCAAAAATACAATAAATTATTCGCTTATTTATTCAGAGTGTATAAATTTGATTTTTTAAAAATCTATGAAGTGAGTTGATATCATCTTAATTCTGCACACAGTGTTCTCATTATGTTATCCGAAAACTAAAAATGTTTGACATTTTACTGTATACATGAGTTTCTACTAAAAAAGCTGCTATAGAACTCTTCAAAAGCTAATGAATACATAAATCACTTTAATGGAAAACAATGCCAGAAATAAAGTAAGTAAAAATATTGGAAGTTAGTTAAAATGAAGATAAAACCTAGATAGTACTTTTTCGGTAGAATCTCTTCATACATACTGTATGTAAGTAACTCCACTTATATATTAAATGTTGAATCAATTATAACAAAATAATGAAATATGCATTTAGTCCCTGTAAAGATAACAATAATAATAACAATGTTATTAGTCATACTATCAATGATAGCAATAATCTAAACAATAGGATGATGCGAACATTTCACAATAGTAAAAAGTAGTTCGAAATTTCTAAAACTGAAAGCTATAAAATAACGAAACAATGTAGTAGATTTATACAGTTTAAATAATATGATTTTTAATCAAAAATTGGTTGTTCAGTGGAGATGTAACTGCCAAAGTCTCATATTATAATCTGTATACAGATGTCAGATGAAACTTTCATGTATTGATTGGTTATGGGAGTGCAACCAATTTCATGTTGTCTAGTCCTGAGTGCAAATCGAATTCTATCGATCATATTTGCAATGTGGCAACCAAGCTAGGAAGCTCAGCATCACGGTGCACATTAGTAGATGTTAGTTGGTTGGAGGCATTTGACAGAAAGCCTTGGACTTAGGTTTCTCACTTTTTGGCACTCGTCAGCATGGTGTATCTCGAACCTCGATGGAACTGATGTCCCACCCGAGATTCGAATCCGCGTCACCCGGTGTTGTAGTCAGTGACTTTACCACTGAGCTATTCGGGCAGCGACTGACCTCCTGTAGGACTGGCTTACATGCATTGATTGGTCACGGGAGTGCAACCAGTTCCATGTTTCTAACCTGTTTTTGCGTGACTATCCAACCGTTAGATTGCCAAATTAGAAGGGGGGTGAAACACACTACTAGGTAACTTACTAAGTTTGTTGTTCATTATAAAATAGTTGAATGAAATCACTATCGAATTTCTCTTTGTTTTACTTTGTCGATAACGACCATTCATCATTTAACAAATCGAGAGCTTTTTAAATTACCTGCTACATCCTATTGAAACTTGTAGCAAATGACTCTGATCTTGGAGGTCAGAAAAACTGTATACGTCCTAGTTGGAAAATTTTAACAACCATAATTTTTCCAACCTCTCTTTAATTCTTCACCTTTCTTATATATGTATCATTTATGTTTAGACCTTAATTATTCACTTGCCCTTTTCGTTGATTTTAACTGGAAAATCTTTGTTTGTTTTTCATTGAAGTTTTAAATTACTTCGACTCTTACAACGTCAGTACCATCTAACTCTTTACAGTGTTCTTCATATTTGTGATATGAATATCAGTGTTCTGCTATTATGTTCTGTATAATAGTAACCGGCATATTTCGTTATTGTTTTGACAGTGACTAAATAATATTTCATAATCAGTATTTCTTTTTATGTACATTTAGTTCCATGGTTAAGATGGTAGAGCTTGAGGAGATTGTATTGTTGATAAGCATATATTTTCTTAAAGTTTTAATGATAAAAATTATTAACATCCTCACATGAATCATTCTTCATCGACCTCTTCTTAGAATAGACGATCTTGTAGGATTATATGTTAAATTTCCTTTTTTCTCTATACAACTTACGACAACTGAAAGAAGACAGTATATTCATAAGAAAAAAGTGGTTATATGTCACCTTTGGTTTTTGCATTTAAGGTCCATAATTGAATGCATTATTTCTGTTTTTGTCAGAGCAAAATACTTCATCGGTTCTTCATAAATCCTAGCACTTGAAAAGCTTTACCTTGATCTATTGTATCTCCTAATGTAGAGATATGTAAGTGGTAAATAAGTTGTAAGTTTTCATCTAATCGGATATCCTTTAGAGTGGAATTTCTCTGATTTGGATCCGTTGATCAATTCGGAGAAAGCAACAAGGAATAGATAAATGTCATAAAATGCTTTCTTATTTCATCAACATTTCTCAGTTGCACACACTCCAAGATTTCAGTGGTTGTTAAGGCAAGATAAGTTCAAATTAGAAACTCAATACATTTATGTTGCGTATCAAAATCAATCCTACGTAACTGTACAGTCGGGTATGAAATATCAGCGAGGAACGATTAATACTAGAAGGTTTACATTCACCTTGTATTTAAGGAGATGAAATATCTGAGATAATGAACACGAGAATTAGGACAGCAGTAAAAAGATGCTTCCCTGAAGATAAAGTTATTTCAGTACGCAATACTACTTGCTGAATGAATCAGTTCATATTGAATAAATATTCTGCGCACATTACTTCCGTGTGCATCTATAAATTTAAATGCTGTTGTGGAAGGACTGAGGTAAAAGTGTACATTTGGTTCAATAAAAATATTCCGAAGAAATTATGCTTGAAAGAAAACAAGATTCTAACCAGCGCAATCAGTTTGCACCTCGTAGATAAACGACATCAACTTGATACTTCTAGCTTTCTTTTCAAAACACTAAGTGTACAGAAAATGTCTAGACTCCTGCTCTTGGGAGAGATGATTGCAATAAATTGCTTTTGAATAGATCTTTGGGTACAGACGGAGGGTGTGGTAGTCCCTCACTTCTATGATGATTGTGACTTGTTCTTAATTCAAATTGACTTCATAATTCTTTATTTTATTTACCTCTTAATCTCAACTCGCTAAGTTAATTTCAATCTTATATCATTTCGCTGGGTACTATACAGTCTATTGTCTATTGCTAATTGTTCCTTCCTTACAGTTTCTACCCCTCTGTACATTTCTGTTACATCTTATATTGAACAGCGATATCCATGAAACACAATAAACGATTATTGACTCCCTAATTTCAGATGATCTTATGTGGTTGTAACTGTTGCAATTTTATACTGTATACAGCTGAGGAATACTTTTGAAACAAGAAGATATTATCTTACTCTACAAATCTAATCCTTCTTGTTTTGTTGAATTTCATAGCCTATAGTTTTAACTTTATCTTTCTTCGGATCAGATCATTTCATATCAGACTCAAGTGATTTTTAACGAACCAGTTTGAATAATCACTTGGATTATAGTCATTGGTTCAGTAGATTAGGAATTCTTTTACGTGAAATTACTATTTCCCGATAGGTAGAATATTTCGAATCCTTGTAACACAGACCCCCTAAAACTATTTTATACATTATTGTCTCATGAATAATTTCCATTTGGTTATTGGTTTCTATTTTCACACCAAAGAAGTCATTATTTATTAAACGTTTTGTGAAAGATATGTTTAATTGGTCGAAGGTGAGAAGTATCTGTTGTCAATTAACCTCGCCTGGTTAACTAGTTCACTAGTTATTAACCGGTCCTAAGCCCAGATAAAGAGGGAAGGTTGCACATAGGGCTAACAACGCTACTCCTCAAAACCAATCCAATCTCCAAATAAACTTCAAAGCACAGACAAAATATAAAAAAACAAAAACAAACTTATTCCTCACTGGAATCGGAGAGACGGAATGACGCCAGTTAGTGAAAGTCTTTGGGAAGCCAATTGGTCGATGTGTTTTCTCTCTATCCATGAAACCGAAAGTAAACGTGGGGACATGGAATGTCCATACCATGTTTAAACCTAGTAAGGCAGCCCAAATTGCAAAAGAGATAAGGAGATATGGCATGGAAGTGCTAGAAATCTGCGAAAGCAGATGGAATGGGAGTGGACTCTCCAAACTGTCAACTGAGGAGTCAATAATCTACTCCAACATTGTCACCCAGACGACAACCAAGAGCACACTGAGTTTTTGAGTGGGTACCATGATGTTCCCTTCAAGAGCATCAAAGGCTCTCATGCAGTGGGAAATATCTCCTCCAGGATGAGGTTTATGACAGCAAGATGCAACTAAAGAGGAAGGAAAGTCACAATCATGCAATACCATGCTACACTAAGCACCTACAAATAATGCGGATGAAGAGGAGAAGGAGGAATTCTACAGACAACTGCAATCAGTACTGGACAAGATACTACCCCAGTTGATGACATCAAAATTTTAATAGGTGAGGTAACAGAATGCCTAACTGGGAGCAGACAACACAGTAAGAGGACTCATTATTGGTCGAGAAGCACACGGTGAAATGAACGAGAATGGAGAACTGTTTACAGATTTCTGTGCATTCAACGATTTGGTGATTGGAGGCGGTATGTACAAACACAAGGATATTCACAAAACCACATGGATTTGATCTCTTTTGATGGACACACTAAAAATCAGATCGACTTCATCTCAATCTCAAGAGAGTAAAGATGCAGCCAGCCTATTAAACACAAAGTCAAAAGGGGGAGCAGATGCAGGTAGGTTCACACCACTCACTATTTAGTGCAAGGAACCTTCAAAATTAAGTTGAAAGCCTTCAAAGAAGTTGGTGATAGATGACCACAGTTCAAGTTCAAGACCCAGATCAGAAACTGGAGGGCGAAACTGGAAAGGATATCTTTACGTCAGTCAGTCACCAGGACAAAATGGGAGATAATGAGCGACATCCCGGAAGAAAGCTCCATGGAAAAACGCTGGAACTGTTTGAAAGAGAATTGGAAGGAAATCTGCATGACCGTATTAGGAAGGAAGAAGAAAAAAGACAAGGAATGGATCTCGACGGACATACAGAAACTGATAGAGGAGAGGAAGGCGGTGAAGCAGGAGATAAACCAGTGCAAGGATGAAAAGCGAAAAGAGGGACTGAGTACAATGTATAAAACGCTGGACAAAGGAGCGAAGAAGAGTGGACGCTGAGGCAAAAGACACTTTTTCGACACTGGCAAGTAAGGCAGAACAGGTTGCGGGTCGGAGAGACCTGGCCTCAACAGTGCGAACACACGACTTTGCACCACCAGGGAACAAACCCACGACCTTCAGGTCCCTCAGCCAGCGCGTTACCATTGAGCTAGCCACCGGTTTAGAATCCAGTGCTCCATATTTCCAACTTCTGTCCGCTCACGGTATACCTCAACCGCCACCCAATGTCATCGTTGAGTAACTGTCCTTACGACCATCAGGCTTTGACTCCACCGGTCACGACTTCTCATTGGAACCTCGGGAATACTTCTCAAAGCTAGTCACCAATGAACACCAGAATTGGTTGTGTGTTTTATTTTCCAAACTAACTCAAATTAGAATTTCAGAACTGTGTTGCTTTTCATTCTATCATAACCATAAACTACTGAGTGTTTTGTTAACATTAGAGACAATTCGTAACTCAAGTTAGGAATGATAATTGCTTGATATTCTCCAAGCTTTAATGCAATGCTTGCTTTTATCCTAAAGATTCAGACAGAACAGCAGAATACTTACTATAACATCTACAAACTAAACACAGGGTAAATTTACAACAATGAGTTTTTATGTCATTAGATACAGACTGTATCTGTGTAAGTCACAAAGGGTTTGAAATCAAATAATTCCAACTTTTTGCATGGAAATCTGGTTCGAGCTTCTTATGGGATGTGGATATCTATATGGCATAATTGGCTATTTTATAAAGGTAATAACCTAGTTTCGTGTTTACATGTTAAAAAGGTGCAAATCCCAAATAGGAGTAGTTTACAGAACCCCCAGGGAACTGTTGTCTTCATCGTAATCTTTTCATGATGATGTTAACTGTATTTGGTTCTCTATGCGTTGGACATATACGACCTACTTGATTTTTAAAACAATTAGTCCCCTTAGTGGGAACAACATCACTCACTGGGAGGCAGGTACATCCAGCCGACGAGTCCCAAATAGGACGAAATGTGCATCCTGGATTCCACTGCTACCCACTACCCATCATTACCATACATAATTAGTTCCCCTTATAAACTTCTACAAAATAATAAGAAGACGTAAAATTGTCTATACCATGTAATGTATTTACGTAACACATTTCGAACTATTTGATCACACACTTACTTGTCATAGGTATTTATATGAAAATTCATGAAGATAAGGAGTGAGAGTATGAAAACAGGCCAAGTAGGCAGGTTGAATTAAAGGCCAATTAACAATGAAAATCAATAGAGCGAAAAATAATGGTACATCGAACTTGGTTTTTACAGTTGGATTTACCGACAAATTGTTTATGAACACACAAAAGTGGTTTTAACTTTCTAATAGCTAAGGCCTCAACAAACTTAGGGATCCCTCCCCAACATGTTTTGTAAATAGATGTAAAAGAAGTAGCCATATCAATCCTATGGCCTGTTTCAATAATATGTTTGGCTATCGAAAAACTTGGACGTCTGCTACCAACATTTATAGGTCCATGTGATTTAATTTGCTTCTGAAGCCAATTTGGAATATGTTCCGAGGCCCTTACTTGCATGGATCTATTAGTCCTTCCTATGTATGTGTCACCACACGTACATTTGAATTGGTAGATACAATGGGATGTGACATTGTTGTTCACATGCTATGGGGGTTTGGGGGAATATACGGGCTTCGTGGTTTCGATTACTCGAACCCTGGCTGCATAGTAAGTCCTTCTAACAGCAGCCTTAAGTTTTTGCCTGAAGACTGCACTATGAGATTCACTTTTGTAAGGAAGATTCATAAAGAAATCCTTCTTTGGGACAAATTGAAAATCTAGTTTTAGCGTTCTGATTGTCTTGTGCTACACGATAAATTTGGATGGATAGTTATCTTCGAACAATATATCAGTCAGTGTTCCTTTTTAATCTTCTAAAATATCCTCTGTGCATATTCGCTGAATTCTGCTGAATAATTACCTAACTAAAGCTCGCTTGTACTGAACTGTATGAAAGTTATGATAGTTTAGATATTGCCCTACCCATGTAGGTTTCTTGTAGATAGGTCGTTTAATGGATCCATCCTACTTCCGACGTTAGCTTAGGAATGTTGGTTAACTTGAGAGAAAAAGTGGGGAAAGGGATTCTCTGTGAGACGAATAAACTAACTATTCAAGTTACTGCTCTTTAACTGTCATTAAATAAGGAATTAAGAAGTAAAGTCCCTTGAAATATATAATAATCTTTCAAAGTCCACTTCAGTTATCAATTAAAGCAACACATAGAACACTTATTGTATCATAAAAATGATGATAAAAGCGAATTTTTTTTTTACAATGGTATGAATAATAAAATTCATATCAAATTAATAAGATATTGAACAGTGTTATTCATGAAGTATCACATTATTGAAAGCTTTAAGTTAGTAGTAATTCAATTCATTTGGTCTTATAATTCGATACGAATCTGAGAAAGAAAGTTAGTTTGTTTTTCTCAATAAATATGCAAATTAAATTTACTCCTTGAAATATTTAGTTTGTTGTTACGTTTCTTTTTATAGAAAATAATAAATATAATTGAATAAATGAATTTGATGTTTTTTTTTTATTTATTGGAGGAAGTTACTGAAATGTAATGTTGTAAAATTGTAAAATATCACTTCAAAAAAATCTTGATATAATACAGAGTCCATTTGAAAATATTTCGCATTCAAAAGATATCAGAAACTACATACATGCACCTAGCCTGGTTAACTAATTCACTAGTTACTAGCGGGTCCTAAGCCTTGGTAAAGAGTGAAGTGTGAGTCTAGGGCTAGCAACCCTACTCCATAAAACCAATCCGACCGCTAAACAAACTTCAAAGCACAAACAAAATATAGAAAATAAAAACAAAATCATTCCTTGCTGGAATCGAAGAGGTGAAAGGATGCCGGTTGGTGAGAGTTTTCAGGGAGACAATTGGTCGGTGTGTCTTTTCTCCTCTCGATGAAAGCGAAAGTAAACATGTGGACATGGAATGTCCGCACCATATTTGATTCAAGTCAGTGCTCCTATATGGTTCAGAAACTTGGCACGTTACGAAAGGGATTTCCAACAAACTACAGACAGTCATCAACAACTACCACCTACTCTGACTCGTTACTGAAGATTAGATGACCAGAATAATGAGAATAAGCAAGGAGGAACTCTGGTTGACTGGCAACAAACCAACAAAGCAAGAAGCTATCACTCAACAAATATGCAGAAGTGAAGAAGTGGAGATGGATTGGATTGGGCATACACTGAGAAGGCCGATTTGGGACATCACGCGCCAGGCCAGGCACTCGAGTGGAACCCATATGGGAAACAACGAGTTGGGTGTCCGAGTTGAGGGTGACATGGAGGAGATTGTGTAAGGAATAAATGAGGGATTATGGGCTGTCGTGGATCCAGGTTCAAAAGTTTGCAGATAAGAGAGTGGAATGTAGACGTGCTACTGAAGCGCTATGTTCCACTGAGAACCCAAGGGACAAATAAGAATAAAACATACATGCACACAGATCTTATGTACATAAAAGTTATTTAGTCTTGCAGTAATCTTATATATATATATAAATATATATATATATATATATATATATATAATTATTTTATGCTTGTTAGTCCGCATTGTTAAACTGAATCAAAATGATCGACGTTTTTTGGCATTTGGAATTCTGTTTGGAGGCTATAGAATTGCCTAAATATTCATGTTCTAGCTGACCTGCTTGTATCTAGTAATAGAACCAAGGACCTGAGTTACTTCTATTTAAAACTCGTTAACTAGATGTACCTGCACTTCAGTGAGTGATGTTTTTTTCACTCAGGCTCAGACCTCGCGCTACGGGCTTCAAATATCGAGGCTTTATACACCAAGTTATTAGGGTGCAGGTACACCCAGCTGACGAGTTTGAAATAGAACGAAACGTGCGTTCTGGACTGAACTGTTGGCTAAAATCAAGTTATATATATAGGTGTAAGACGATTCAGTTTAAATGGCATGTTTGATAAATTCTGCCTTAGATTAGCTGTAGAACATTTTATGTACTTCTCTGTACTTAGCACATTAGTATATTTGTATAAGAAAGGGATAGTTAGAATTGAAACAGGTGAATCAAATGGTTTTGTCAAGATATTGATTGATAAAAGAAATGCTTACTATTAAGCTTTTCTTCATGGCCTAAGACTCTTCATTAGTTTTCAAGCTCAACCTTAGAATACTCACACCTTAATGGTGAACTCAGTCTTTCACTGCATAAGTTAAAACCAGGCTATCCGTCTGTCCTTAATCAAACCATACTACCGTATGAATATTATTCAGTACTGACATATGGTCAAGTTTTGTTCCTTTTGAAACTCATATGACAAATCTCATATTACCCGGTGAATACATGATTCACTTTCATAAGCAGAGCAACACTGTTTTTGCTATAAAATCTAAAGACTATATGAATAATATTACCGAAAGTTTACAGTATTCGCTATTAAAAACATTCACACAAAAAAATGAATCGAAACGTATAAGTTTTCTTTATTTTCTGCTGGTTCACCATTTAGTGTTAGTCTGTTGTAAAATCATATCTAAACTAGTGGTTCCTATCACCTATCACTTGATTATTAATAGAATAAATAGCTCCATAAGTGATAGGTGAGTAAAATCTTGATTAATGAAATGTTTGATGATTAAACAAATGATAAATATTCACATCAACATATTAAAAGCTTCATTCCAGTGGAGTGTGCTCATTGTATTCAAAGGCATTCGAAATATGATTAATTTTCATCAAAAAAATAACTGACCATATGATTAAACGATATGAGCTATATGAACTCAAATCCTCTAACAAAAGTTGAAGTCCTGAATGCCATAAGGCTACTGAAATGCTGGAAAGCAGTAAGACCAGATGAAATCCCGCCAGAAGCACTGAAAACAGACGCAGAGACAACAGAGGACATGCTCACACCACGATTACAGAAGGTTTGGAAGGAACGAAGGAAAGGTACCTGCTGACCGACTGGAAGAAGGGCTACCTTGTCAAAATCCCAAGGAAGGGCGACATAAGACTTTGCAAGAACTAGAGAGGAATCATTCTCCACCACTGTCCACCCCAAGCAAAATACTATGCTGCATCATCCTGGAGAGACCAAACGATGCGCTGGATTCAAAACTACAACCAATCAGGTTGGCTGGATTCAGGTAGTACTAATCATGTGCGAATCAAATGGCAACGCTACGCTACGCATCATCATTGAACAGAATATAGAATAGCAGTCAACACTCCTCCTCGACTACATTGACTTAGAAAAGACCTTCGACAGCGTCGATCAATAAGTAATTTGGCATGCTGCTTCAACATACCGAATATCACAACCCTTTATCAACCTCATTCAACAACTATATGAGAACGCCACATGTCAGCCAAGTAATTCACAATGGGAGGCTCAGTGATGCCTTTGGGGTGAAGTGAAGACAGGAGTGAAACAAGGCTGTATACTATCACCCATGATATTCCTGATTGTAGTGGACTGGATCATGCAAGAAACTGTGAGGAGCGAGAAGAGGGGGATACACTGTTTGACCTATGAGAACATCCTAGAAGATTTGGATTTCGCCACCAATGATGATTTGTGTCTAATGTCTTATCTCACAAACTCGAAGATGTACAGGCGAAAACCAACAAGTTGACTGAAGAGCCGGGTAGCGAAGATGGGACTTCAAGTGAATATAGAGAAGACAGAGGTGATGAAGATACCCAACCAACACCACCACCATCAACAACAAGAATCGATCACTATGAAGGGCAGAAACCTAAAGTAAGTAGTCTCTTCCACCTGTCTAGACTGCATGGTTTCAAGTACAGGAGGGACATGCAGAGACGAGGATGTGGAAACCAGGATGGGAAAGACAGCAAGATAGGTCTTCGTTAATCTAAAATCAGTGTGAAGATCTACTGCACTCAGCATACAGCATGAACAAGATCTAGATTTTCAACACCAACATCAAATCAGTGCTTCTGTTTGCTTCAGAGAGTTAGTGCGTCGTGAAAGGGATTTCCAACAAACCACAGACAGTCATCAACAACTACCACCTACTCTGACTCGTTACTGAAGATCAGATGACCAGAAAGAATAAGCAACAAGGAACTGCGGTTTAGTAGCGAACCAACCAAGAAGCTATCACTCAACAAATATGCAGAAGTGAAGAAGTGGAGATGGACTGGATTGGGCATACACTGAGAAGGCTGACTGGGAACATCACGCGTCAGGCCAGACACTCGAGTGGAACCCCGATGGGAAACAACGAGTTGGGTGTCCGATGTGAGAGTGACATGGATGAGGTGGTGCGAGGAGGAAATTAGATATTGTGGGCTGTCGTGGAACCGGGTTCAAAAGTTTGCAGATAAGAGAGTGGAATGTAGACGTGCTACTGAAGCCCTATATTCCATTAGGAACCTAAGGGACAAATAATAATATTATAATCAGATAGAAAAATGTACCAGTGGAACGGGATTACTATTCTTACCTACTTATTTTCATGTTAATAAATGATTTATGACATGCTTATTTTTTTAATTAAATGATCACTTTTATTACTGGTAACAAAAAATGGTAATTAAGATAAAATCAGGACATTGGCATTTAGAATAATTAAGTTAGTTTCACTCTGTAGACTGATCTTTCAATATCAGTCAACATCCACGTATATATTCAGTTACTAGAATTATTTACCATTTATAAATGAAGTTTAAATAAAATTCTGGTTGATGACCTACTGCTAGAAATGAAGGTTAACAGGAATATAATTTTCAATAACAAATAAATATATAAATAAAATTTCTTAGTTAAACTGCTAGAATCTTTTGAACAAGATTTGACATTAAATTGTGTATAAGCAATGCTTGACTGATTATAAGATGACCTAACATATTTTTGTTATATGAAGCGGAAATTTCTATCTAATAATTTACACTGATTATATACGTTTACAGTGATCACCTGTAGACTGTTGTTGTACATTATTGATTTAATCTTTTATTTATCAATTAAATTTTGAGGGGGTTGTGGAGATTTGGAAATATTTCAAGTTGTTATTCATCGAAGACTGACATCACTTGGAGGAATAAAGGAAACCTGGGAGCACTGGACAGCTGTTTCGTCCAACTAGTATGCGACTCCTTAGCAGTGCGCACCCACGACCCCACACCACCAGGGATCGAACCCGCTACCTTCAGGTACCGCTACCAGCTCGTTACCATTGAGCCACTGGGTCACAATCCAGTGCTCCATATTTCCAACTTCTGTTAGCTCACGATATAGCGCAAACAGCCACCCAATGTAATCGTTGAGTATTTGTCCTCACGACCATCAGGCTTTGACTCCACCGGTCACGACTTGTCATTGGAACTTCGAGAATACTTCTCGAAGCTAGTCACCAACGAGCACTAGTTCAATTAAATTTTGAGGGGGTTGTGGAGATTTGGAAATATTTCAAGTTGTTATTCATCGAAGACTGACATCAGTTGGAGGAATAAAGGAAACCTGGGAGCACTGGACAGCTGTTTCGTCCAACTAGTATGGGACTGCTCAGCAGTGCGCACCCACGACAAGTTAGTGTTGAATATCTACTTGAAACTTCATCATAATTAATGCTTAAAAATCAGTTGTTTTTTTCATTGACTACAACTATTTATAAACTATAAAGGAAATATATTTGTAGAATTTAGATGAGATAGAAAAATAAATTACTGACGTCTTACAACCTCTTGGGAGCTACTTCTTTAGAAAATAAAACCCTTCAAAGTTATTACATGTTTAATAAGTAAATGAAGACAAGTCGGATCACTTTGTTCATACACCATAACAATATGAAAACAAAAGTTCTGATTATTAATTATTTGTCCATGAGTTCTAGGTGAAGATATGAATGTATGTGAAGTTGGAGAGTGTACAGCTCATGGGATGTTATGGGATGTTGTAGGATTTACTTCAACTGCAGTCATAATTCTTGCCTATTACTATCAGCATATCATCTATGTCCATCTTGTATAGTTCAGTAGAAATCATCATCATCATTATCAACATAGGACCAGGCATTACTGCGTAACGGTCCGAGTTGCCACACCTCATATCAGCACATCAAGTAAAAAGGTAGTGAGGTGAAGGATGAAGATAAGTGAATGCAGTCAAAAGAAATATAAAGTAAGAGAAGAAACGAAAGAGGAGTGACAAAATGGTGAGATTCGGTATAGCGTTGTTAAGATGAGGATAATGTGTGGATAAATCTGCGCCACTGACATTGGTTCTGAGCCATATCACCTAGGGTCTCCAACCACTGGTTCCTCTTATCCCGTGGACCCCAACCACCTAGTCTGCATCGTCCTACATGGCTTAAACCAACAGTCAGAGACTTCATACATTGGTGCCATGTTTTAGTCTGGCAACCTCGGGCCTTTTTCCAGCCTGGACCCACCTCAGCCAACATTGTGTGACGAGGCAATCGGTAGAAATCAGTAGAAATATAAAATAACAATGCCGTTGTATCTCGTTTATAAGGCTTATAGGTTGGGTGGCATGGTTCAGCCACCAGAGATATTAAAAGTGGCTATTTTGTTAATGTAAAGCATTTTAACTCACTTTATCAAATAAAACAGGCTAGTTCCAACCACTCTACCGTCACCAACGTCAATGAATGAAAAGCCTAATTCAAACATATGAAATTTCTGAGCTTTCTTGAAACACAAACATTGGTTTCAACTTTAAAAGTATTCGTTTCAAGATGGACAGCATGGAAATAATACATTTCACTATTAAATATGCTGCTTACTTCTTACCAGAATCAGAAACTGACGGAAAAATTTTTATTTAAAACATATTTCTCTAGATTTCAACAGCACTCGAATTAATTTCAAAGGATTTCTCACTTGGGTGTAGAACAAACACTTGGTGACAGTTATTATTATCAAATTACAAAAGAAGTAACTGAAAATGATTTCGCTTTACGACATTAATAAAGATTTTAAATTTATCCGTTTATGCAGTAAGACAATTAAAATGACCCAGTCATCTTCTTCAGGCGTACTCAAGGAAACAATCAGGAATTTATGATAATGGTAGATAGGGGATAGCGTTAGAATCTAGGACACAGTGGTCTAGTGGATATCCCTTTGACCCCCAACCAACTGAGATTCATCAGAGTGCACCGTGTTACTGAGCCTCCTAGTTTTATGGCCACAGTGCAAAATGACTGTCAGGATTCGGTCAACACGTAGGACTAGAAAAAATGAGATTGGTCGCTCTGCAGTGAACAGTCAATATATGTAATTCAGTCCTCCAGGAGGTCAGACGTGGCATGAATAGATCAATAGCTCACTGCAACACTACTGAACTGAGTTCAAATCTCAGAGGAGAAATAATTTCCTTCTAGGTTGCGAATTCACGTTGTTACCTTCGGGTTTCCAGCCCGACAGTCACTAGTTCGAATCTGACTGCGGTCAAGATTTTCATTTCACTTTCAATCATCACCCAGTATAAATACTAGTCTGCCGAACTACTGCTATCTCAGATAGTTAAAGTGACAGTCAAATGTTTGTGTTCAGGGAAGCTAAATAACCCCGTTTAATTTAGTGTCGGAAAGCAAGTTGATGCCTGAAATAATAGTTTTCTTTATGGCTGGTAGTGGGATCCAGTATATGCATTCTGTCCAGTTTGAGATTCGGAAGTTGGATGTACCTACACCTCGCGAAGTGTTGGTGTTCCCCCTAAAACCCAAGCCCAGCATTTATCGATTTATGTGTAGAGAGTGATGCAGGCGATCATGAAACAGTAAAACTAGATGATGTAAGAATAGCTATGGAAATCCTAAAATTTCGTTAGTATTCGGTTTCACTAAAGAAAACTCATAAAAGTAAGATGATCATACTATCAGTGTATGAACAATTTAAATGAGTATCTATTGAAATGACACATGTTACCACTTGTTTGAGAGTACGGTTACATTCTATGTAGCTTATTTTAGTGAATACATAAATATATTGTAAAACTACAGTTATTAGGATGACAACTGACCATTTTCAGTAGTATTTTGACTTATTGACTAAATTTTTAAGTAGGGAGATATTTTGGATTCTAATTTTATGGAAACGTTTCGTTAACGTTAGGTATAGTTCATTGTACAAGGTGTATTTTTACTTGTGTAATTCCACATGATTTATTCTGAATTTACTCTTCCTTGAATAGTTTCCGGTGTCATTTCTCTCAATCGTCTTAATCACGTCATAAAATATTGGTTGTATTTTAACAACCTATCTATTCCTATTACATAACACTCTACTGATTAACTATTTTCATCAGTTTCATGATCCTTTCTGAGTTAGATACATTCTATGAACCATTCTATATATTAGGTAATCCATTTTGTTATCACTCATACTTCGTGTTATTGAAAGTACCTTTATCGTCATTATTATTACCATCATCATTATTTATTTATTATATATAGTCTGATGCTCAAATATGCATCCTTCCAAACTAGTAATCTATTCTTTCTCACCCTTGATGGTTCACAAACCCATTGTACTTTTCATAGACGAACTAGGATATTTCCTCACCGTATTTTTGTCCCATCTTATTTGCACAACTGAAAAATGCCTTTTTGACCGAGTTGCTTATTCACTCACCTGTATTACATCGATATTTGCTCTATATTATGATGTAATTGGATGGTTGTAAAGGTCACCACCTTCTGTACCAAAATTGAATACTAACCTGGGAACTTAATGTTCGGTTCATCCTCTTGAAAAGAATCTTCCTAGCAAGATCGAAACGTTGAGGAATAATATAAGATATTTGTAATTTGTTCTGATAAACTACGCCCGGATTACACAAGTAAACATACACCTTATACAATGAATCATACTAAATCATTGTACAAGTTTTTTTCAAATCTCATCCAGTTCATTGTTAGTCAGGATACCTTCAAAATTAGGTATAGTTGATATTTGTGTACGTCACAGCATGTTTGGAATGAAATAATTCTAACGTCCAAGTTTATTCAGGGAACAGAAGAAGCTTTGACGAGACTTCTGTACGAAATTCTGGAATTATTTTATTGCAAACATGTTGTAACTGACATAAATATAAATTATATCTAATGTCAACTTTTTATTCAGCACCCAATATTTACCATACTATCCGATCAAGTCTTCATCATTGTTCATATAAATTACTTTGCAAACATTTGGTTAAAATGGATTGTTGAGTGACTATTCATTCAACTTATATGGATTTATATATACATATATATATGAACAATAAATTGTGTCCAAAAGGTTATCCAGGTTATCCACTGTGTGATATTTATAATAAACAGACTAAAATGGAATTACAACAATCGACCATACTGCCCAAGTTTTACTCTTATATTCAATTTACATAGTTTTAAAATTATTTCGGATAATTTATGTTTTCTGGTATGTATGATTTGTATGTGAAAGTGTAAGATTATAAATACTTATTAGATTGGAATGATTACTTCCGGTACAAGAAAAAATAATTCGCTTACATGTTTTGCTTATGAAATGAATTGTTACTATAAATTATTTATTCATTCCTTTTTAGGATAATTTATAAAAACAATATTGCCAAATGTGTCTTTAACAGATACCTTGATTCATTTTATCTATATAATTGAATTTCACAAAATTCTCACTGAAATAAGGTTTTAACAAAAAGATGGAATAACATTTAAAGTTATAGTGGATAGTGTTAATGGTGGATCGTGGCTAGCAGTGGAATCCAGGATGCGAATTTTGTCCTATTTGGGGCTCATCAGATGGTTTTCCCCTGCCTTTTAGTAAGCGATATTGTTTCCGCCAGGATTCGGACTCGGGAGCGATCGCTTCAAACGCCAGCGCGCTTTCCGCTAGACCACCTAGCCGCGACAGCCATTTGTTGTGCGATGTGTATAGTTTTAGTATTATTGTTTTTGTTATACCGTTGCTAATTGGACCAAATTGATCGGTCTCTATTAGCATATAGACTCGTGTGCGGATCCCTCGATATTATCTGTTTTCTAATTATAACTCGCTGAAACTTAATTTTGACATCTTGAAAATCAAAAACATCACTTGACTAAGTCAATAAGTTATCTAACAAAACGTTTTCCTTTCGTCATTTTCTTCAGACCAAATAAGACAAGGAATGCAAAATAAAGTGAGTTCATACTTGTAAATCTTCCTCAGCTGCAAACAGTCTGGAACTAAAACAGAATTAGTATAGGATGAAATAAGGAACAAGCACTTGATTTAGAACATAGTAACCATCTACATTGGAGAATATAGATACAGCAGCTAAAAATCATCTAAAATCTCCACTATTGTTTCATTTACAAATATCTTTGTACCTCAGGTCTTCCTTTCAAATTTGTAACTAACTCCCAGGTACTGAGGGTAATCTACCTACCAAGGCTACGTAGGGTAGTTACTTCCAGAATGATCTATATTTTATGAATTAAAGATGCTTCGTACTCTTCCATCACGATGGTTCTAAATTATGACTCATTTCTGTTTTCTGAAGGGTCAGAAGCTATGAATTCGAACATTTTTCCATTGCAGTACGTTAAGATTTATTCATAACGATGATTGCCATCCATATGTAACTCCTATTTTAAAAACAAAATATTTATGAACTCTGGAAGCCACTGAGAAGTCTGAAAGAAAGTCTAAGAACCAATTTCAACTATCTGGTAGAGTTAGGATCATAAACTTCAGCATGATTTCATCCTTTAAATAGGTAAAGACATCACTGTATACCATAACTATAAAGTTCCTTTTGAAACACCAGCGATGTATATTTTTGCATATATTCGATATCACTGTTGGTCAGTCATCTTTATTTTTGAAGAGCTGGAAATTACTGTCACATTTCAGTTTAGCTGTCAGGTATTTACTTGTTTGTCGTAAGACCGTAAACTGAACCAATTCATTTTGCACGAAGCATTCTGTTAACATAAATACTTGCAAAGACTATTTACCTGACTTCCTAAGCAATTTTGTAGGCTTTTTAAATCTTCTGCGGGATAAGTGACTATTATAATGTAACCACCTATGTGACAAGTTGGCGCAACAAACAGTCTATGAAAATGCAAACTTATTCCTAAAATCAATGAATATATCTTTAAAAAAAGACATAAAAACAGAATTAAATGGCAACTGCTTATGTTTCAATATATTTCTGGCTCAGTACCATTTGAATAGTCAGCCTATGTGGAGATGAAGAGGCTTGAAAAGTAATGCCGTTGAGTAGATTGTCCATACATTTAAAAAAAGGATGTAAGTCCTTCGTAACTTTTTCTAGAGACAATCACCATTTGTCATAGGCAGTGGTGAATAGAAGCAAAAGGAACAGGATGCGAAACTCGACAGGTTTCTATGCAATTTAATTTCTAGTACAGTTAAGCGATGCCCTCGAGTAGAATCCAAATGGGAAAAGACGAATTGGGCGTCCGAGGTGAGGGTGACATGGAGGAGATAGTGTAAAGAAGAAATGAAAGCCTATGGGCAGTTGTGGAGCGAGGTAAAAAGAAAAGGCTGGAGAGAGTAGAGTAGAATGGAGGCGTGCTACTGAAGCCGTATGTTCTACTAGGAACCCAAGGGAAAAATAATGATATGATCATACAGTTAAGTGGTACTTGTGGTCACAGATATATGCGACAAAAAGGAAAGTTAACAAAGAGATTAAACGAAATGTTCGGCGTAATATAAAAGTGTATGAAAAGTATTTACTCAGATTCTATAAATTTAGATAGAAATCGAGACAGGTTCAAAAATGACCTTTTGTTTGATTAATTTATTCTTCTGCTTCAAAGGATTCACTGTAGTAAAAATCCATTTGAATAGCTATTCGAGATTTTTCTCCCAGTCAAATGCGTTATACAAATACTTACTGGGTGCGTTTTCAAAGTTAAATTTAACTATTACTTCTTCAATTTTGAGGAGGTTGTGGAGATTTGGAAATATTTCAAGTTGTTATTCATCGAAGACTGACATCAGTTGGAGGAACAAAGGAAACCTGGGAGCACTCAACAGCTGTTTCATCCTAGTATGGGACTGCTCAGCAGTGCGCACCCACCACCCCACCAGCAGGGATCGAACCCGCTACCTTCAGGTTCCGCAAACAGCGCGTTACCATTGAGCTAGCCACTGGTTCAGAATCCAATGCTCCATATTTCCAACTTCTGTTAGCTCACGATATAGCGCAAACAGCCACCCAATGTAATCGTTGAGTATTTGTCCTCACGACCTTCAGGCTTTGACTCCACCGGTCACGACTTGTCATTGGAACTTCGAGAATACTTCTCGAAGCTAGTCACCAACGAGCACTAGTTCAATTAAATTTTGAGGGGGTTGTGGAGATTTGGAAATATTTCAAGTTGTTATTCATCGTAGACTGACATCGGTTGGAGGAACAAAGGAAACCTGGGAGCACTCAACAGCTGTTTCATCCTAGTATGGGACTGCTCAGCAGTGCGCACCCACGACCCCAAATACAAATACTCAACGATGACATTGGGTGGCGGTTTGCGCTATATCGTGAGCTAACAGAAGTTGGAAATATGGAGCATTGGATTGTGACCCACTGGCGGTGTTACGTAATCAAGGTTTCTAAAATTGTTCCTACACACAGAGAAGGATATCATACTTTAAGTGACAAATAAAATCAGGATAACTATTAGGTGTTCGAACTTTGATGTCTGGTTTTGAATGTTTCATGAACAGATTCAGAGGCTTTATCAACACTTACTTCATGTAGAGGAGAAACTTTTTTAAGCTGCATGAATGTTCACGAAGAGTTTTTACCGATTTTGAGAGTTATGGGCTTTTGAGTAGGAGAGACATTCTAATCTCTTTTATCAGAGCTTGATATTTATCACTATTGTGATCATTTGATCAATGTTGTCGACCTAATTTATTATTGCTAATTTGCTTAACTGACTTCCAGTTGTCTCTTCTGTCCTTACTAGTCCGTATACTGGTTCAATGTTCGAGTGTCGATTGATCCTAATTTGACTGAAGTATTATACTTCCATAAACTATCTTGCAGTTTGTTAGCTTGCTTGTTCTAATATCTTCATCTTGTTCAAATTGAATTTATGGTTACGCTTATTTGTATGTATTGATAAGAATGATGGCGCGTTATGTCATTTGATCTCTAGTCAATGCTCATTAATTCTTTGGACTATTCGATGATTGAATTGGAAAGTATGGTGATGTTGATAGTCTTTGCAACCAACTTTGTAGATCATGTTCATCTTATTTTCTTTAGATAATGGATCCCTTAGCTTGAACAAGATATTCTGCGGCTATCTGATTAACTTGTGTGCTGTGCTGAGAATAAATAGATGAAGTAAAATGTTAACAGTTTCTGTGAAATGTAAGATTTATCGTAAATTAATTCATTTCTTGAGATGAAGTTATTTTCTTGATGTGTATTCTGTTGATAGACATTTCTTGATGAAGTTGGTTATACAGTCACAGTTTTGGAACACCTTAAAAAGGTGGCATGCGTAAATGAATAAACATATATTATTTCAGTAGTATAGATCAAATAGTAACAATAGTTATAAATATCAGTCTCTGGTAAATAAGGTAATAAAACTCATGGTCAGTGAATATTCTTCACAAACATTCATACAACTTGAAAATGCTTCATTTTTAGGAAGTTTCCTCATCTGGTGATAAAGTATCTAATAGCAGGTTTCAAGGATAAGAAAAGACCAAAAGATTATCATCTTTTCATCTTTAGCTGCAAATCTTGTCCACTGATAAAATACTTTTTGGATATTGATTCTATGAAAACGTTTTTAAGCTATGTAACAATTTTTAGTATTATTGCTTATAACTCTTCATTGCTGACTGAACCAAATTTGAAGGCCACTCTTAATATATGAACTCAGTATTGCCGAAAATTTCAGTTTTGATATGAATAGTGGATAGTGCATATCAGTGCATATCAGGATATGCATTCCCTCCTATTCAAGACTCATTAAGTGTATCGACACCACTCACTAGGAGCTAGATACAACCTACTGACATGTCCCAAATAAGGCGAATTGCCCATCCTGGATTCAACTTCTAGCCACTATCCACCACTTATTATTATTTTTCCTTTTGGTTAGTTGGGTAACATAGGGATTCAGTAGCACGCCTCCATTCAACTCTCTTCTCTCTAGGCTTTCCAACCTCGCTCCATGACTGCCAACAAGCCTTAATTTCTTCTTCACATGATCTCCTCCATATCACCCTCACCTCGGATGTCTAACTCGTCCTTCCCCCTTTGGATTCCACTCGAGAGTCTGGCCTGGTGCGTGATGTCCCCAGTCGGCCTTCTCAGTGTATACCCAATCCATCTCCACTTTCTTCTGCATATTCGTTTCCCCGAGTGCTTCTCGACCAATGATTAGTTCTCTTACTGTGTTGTCTGCTCCCAGTTAGGTATTCGTGTTACCTCGCCTATTAAAATTTTGATGTCATCAACTGGGGTGGTATCTTGTCCAGTACTGATTGCAGTTGTCTGTAGAATTTCTCCTTCTCCTCTTCATCCGCATTATTTGTAGGTGCTTAGTGTAGCGTAGTATTGTATGATTGTGGCTTTCCTTCCTCTTTAGTTGCATCTTCCTATCATAATCCTCATCCTGGAGGAGATATTTCCCACTGCATGAGAGCCTTTGATGCTCTTGAAGGGAACATCATGGTACCCACTCAAAAACTCAGTGTGCTCGTGGTTGTCGTCTGGGTGACAATGTTGGAGAAGATTATTGACTCTCCAGTTGACAGTTTGGAGAGTCCACTCCCATTCCATCTGCTTTCTCAGATTTCTAGCACTTCTGCGTCATACCTCCTCATCTCTTTTGCAACTTGGGCAGCCTTACTAGGTTTAAACATGGTGTGGACATTCCATGTCCCCACGTTTACTTTCGGTTTCATGGATAGAGAGAAGACACATCGACTAATTGGCTTCCCAAGGGCTTTCACCAACTGGCGTCATTCCGTCTCTCCGATTCCAGGGGGGAATAAGTTTGTTTTTGTTTTTTATATTTTGTGTATGTTTTGAAGTTTATATGAAGATTGGATTGGTTTTATGGGGTAGGGTTGTTAGCCCTATGTCCAACCTTCCCTCTTTATCCGGACTTAGGACCGGTTAATAACTAGTGAACTAGTTAACCACTAGTATGAAATAATTAACCTGATGTTCATTTTGGAATTAAAATTATTCCATTAATTGATAATTTTACGTCTAATTTATATGTCAAAATGTAGCCTTTCTGTTCTACGTCATCTATAGAAATTGAGTGTACAACTCTATCTGAACAGAGCCTGAACAATATTTATTCAAGACATATATAAAAGTTCACTTCGATCCAAGTATTCTCATTGATAGCCTTCAGCAAAGGTTTTATTTACAAACAGAGATATCCGTTTCCTGTCGAATCATATCCGATACTTTTTGATTTGATAATTCTTTATGAATGCTTACTATCAGTAACTGTTTTTCTTGGGAATTAGAATAAAGTACATATCTAAATTGTCGACATTTGAAATTACAGGTGAATAAGGTTGGAAATAGTTTCCAGTTTTTATGCTTTATGAAACCCTAGATTGGAATATGCGCTCACTAGCGATAGAGTGATACTTTTTTTGTTATCTGTTGAATAGTTCACTACCTTATTTGATGTTTTAAGTAGAATATCTTACAGTGAATAAATCTCTTGAATACTACTGCTTCTTAAAGACATAAAATGATTGGGAAATTTTGTTTTTAGCTAAATCAGTCAATGAACAAGTATGCCTTTTCATTCAGTTCTAATTCGATCAGTTAGTATTCTTTCTCATTTCATATGTAAATTGGTTAAAATACATGGTTGTCGATTCTACGAAACGTATTCAGAAATTCTAAGCAAACACTTTTGAGAGAAAAATAATTAATACGAGTATTAGGGAACCATGTAAGCTGAATAAGTATATCTTATTGCTTGCTAACCACTGTCAAGGATAACTCTGTAAACATAATGAAATCACAGACGTTTACTGAGGAGATTTATTTGAAATTAATCATCGAGAGTAAAATTTAAGTAATTAATGCAGTTTAGTAAGTAGTTACTTGATTAATCCTAAAATGTCGAACACAGTATATAAGAGGTTGCAATAAAGAGAACATTCTCAGTTTAGAGTCAGTATGTTATTGGTGTACTGTTCTAGGATTTTTATCATATAATGAATTTCATCATATCTTTATACTGAATAGTATAATTGTTTTTATATGATACCGTTGTTGATTGGACCGAATTGATCGGTTTCTATTGGCATATGGGCTCCTGTGTGGATGCCTCTCGATATTGCCAACGTTCTAATTACGTTAGTGATGGACGGTGGCTAGCAGTGGATTTCGCCCTATTTGAGACTCACTAGTCATCTGGATGTACCTGCCTCCCCCAGTGAGTGATGTTGTTCCCACAGGGATTCGGACTCAGGAGCGATCGCTTCAAACGTCAGAACGTTATCCACTACACTACTGAGCCACGATGGCCACTTCTTGTGCGACGGGTATAGTTTCAGTATAATTGTTTTTATATCATAACATCGAAATGCGCATCTTTGATTCCATTGCTAGCCACGATCCATCAATAACCTTCATACTGAATGTTTAGTAAAATCAAATTTTATGAACATATTTCTTGACATATAAACTTCAAGAAAAAACGACAAAGTAAGAATCATTCAAAATCTTTGACAGAAAAGTCTTCATTTTCTAAACATCGTTGTTCATCAAATATTTTTGGAAACTTACGAAATTCTTACTAGTACAATCTGACTGTATATTAGGATTTTTTATAACTGTTGTGATTCATAATGATGTGAGATTTTAGTTATAAAGTAATTAAAGCAGTTGTACAAGGATTAGCTTGCTATCAAACCAATATAATTTACTCCTTTTGATTCCTAAACTTTCGATTGTTCTTCTCTTTCCCCTCATATATCATGTTTTTCATTTCCGAACATTTTACAGGTCATATCGTAATTATTATCATCATAATGTAATTTTTCCCTTCGATTCCTAATGAAACACAGGGATTCAGTAGCACGCCTTCATTCCACTCTCCTCTCTCTCTCTCTCTCTCGCCACCTGATCTCCAGTATCGAGTGAGCGTGTGCGGCAGCTGTTGATGAATGTTTATAGTTTGTTGGAAGTGCTTTTCATCACTCTCCAAGTTTCTCAACCATCACATAGAAGCATTGACTTGATTGAAGTACTGTCGAAAATCCGGATCTTGTTCTTTGTGCTGAGTACAGTAGATCTCCACAATGATTTCACTTTAGTGAAGACCTATCTTGCTGTCTTTCCCATCCTGGTTTCCACATCCTCGTCTCTGCATGTCCCTCCTGTACTTGAAACCATGCCGTCTAGACAAGTGGAAGAGACTAATTACTTCAGGTTTCTTCCCTTCATAGTGATCGATTCTTGTTGTTGATGGTGGTGGTGTTGACTGGGTATCTTCATCACCTCTGTCTTCTCTATATTCACTTGAAGTCCAATTTTCGCTGCCTAGCTCTTCGGTCAACTTGTTACTTTTCGTCTGTAGATCTTCGAGTTTGTGGGATAAGACATTAGACACAAATCATCATTGGTGGCGAAATCCAAATCTTCTAGGATGTTCTCATAGGTCAAACAGCGTATCCCCCTCTTCTCGCTCCTCAAAGTTTCTTGCATGATCCAGTCCACTACAATCAGGAATATCATGGGTGATATTATACAGCCTTGTTTCACTCCTGCCTTCACTTCACCCCAAAGGCATCACTGAGCCTCCCATTGTGAATTACTTGGCTGGCATGTGGCGTTTTCATATAGTTGTTGAATGAGGTTGATAAAGGGTTGTGATATTCGGTAATGTTGAAGCAGCTGCATGCCAAATTACTTGTCGGTCGACTCTGTCAAAGGCCTTTTCTAAGTCGATGTAGTCGAGGAGGAGTGTTGACTGCTATTCTATATTCTGTTCAATGATGATGATGCGTAGCGTTGCAATTAGGTCCGCACATGATTTGTTTTTTCTGAAGCCAGTCAGCCAATCTGTTTGGTTGTAGTTTTGAATCTAGTGCATCGTTCGTTCTCTCCAGGATGATGCAGCATAGTATTTTGCTTGGGGTGGACAGTGGTGGAGCATGATTCTTCTCCAGTTCTTGCAAAGGCTTATGTCACCCTTCCTTGGGATTTTGACAAGGTAGCCCTTGTTCCAGTCGGTCAGCAGGTACCTTTCCCTTCTCCCTTCCAAACCTTCTGGAATAGTGGTGTGAGCATGTCCGCTGTTGTCTCTGCATCTGTTTTCAGTGCTTCTGGCGGGATTTCATCTGGTCTTGTTGCTTTCCCGAATTACAGCAGTTGGTGTAGTAGTCAGGACTTCTGCTTTTTTTGGAAGGCTTGTGTTCACTTGTAGTCCTGCCGTTGCTGATTGCATTTCTGGACGAGTTGCAGGTGGTGGTCATAATTACTGCTATAAAATATATGTATGTCAGTGTTCAATGTAGAGGATATCATGAAATAAACTAAGTCAGGTTTACATTAGTTAGTCATTAGAATTGCTTAACAAAATATATCCACAAATAGATGTGTAACTTTATTTGAAATTGTATATTTTAAGAATGTTAGTCTGTTTGAGATCCAGTAATGCCTAGCAGCAAGCAAGTAATGTCGGTAAAATAAAGGAATTTTAACACTTGTTTAAAACTATCAAATATGTTTTAAATGTATTTTACAAGAAAACTAATGTTATCTACAATAAAGTGAATATATATAAATATCTGGTATATTCATAGTATGAGGTTATATAAAGCATTTTCATTTTAATGCCAATTATGTACTTTGTCCTTAATTCACACATTTTATAAAGTACCTAATTCTCATGCAGTGTGTAAGTGAAATATAGTTCAACATTCAAGTTGTACACAATTTTCTGGAAAGATAGCAAAGATGTAAATGAACGATCTGATTATTTTTTTTCAAATATTTCTTTTAAAAATTTAACATATTAAAGATTTTATTCATGCAGAAATCTAACTTGTCACTCAGTTTCTTAGTGAACAATAAATGGACAAAAACCACTTTTAAAAAGATGAGGTTATAGTAGTTAAATATAAAGAAAGCTGTAACTTCAGTTTAAAATTATTTGAAAAAATTAGTCCCTTTAATAAATTTCGATAACTGAATTTTGGGGGAGATGTGAGGATTTGGAAATATTTCAAGTTGTTATTCATCGAAGACTGACATCACTTGGAGGAATAAAGAGTCGTGGGGTGCACACTACTGAGGATTCCCATACTAGTTGGACTAAACAGCTGTCAACTGCCCCAGGTTTCCTTTTTTCTTCCAACTGATGTCAGTCTACCACGAATAACAACTTGAAATATTTCCAAATCTCCACAACTCCCTCGAAATCCCCAAAGTTCCAATGAGAAGTCATGAACGGTGGAGTCAAAGCCTGATGCTAGTGAGGATGGACAGTTACTCAAAGATGAAATGGGATGGCAGTTGCACTATGTCGTGAGCTAACAGAAGTTGGAAATATGGAGCATTGGATTCTGAACCAGTGGTTAGCTCAATGGTAACGCGTTGGCCATGGGACCTGAAGGTTGTGAGTTTGATCCCTGATGGTGCGGAGTCGTGTGTGTGCTCATTGTTGTTGATTCTCATACTAGTTGGACGAAACAGGTGTTGAGTGCTCCCAGGTCTCCTCTGTTCCTCCAGGTGATATCAGTCTACAATGAATAACAACTTTAAAAATTTCGATGACATTATTAGAAGCCGAAGATTATTTGAAAAATGTGGTGTATTTGCGCAATACATTTCGAACAGTCCGATCACACATTTACTTGTCAAGTCAATTTATGTATGTATGTATGTATGTATGTATGGCACTAGTCTTGGTAATGTAATCATATAAGGATTAGCAAGGTAAATTAAGTGAAACGACAAATTGTTTTTGTACGAACAGTGAAGGCTTAAGTTTACGAATGGCTAACGCTTCGACAAATTTCAGTATGCGCCGCTGATTATTCCTGCATAATATAGTGAAGGCTGTTTTCCTATTAACCCTGATATGTTTCGCTATAGATGACGATGGATATCTGTCACCTGCATTTATTTATCAATGTTTGTGTTTTGGATTGCTTTTCAAGCCATTTGGATATGTGTTCACCCACCCTAGTCTGCATTGAACGATCAGTCCTCCCATTATGTACATGTACCCACACACATGTAATCGTGATCAGATTGATCGAAATGTATTGCGTATATACATCACATTTTTCAGGTAATCTTCATCTTCTAATAGTGTTATCGAAATTAGAATTATTCATTTGAGAAATGAAAATTGTTGTGGAAACATGTTTAGATTGACTTAACTTAGTCGGTTACCTATATGTATTATTGTGTACTTTATTGGACTGTTGAAACTGTGGAACTACATTTCCTTGTCGCAGATATCTATTGTTTTATTCAGATGTAAAGTCTTTATAAAGTTATTTAATATCATGTGGTGTTTATTCTAATTTCTTAACAAACATAAATTATCACCAAAACGAGAGATTCCTTTCTCTCTTAAAAACATCTGTTATGATTTTTAATAACAATAATATGGAAAGTAGACACTGAGATGATATAAACCCAATGAATAGCGGCGTTCAGATGACCACTAAATAAATCATACTTATATTATTTTCAATTTTCATAAAATGATAGACTTCAAACATGCATTCACATTCGAGCCGAACTAAAATGAGTGAATGGGATATTATATATATATATATATATATATATATATATATATATATATATATATATATATATATATATATATATATATGATTTATGATTTTTTTTAGTGGTCATCTGAACGCCGCTATTCATTGGGTTTATATCATCTCAGTGTCTACTTTCCATATTATTGTTATTCAAAATCATAACAGATGTTTTTAAGGTCATTTTGGTGAGTTTCTCAATTCAGGAATATAAATGAAGTATAAGAGTATAGATTTTGTCTATCCATAGTGAATAAAACAAATTATTCTTCTAAACTTTTGTCTTACTATACAATAAACAAAATGAATGATTTAATTACTCTTTCTTATCCCTTTATATTTTGTAAGAATATGAAATCAAAAAGAACTACTATTTTATGGAAATCATAATTGACTTCATTAAAAATGATGAGAAAAAGAATAGCGTAGTGACAAATCACCTTTTCTTACAAGAAAGGAATGATGTTTCTTTTCAAATAATTATTATTATTATTTGTCCCTTGGGTTACTAATGGAATATAGGGCTTCACTAGCACGTCTCTATTCCACTCTGTTCTCTGAAATTTTTTGAATCTGGTTCCACGACAGCCCACAAGCTCTCATTTCCTTCTCACACGACCTTCTCCATGTCACTCTCGAAAGCCCAACTAGTCGTTTCTCATACGAGCTCCACTCTAGTGCCTAGAGTGCCTCCATCTTCTCTATGTCCACTTGAAGTCCCGTCTTCGCTGTCCCGTTCTACCTCTTCTGTCAACTTGTTAGTTTTTGCCTGTACATCTTCAAGTTTGTGTGACATGAGACACAAGTCATCATGGGCGAAACCCAAATCTCCTTCTGGGCCCTTTTCCGCGGTCCAGTATATCCCTCTGTTCTCGCTCATCACAGTTTCTTGCATGATCCAGTCCACTACAATCAGGAATATCATGGGTAATAGTAGGCAACCTTGTTTAACTCCTGTCTTCACTTCACCCCAAAGGCATCACTGAGCTTCCCATTGTGAATTACTTGGTTGGCATGTGGCGTTCTCATATAGTTGTTGAATGAGGTTGATAAAGGGTTGTGATATTCCGTAGTGTTGAAGCAGCTGCATGCCAAATTACTTGTCGGTCGACTCTGTCAATGGCCTTTCCAAAGTCGATGAAACGGGGGTAAAGAGAGGGTTGACTGCCATTCTATACTCTGTTCTACGATGATGCGAATTTTCAAATAATACTTGAAATGAATTATCGGTTAATGGATAAACATATATTGCTCATAGAGATTTGAATTGCTCAGCAGTGTGGTGATATAAATTTAACTGTCCAATAACGTATCTCTGACGTTAATTGTCAAATCTGTTCACCCTCTTTATCATACTGAAATAATAATCGATCATTTGAACTAATATTAATGATATACTAATCTACTGAGTCAAAACTTTAAAGAACTTTTAGGTTTCAATAGTGGAAACTTTTGCCTTAAGTTGGAAAGTTCACGAGGCATAGCGCATGAGAAAATATTCGTATGTAGCAGTTATGAGGATCATTACAACTGCAGAATGATTAATACTTTGTAATGTAATAATAAACATTTATTACCTAAAATCTGCATTTAGGAAATTTAAGATGTTTACATTCTTGAACAAAGTGAAAATCGCTTCTCATTCCTTTACTTTTACAATCGAAATACTAAGGAATTATGACGGATATCAGTGTAAATGGCGGTCTTGACCCCCTAATTCGTCATCGACAAATTTTATTGCTTATTAAATATATACTTAATTTTTTTTATATATTTCCTTAAAGATAAATTCATATAAAAGAGATTAATTATTTTTTCCTTTTTGAGGGAGTTGTGGACATTTGAGAATATTTCAAGTTGTTATTCATCGTAGACTGATATCACTTGGAGGAACAGAGGAGACCTGGGAGCACTCAACACCTATTTTGTCCAACTAATATGAGAATCCACAACAGTGAGCACACACACGACTCCGCACCATCAGGGATCAAACTCACAACCTTCAGGTCCCATGGCCAACGCGTTACCATTGAGCTAACCACTGGTTCAGAATCCAATGCTCCATATTTCCAACTTCTGTTAGCTCACGACATAGTGCAACTGCCATCCCATTTCATCATTGAGTAATTGTCCATCCTCACTAGCATCAGGCTTTGACTCCACCGTTCATGACTTCTCATTGGAACTTCGGTAATACTTCACGAAACTAGTTACCAATGAGCACCAGTCCAATTGATTTTTTTTGAGGGAGTTGTGGAGATTTGGAAATATTTCAAGTTGTTATTCGTGGTAGACTGACATCAGTTGGAGGAATAAGGGAAATCTGAGTTTCGCCATTTATTTATCAATACTTTCATCAGTTGTACATAGCAAGTCTAAAAGTTAACTATAAATCTTGTAAGAACTTTTTAATAATACCAAGTCTTTATTCTTATGCAATTCAAACATTTCAAAAGTCTTTACAGATGAAACTTCGTTTTCTTTATTTTCTTTGCTTAGTGAAATCATTGTAGTTTCAACATCTAATGAAGGTTGAAATAATACTTTTACAAAAGGTAAATATTTCAAAGTGTACCATTATATTATGAGAATATTTAAA
This sequence comes from Heterobilharzia americana, assembly GCA_944470555.2. Classification (NCBI taxonomy): domain Eukaryota; kingdom Metazoa; phylum Platyhelminthes; class Trematoda; order Strigeidida; family Schistosomatidae; genus Heterobilharzia; species Heterobilharzia americana. The sequence continues at coordinate 145,551,910 of OX104127.1, read as the reverse complement.
AGAGAAGTGAATTGTTTTAAAAAAGTGTGCTACATTTCCAAAAACATAATAATGAATGAATAAGAAAGTAAGAAATTAATAAAATATGATAGATAGTTTCGAATGTAAAGTATTGTTTCATATATTAATAGTAATAATAATAACAATAGTTTTATTCCAAACAACACTTATGGTGCAGAATGGAATTCTCAGAAAATTTATTCCCTGTAATGTATGCTTAATCGAAATAATCATTACATTTGTAAAATAATGATAATAATAATAATAATAATAAAAGTAATGAAAACTGTAGTGTGAAAGAAGCACTTGGTATTACTTTAACGTCTTGTTTGGACTGATGAATGAATAGAATATTTAGACTAATTTTGGTGGTAGTAATTTATCCAGTCAGTATAGAAATCTGTATTTCAAAATAGTTATCCAGGGAATAAGAATATACTGTATTTCTTAGCACTTATAAGCTTATCTCTTGCTAGAGTATGGTTTATTCTTTGTTATGTTGTTAGCTTGAAAAAAAAAAGACAATCTAAAACCATTTAAAAACTATACAAGATTACTTGATGCATATAATACACACATTTAAAACATTTAAACAAAATGAAAGGATTGAGTCTGAAGAAAAATATTCCTTGGAAATCTTTTAGAAGACCAAAGTATAAGCAGGCCACCTTCAATAATTCGATTTATTTCCTGTATAATGTTAATTCGACAGAGATGATGAATAGTGTTTTAGTGTTTGTTATAGCTAGGATTTTGAGGGAGTTATGGAGATTTGGAAATATTTCAAGTTGTTATTCATCTTAGACTGACATCACTTGGAGGAATAAAGGAAACCTGGGAGGACTGGATAGCTGGCTGTTTCGTCCAACTAGTATGGGACTCCTCAGTAGTGCGCACCCACGACCCCATCAGCCAGGTATTGAACTCACGACCTTCAGGTTCCACGGCCAGCGCGTTATTATTCAGCTAGCCACTGGTTCAGAATCCGATTCTCCATATTTCCAACTCCTTATAACTCACGGAGGTCGCGAGTTCGATCCCTGGCGGGATCATGGGTGCGCACTGCTAAGGGGTCCCGTACTGGGACGAAACAGCTGTCTAGTGCTCCCAGGTCTCCTTTGTTCCTCCAACTGGTGTCAGTCTACGATGAATAACAACTTGAAATAACTAGAATTATCTCTTACCAGTTATCTTTGTATTTAATTTCTTGTTTCAATAATTATAGATGGATTAATTAGACCATATTTCTTATGTTTTCCATCGGATCTCATTGCAAATTTTACTACTTTAGAACATATCTAAATACTAGTGTTTTATATTCCTATCTGTTTTTAGGTTTTACTAACAGATTTTGCACTCTACATACTGGAATGATAAGTCACTTTATTTTGACAGTCTCTCTCTATCGAAGATATTCTCATATTGGCAGGGCTCATTGGAATGACTCGATAGGTCAACCTAACAACTCAAAAAGATCAATTAAACTTCTTATTTTATAAAAATCTGCTTTTTTTTAGAATCAAACATCTTAAATGGTCATCTCAGCCTTTGTCTTAGTATCCTTCATTATCATTCGATTTATTGAATAAAGTTACTAATATCTCCTGAATACCAGTTTACACCATTTGCAGTGTACAGACCTTTCTGATATCAGCATATAGTTTATTGTGAATTCGTTTGATTTAATTAGATCATTTCACAAGACTTAGAACTGCAAAACAACAAATTAGAAAGATATGTTCATTCAACGCATACATCTTCAATTATATTAAAGATTCAAAATACAAACCATTTTATTCATTCATATTTGACTGTTATTTTCAGACGAACAAATATCGACTCATTTCATTAAATATATCTAATGGAATGTAAATAACTTTTAGTTGACTCGTAAGCTAATGCTGATGAATTTTTACATCTAACAACTTGAATGATATAACTTAGTTACTGCAGAGAACATTGGAAGGGTTAATACTAATGGAAAAGAATCAATAACTTTCTTAGTGATTTTTTTCATCGCATAAAAAATCACACTTACAAGAGATACCTTTATAACCGTCTATTACTTAAGTTCTATATGAGATTTTAATATATTCATGCGTATTTATCAACATCATATTATCTTAGAGTTAATGATTTTAAAATATTTCTAAATGTGTCTCTCTTCAGATTTGTATCAGCTTGATAATTGAATGGGTTAAAAGATCTGTTTTAGCCAAACGGTTGACGAAAGATCACCAAATTAATTCGTAAATACCTTAAGGGAAGCGTACTTATCATTCAAATTATATGCTTATTCTAAAATATTACTTGTATTAATGACGGATATTGGCTAGTAGTGGAGTCCAGGATGCGCACTTGTTCCTATTTGGTACTCGACAGTTGAATGTACCCGCTTCCCAGTGAGCGATGTTGTCCCACCAGGATTTGAACTCGTGAGTAATCGCTTCAAACTCCATAGCATTATCCAACGACGGTATAATAAAATCAATAATACTAAAACTATACCCGTAGCACAAGAAGTCGCTGTTGTGGCTCGGTGGTGTCGCGTTTGAAGCGATCTCTCTTGAGTCTAAATCCCGGTGGGAACAACATCACTCACATGTAGCTAACGAATCCCAAATAGGACAAAATGCGCATCCTGGATTCCACTGTTAGCCACTATTTGTCATTAATACAACTAAAAAACACAGACAATATAGACGCATCGACACAGGAGTTCATCTGTCAATAGAGACCCACCAATTCGATTCAATCAATGATGGAATCAAATAAGCAATTATACTTAGGTGTTACTGTCATGAAAGTCTCTTGCTAAAACGTAAATACAATAGAATGTGAGGTGCTTCGTTAAAGGCATTCGGAAGGTAGCTTTGTTCCTGTATTTCTTGCTTGGTGGGGCTAACCAATAGGGCATAATTATTATTGTGAAGTCAAAAACAAGATATTCAGCGAAGAGAACTCTTATCAACCAGTTTATTCTCAAACTCCGCATTCGCATGTATATATATTTATGTATACATGATATTTTGAGACTGTCATCTGTGAGGAAGATTAAAATTAAGTGTTAGGAGATTGAAATAAGAATAATAACGGTTATAATTATAATATTGTTAGTAAGTGAAGTAAAGGCTGAGTGACAACAAAAGGGGGGTAACGCAAGATATTTTAACATAGAGGTGAAAAAGTGGTAGATTTAATAAACAATCAAGAAATTAGGTAATAATAAATTAGACAAGTTAATTAAAATAAACTGAAAATGATTTTTTTTAAAGTTGCCACTCTTGAGAAGATGAAATGAAGTAACGATGGAAAATACTAAATGTAATAAACGATTTTGACAACATAAGAGTACAAAGATTAAGCTAACAAAAAGAGAAAGTTGAAAAATATAACAAAGAAATGAAACAAATCGAAATCAAATTAAGTTAGAATGAATGAAGAGACCAGAAATGTACGTACTTGTTTTTCATACAAATGTTAGGCTTCAGTTTGTGGATAGCTAATGGCCTCTTTTGTTTTCAGAAGTTGAAGACAAAGGAAACGTGAAATGTTTCAGTGAATTCAATTCACAACCTTTCAATCTTATACATTTATGCAAATATATACATATATGTAATACAGTTGCGAAAGCTTCATAAACTGAAATGTATTTTACAACCAAGTTAATTTATGAATACTGATTTTCATTTGACTGTCTGAGACAACTGTAGTTTGACAAGCTAATATTTATACTGGGGGATGATTTATCACTAAGCTATGAGTAATTTCTCAGCCTTAGCTACTGATTGGCATTCTGTTTCCTGCAGCAAAATGAAGTTAGTCAGGAACTTATAAGAAAACTAAGGATTTTTGTATTCTACGTTGTTGGTAGTTGACTCGATACCCCTGAAATAAAACAGGCTAATTTTATGTCCACCATCAATGGGAGAACCTTAAAGAAAGTAACCTCCTTCACCTATCTAGGCAGAGCATCACTGTTTCGACTACAGGCGACACTGGCACAAACATGCATGTCAAAGACAACCACACTCCGAAAAGCAAGATAGGCGTTCATTAACCTGAAACCAGTATGCAGATCTCCACTACACTCAGCATGTGGAACAAGATCCGGATTTCCAACACCAACGTCGATTCAGTGCTCCTATATGGTTCAGAGAGTTGGCGCGGTACGAAAGGCATTCCCAACAAACCACAGATATTGATCAACAACTGCCACCTACTCTGGCTCATTACTGAAGATCAGATGACGAGAATAATAAGAATAAGCAAGGAGGGGTGTGGTAGTAAACCAACAAAGCAAGAAGCTATCACTCAACAAATATGCAGAAGTGAAGAAGTCGAGATGGATTGGATTGGATTGGGCATCCACTGAGAAGGCTGACTGGGGACATGATGCACCAGGCCAGTTCGTCGAGTGGAACCCAGATGAGAAACGGCGAGTTGTGTGTCCGATGTGAGGGTGATATGGAGGAGATTATGTGAGGAATAGATGAGAGGTTGTGGGCAGTCATGGAACCAGGTTGGAAATATTTCAGAGAACAGAGTGCAGTGTAGACGTGCTAGTGAATCCCTATATTCCATTAGTAACTCAAGGGACAAATAATAATAGTAATTTTATCTTACTTCATTTACTTCCCTTACTCTACTCAAATTGACAGTTCAGTCACTGATGTGACCACGAGCAATAATTTCCCTTGATATATTAGCCGAACTAGGAAACTGATTGCTGAGTTTAAAGAATCGTTTTAAATTCAAGTACTCTAGATGACTAAAACCGTGGTAGGATGAGATAAATAGCAGTTATTCTAAATGACAGGATGTTCTACTATACTTGACACTTCTACTCCCATTACCATCACTTCCATCACACAAGATCACGAAACCTAATGAAGAAATTATCAGATGTCCAAATGAGCTAAATCGTCTTATTAGTAAGTATTTGTTTACAACAATTTCGTAGAAGAAAAACCTGAAGCATTTCCTATTATTATTAGTGATTTTGCACAGATGGATTTGTATTTAAGTATCAATGACTTTACCTAATTACGTTTGGTCTGTTGATGTACCTGTGTAATTTTAATGAACTATTCCTATAACCTGAGAGGCTTAAAGATGCACTGGATTCAAAACTACGACCGGAACAGGCAGGCTTCAGAAAGTACAAATCATGTGCGGACCAAATTGCAACCCTTCGCATCATCATAGAACAGAACATAGAATGGCAATCAGCTCTCTACCTCAACTCAACTTCATCGACTTTGAGAAGGCCTTTGACAGCGTCGACCGAGAAGTAATTTGGAAACTGCTTCACTACTACGGAGTACTGCAAACCTTTATCCGCCTCATTCAACAACTATATGAAGATGCCACATGCCAGCCAAGTAATTCACAATGGGAAGCTCAGTGATGCCTTTGAAGTGAAGACAGGAGTGAAACAAGGTTGCCTACTATCCCCCATGATATTCCTGATTGTGGTCGACTGGATCATGCAGCAAACAGTGGGCAGCGAGAAGAGGGGGATACACTGGACTGTGGAAAAGAACCTAGAAGACTTGGATTTCGCCGATGACTTGTGCCTAATGTCACATAAACTTGAAGATCTGCAGGCAAAAACTAACAAGTTGACAGAAGAGGCAGGACAGCGAAGACGGGACTTCAGGTGAATATAGAGAAGACAGAAGTGATGAAGATACCGCACCACCACCACCACCAACAACAAACTCCAATCACCGTCAACGGGAGAAACTTGAAGGAAGTAACCTCCTTCACTTATCTAGGAAGCACTGTTTCAACTACAGGCGGGACGGACGAGGACGTCAAAGTCAGAATCGGAAAAGCAAGACAGGCGTTCATTAGCCTGAAACCAGTGTGGAGATCTTCTGCACTCAGCATGTGGAACAAGATACGGATTTTCAACACCAACGTCAAGTCAGTGCTTGTGTATGGTTCAGAGACTTGGTGCGTCACGAAAGGTATTTCCAATAAACTACAGACATTCATCAACAACTGTCTACGCAAACTCGCTACTGAAGATCAGATGGCCAGAAAGAATAAGCAACAAGGATCTCTGGGAACGAACCAACCAAGAACCTATCACGCAACAAACATGCAGGAGGAAGTGGAGGTGGATTGGCCATGCACTGAGAAGGCCGACTGAGGACATCACGCGTCAGGCCAGTTGCTCGAGTGGAATCCCCATGGGAAGCGACGAGTTGGACGTCCGAGGGTGACATGGAGGAGGTCATGCGAGGAGGAAATGAGAGGTTGTGGGCTGTCGTGGAACCAGGTTCAAGAGATCTCAGAGAACAGAGTTCACTGGAGACGTGCTACTGAAGTCCTATGTTCCACTAGGAACCCAAGGGACTAATAATAATATTAATAAATTCCTATAACCTATGATGTTTGTAAGTTGTAATCTAAAGCTAAATTTGATTGGTAATAACCTGTTTTCATGATAACCTCATTATATATTTTATTTATTATTTCACAATAATATTCATGTATTATATTGTCCCATGATTAAAGTGAGTAAAAATGAAAGACTATTTTTTTTTTATAGATTGAGAAACTATTTTAACGTAAACACAATAAATATTTAGAATGGAAGCAGTATGGATGAGATATTCGGAATTTATTGTTACATGTAGCGAAATTAACTAACTACACTAAAAGTTTATATCTGACAGATAGTTACATATTAACTACAGAGTGATTCGCTTATAATAAATGTGGTAAATGAAAAAGAAGAAAACTTCTTCCCTCCTGTGGTTTGTCTTCAAAATGAGTTTGTTTAACATTTTCAAATGTACATAAAGTTATTCACAAGTAAATAAAGTATATTACACAATAATGCTTCATGTTAACTATCAAAGAGTGTGCGTCTCGATTTACTACTATAACTAAATTTTGAGGGAGTTATGGAGATTTAGAGATATTTCAAGTTGTTATTCATCGAAGACTGACATCACTTGGAGGAATTAAGGGAACCTGGGAGCACTAGACGGCTGTTTCGTCCGACTAGTATGGGAATCCTCAGTAGTGCGCACACACGACCCCACCAGCCAGGGATCAAACCCACCACCTTCAGGTCCCTAACCCTACCATTGAGCTAGCCACTGGTTCAGAATCCAATGCACCATATTTCAGACGGGACTCCCTCAAAATTCAATTGGACTGGTGCTCATTGATAACTAGCTTCGTGAAGTATTCCCGAAGTCCCAATGAGAAATCGTGACTGGTGGAGTCAAAGCCTGATGGTCGTGAGGATGGACAATTACTCAATGATGAAATGGGATGGCGGCTGTGCTGTACTGTGAGCTAACAGAAGTTGGAAATATGGAGCATTGGATTCTGACCAAATGGTTAGCTGAATGGTAATGCGCTGGCCACGGGACCTGAATGTTGTGGGTTTGATCCCTGATGGTGCGGAGTCGTGTGTGTGCTCACTGTTGTTGATTCTCATACTAGTTGGACGAAACAGGTGTTGAGTGCTCCCAGGTCTCCTCTGTTGCTCTAAGTGATGTCAGTCTACGATGAATAACAACTTGAAAGATTACTACTATAAGTTATAGCTGAAAAATATTAAAATTTTTCGCTACATGATAATAAGGATTGATGTTCATTGTACTTCATTTTGAGTTGACTATTTCAATTCATTCTAACTGTTCATCTTATTTATCATCAATATGATGGTTCACTGAGAATTATCGGTCTCTTTTATATTAAATCAGTGTTGAGACTATTATAACCTAAGTATGCAGTCTGAAACTATGAAGCAAGTTAAGAAGTGTTGATGATACGTTATGACTGAAGCCCATCAGTATGATTCCTAAAATGTCAGTTTTTTAATTATATATTCCATTCACCTTATAATGATCTTATCTTTTCGTACTGCACCCGGAAGTGAATAAAGTGAAAAGGTGATAAGCAGCATCCAGTTCTGTTGTTTTAAACAGTAGTTCAGTTAGATTGAGTAACGTTCGAGTATACAGAGTGAACTTTGGTTATCTCAATCATAACTAAGAACTAAACCTCATACAACCTTTCTATACCCGTTAGGCTAAGTATGATGCAAGTAAACAGAAAAGTTGAAGTATTTAAGTGATAAATGAATACATAATGGATTGGTTTGATAAAATAGTTCAGTGAAATGAGTTATTTATTAGTGGAACATACGGTTTCAGTATCACGCCTTCATTCCACTCTCTTCTCTCCAGTCTTTCCAACCTGGCTCCATGACTGCACACAAGCCTTCATTTCTTCCTTACACCATCTCCTACATGTCACCATCACCTCAAATGCCCAAATCGTCGTTTCTCATTTGGATTCTACTCAAACGCCTGGCCTGCCACGCAATGTCCCCAAATGGTCTTCTCAGTGTATGTCTGATCCAATCCATCCCTACCTTCTTCTTCTGCATATTCGTTGCGCGATAGGTTCTTGGTTGGTTGGTTGGCAGGTCAGAGTGAGTTCCTTGCTGCTCATTCTTTCTCGCCATCTGATCATCGGTATCGAGTGAGCGTAAACGGCAGCTATTGATGTATGTGTGTAGTTTGTTGGAAAGGTTTTTCGTAACACACCAAGTGTCTGAAACACCATAGAGAAGAACTGAATTGACTGAATTGGTGTTGAAAATTCGGATGCTGTTCACGCTTTATGCTGAGTGTAGTGCAATAGATCTTCACACTGATTCCGATTCTGACTGGCTTTGACGTCCTCGACTGTGACACCGCCTGTAGTTGAAATGATACTGCCCACGTAGGTAGGTGAAAGAGACAATTCTTCTTTAGATTTCTGTCACTGATAATGACTAGTGCTTGTTGTTATTGGTTGGGTGTCTTCATCACCTCTGTCTTCTCTATGTTCGTCTGAAGTCAGTCCCGTCTTCGCTACCCTGACTCTTCTTTCATCTTGTTGGGTTTTGTCTGTAGATCTTTGAGCTTGTGTGACAAGACACTAGACATTAATCATCATCGGCGAAATCCGAGTCTTCTAGAGTCTTTTCATCGGTTCAGCCAGTGTATGGCCATCTTCTGGCTCCTCACAGTTTGTTGCATGATCCAGTCGACCATAATGAGAAAGATGATCGGTGATTGTAGTTGGCAGCCTTGTCTTATTCATGTCTTCATTTCAAAGGCATCACTGAGCTTTCCATTGTGAATCACTTGAGATGAAATAAGCAGGATTACCAATTTGTAAACCTAGTAATACAATCCAAACACTTGAATAGTCATATCGATTTCGCTGATAAAATATTCTAGTATTTGCAAGCGCGATATGTAAAGTTTGTAACAGTTTTTGTTTCTAGCGAATACATAGATGTTCCGATCTATCATGTAATATTTTCTATGAATCATGAATGATTTCTGATCCCAACAGAACTACTGGCTTTATATTTGTTTGTGATTCTTTTATTCAGGTTAAGTGGATATTTTTCATGAAAGTTAATTCTCTGAAGTAAAAATTTATCTATTTATATACTAAGTTAAACTCAGGATATAAAGTTTGATATGTATTTTGTATGCTGATAACCAATTGTATAGTCAAATATTTACCCATGATTAAATAACATTCTGTTGATATTGAAAATGGAGATACCAAAACTGTATTCACGTTAGCATTTATTTAAAAAAATCATAACATTCTAATCAACAGCACAATAAGTTACTTAACAGAACACTGGCAGTCACTTTTTGGTAAAAACTGTATCTTGCTTCTAAGAAACTATATTGTTAAGTGAACAATTTCGTTTTCAGTGAGAACTTGGATTACTAAGGAGTATAGCAAAGTCAGTTGTCAAATCACTAAAAGTTGCCATTCTGATCAGGAGTTTCGGTAAGTTATTTTCATATTTCATTAGTAGTGTGTGCTATGAAATGTCGATGATAAGAGATTAGGTAAGACATTTATAAGACAAAACTGCTTACCTTAAGAAATTCTTTATGCACTAATTTATGTTACTTGAGCATCAGATATCTGCAGAGAGTATGAAGGAGTGTTTAGTCATTTCTGTTATCATCCGAGTGGGTACAAATATCTCCATGATGCTTGATATTTTGATAAGTTTTCATTAAAAAGCAGTCAAGCTTTTTGTAGTTTCCATAAAAATTATGTAGCTATACACTTAGGGATGCCAAGTAATTTACAATGGGAAGCTCAGTGATGCCTTTGGGGTGAAGTGAAGACAGGAGTAAAACAAGGCTGCCCACTATCACGCATGATATTCTTGATTGTAGTGGGCTGGATCTTGCAACAAATAGTGAGGAGCGAGAATAGGGGGATATACTGGACCGCGCAAAACATCCTCGAATACTTGGATTTAGCCGATGATGACTTGTGTCTAATGTCACACAAACTCGAAGATGTACAGGCGAAAACTAACAAGTTGACAGAAGAGGTAGAACGGGACAGCAAAGACGGGACTTCAAAAGAGACGTAGACAAGACAGAGGTGATGAAGATACCACCACCAACAACAACAACAGACTCCAATCAACATGAACAGGAGGTAGCCTCCTTCACCTATCTAGCCACAGCAACACTGTTCCAACGACAGGCGACACTGGCACAGACATGCATGTCAAAGACAACCAGACTCCGAAAAGCAAGACAGGCATTCATTAACCTGAAACCAGTATGGAGACCTCCACTACACTCAGCATGTGGAACAACATCCGGATTTTCAACACCAACGTCGATTCAGTGCTCCTATATGGTTCAGAGAGTTGGCGCGTTACAGAAAGCCTTTCCAACAAACTACAGATATTCATCAACAACTGCCACCTACTCTGGCTCATTACTGAAGATCAGATGACCAGAATAGTGAGAATAAGCAAGGAGTAACTCTGGGTGGCTGGCTGGCTGGCTGGCTGACTGACTGACTAGCTGGCAACAAACCAACAAAGCAAGAACCTATCACTCAACAAATATGCAGAAGTGAAGAAGTCGAGATGGATTGGATTGGATTGGATTGGATTGGGCATACACTGAGAAGGCTGACTGGGGACATCACGCATAAGGCCAGGTCGTCAAGTGGAACCCAGATGGGAAACAACAAGTTGTGTGTCTGATGTGATGGTGACATGGAGGAGATTGTGTGAGGAATAAATGAGAGATTGTGGGATGTCGATGAACGAGATTCAAAATATTTCAGAGAACAGAGTGCACTGAATCCCTATATTCCATTAGTAACCCAAGGGACAAATAATAATAATAAATAATAATACATCTAGGGAACAGAAGAATATGCATAGATGGAAGGTAACCACTTTAATTGTAGCGAATATTTGTAGCGTGAAGTGCGGATGCTCGAAGCAAATAGTTGTCTGAACAGAAGTGTATAGTGCTTATAAATGTATATTTTAAAGATTGCACACAATTCTCACAATATCTAATAAATATCTGCAAAAATGAAACAAATATCTCTTCACATATATTCAAGTGAATTCAAGCAGTATAGTCATCTTAATGATGGATCGTGGCTATCAGTGGAATCCAGGATGCGCATTTCGTCCTGATGGGAACAACATCACTCGCTAGAAGGCAGGTACATCCAGCTGACCAGTGAGTCTCAAATAGGACGAAATGTGCATCCTAGATTCCACTGGTAGCCACTATCCATCATTAGTATATATAATTGAAACACAGGCAATATTGAGGCATCCGCACAGGATCCCACATGCCAATAGAGACCGATCAATTCGGTCTAGTCAACGACGGTATGATATAAAAACAATTATACATCCATATCCATATGTTTCCTATCATTCATTTACACTAAGGATATTTCAATGTAATACATGAGAATATAGTCTGGGTCTGAAAAAGAGACTCTGAGAATGATCAAAAAGTGTATTCAAAATCTAGTTGTGCATTGATTTGTACTAAAATAACTGTTATTCAACTGCGGTATAGTATAACCATCTTAAGTCCTAATTTCAGATAAAACAGGATAAGTTGCGTACACAGATGATTTCTGTTTTGAGGAGTATGGCTGACTGAAGTAGAAAGAAGAGTATCCGTAGTTAAGTAACTCTCCTTATATTCGACGGGATTGAATGGAGGTCGAACTATATAGTAAACTGACAGTTGGAAATATGGACTAAGTGACCAAGTGGTAACGTGCTGACCGGGGAACCTGAAGGTCGTGGGTTGGAAACCTGACGATGCAGTGTCATGAATGGGTACCGCTTAGGAGTCTCATATTAGAACAAAACAGCTGTCCAGTACTCCTAGGTTTCTAATATTTCTCCAATTGATGTCAGTTCGTGATGTATATCACCTTGAGATCAATTAATCACCACAAACCTCTGAATTGCATGCTTGATTAATTTACACCGATACCAGAGACAATCTATAAGTTTGTATAAAATGAAGTTTAATTGCCTATACTTCGCAAATAAAGAGTTGGGTTTTTTTGGCTATTTTAAATTTCGAGTTCTTATTCATCGTAGAGTGACGTCACTTGGAGGAACAAAGGAAAACTTGGAGCACTGGACAGCTGTTTCGTCCTAGTATGAGACTTCTCAGCAGTGCGCATCCACGACCCCGCCAGGGTTCGGATCCGTGACATTCACGCTCCGTGGCCAGCCACTGGTTCAGAATCCCATGGCCCATATTTCAAACTTATCAAGTTACTCAATGTCACTAAACATATAAAGCTTCTGTTTAAGATCAGTTTCTAGTCTGATGTTTTGTTTATTAGAATCAATTATGATGGAAACTTTGTATTTGAAGGTAGAAACACCAGCCGTATATATTTATTTATGAGATGTTAACCGATACAGCTGTCAAGTCATATATGTTTTTCACTAACTGAAGTGTATCAGCCAAGTTTAGAGTGTAGTCACTGATAATTCACAAGATTCCATTTGAGTGTAACATGTTAGAACTCAGCTGACTCTCTGTTTCTATACCTCGCTGTCGACTGATCTACAACATCTACATTGACGACATCTAAAAAATCTAAATGTATGCTATTTCAATATACTGAGGAAAAGTTTTTATAATATGATCAACTCACTGATTTGATACTACAGTTATTTGGTAAACTGATATTGTTTAATATTTAACTTATAATTTGTAAAACAAGTGAATAGCCTTTTATTGTATAGGCTATATGACATGACAATAGGTAATCAGATTGATATTTATCATACAAGGAAAGCAGTGAAGATAGAAGAAAAACTTGAATCATTCCAGGCTTTGAACAAATAGCTTCTAAGTTCAGATATTGAACTTGTATCTAATTTATATGAGTCATATATGAAAAAGTGAGAGTATTCATCGTTTCAGTTATTAGGGAGATATCTTTCTAATAATCAGTGATTAAAAAACAATATTGTTTTAATGGAAATAAGTAGTGTAGATTTATGTTTATTCATTTCTAAATATGTTCATTATACGAGTTTTATCAATCATTGAATATGAACATTCAATTTCCTGCTACTTGGTGAATGTAACAATTGATAAAATTTTAAGATAATTTTCATTGTTTTCTTCTCACTTGATATTTTAGATATCCATGTATTCTTTCTCAAATTTACCATTATACTTCCAATCTACTGATAGAATACACTTTGAGAAGAACTATGAATGTTCCCCAACTTTAGTTGACTATCATATATTAACCTATTTTAGCGCTTAGTATACTCGTTTATGACTAAAAGTTCTCAAATGTTCAGGGATTAGACAAACAGTTAACTGTATACGATATCTGTTTGCAAGTTAGAATAGACTTCAGATAAAATAGTTACTCCATATTTCATAAAACCAGATTTCATTAAAATGAGCAAGAAGAGTTTGAAGAAAAACACTAAATCGAAATGATAATAACTTAAAACATAAGCATATAAATATTACTAAAATCTTGAGAATTAGACATTCATTTCGTGATTTTCAAAAACAGTTTTCTTAGACAGACGTATTCTAATTTGATTATGTTCTATTATAAGAAATTAACAAGATTTTAAGTGATACAATTTCCCTATAACTCTGTCTATCATCCGATCGGTATATAAGCTTGATAAGTTTAAGGAAAAATCTAATTTCATTTTGATCATCTGAGATAGACGAGGTTTAGCAAACTAGTATTTTTACTGGGTGATGATTGAAGGTAAAATGAAAATTTGGACAGCAGCCGGATCCTAACCAGCGATGCTCTATCAACTGAGTAACAAGTTCTGACTGCTGACCAGATTTTTATTTCACTTCAGTCAACAAGGGTTTTGCTCGACTACTATGTGAATTCATGACAAGTTACTACCACTTGGTTGTATTCACACTGGCTGCCTAGTCAGAACTTCTCTTTCTTCTAGTCCTAGACAACATGAAATTGGTTGCATTTCCCGTGACCAATCAATACATGTAAGCCAGTCCTACAGGTGGTCAGTAGCTCAGTGGTAAAGTCGCTGACTACAACACTGGGTGAGGTGGGTTCGAATCTCCGGTGGGACATCAGTTCCGTCGAGGTTGCAGATACGCCATGCTGATGAAAGCCGAAAAGCACGAAACCTAGGTCCAGAGCTTCCTACCGATTGCCTCCAACCAACTAACAGAACTTCTCACCCTAGTCCAAACCAAATCCCTGGTAGCTGGTTCGAAACCGGCGGCTGTCCAGAATTTCATCTCACCTTCAATCATCACCCAGTATTAATACTAGTCTGCCAAATCTCAAATAATCAAAATGATAATCAATATGGTGCTCCCTCTCTATAAATGAGTTAAATTTGAATCGGGATGAGAAGTCCTCACTTGGCAGCCAGTGTCAGATTAATCTTCGTACTCTTATATAGTCATTATCACTCTTTTTGTATTAATTTGTTTGCGGTATTATTTCATTTGATCTTCCTAATTATCGCAACTGTTAACAAAACATTTTCATTTTACTCCACTTAACTTGTCTCATTTATATTACCTAACCCTTTGAGTGTTCATTAACGTTCTCACCCCCCTTTTAATCTATATGCAATTTATAAACGATTTGAAAGTCTTACGTAATCCCTTTACGTCATCAACTATCAACATAATAATTATCACCACCATCATTATTATTGTTTCAACCCCCCACTATTTCGGTTAAATCTTTCTCACGCATTACAGTCTTTAAATATCATATATATTAAAGTACAGCTTGAAAATAAATTCGTTGAAAGAATCCTCTTTGCTAAATATCTTGTTTTGATGTCACAATGGGAATAATGAACGTAGTGTGAATATAATCAAGCGGCAGCAACGTGTTACGAATTCACATGGTAGTTAGATAAAATTGAAGTGAATGAAGTAAAATAAAAATCTGCTCAACAGTTGGACATTGTAGCTCAATTGGTAGAGCATAGGACTGGGAATCCGTTGGTCACTGGTTCGAGTCTGGCTACGGTCGGAATTTACATTTCACTCCAGGTCATCATCCAGTATAAATGTATTTTTCGATTTCAGAAACAAATATTAAGTTCAGTAGTCGCTACTACTCTTCTTTTGACAAACTAAAAATGGTGCTACCTGACAATATAATGAGATAAGTAGAAATTGAATAAATAAGTTGCTGGGTATTTGTTTAGGCAGCACTGTTTCAGCTACAGGCGACAGTGGCACAGACATGCATGTCAAAGACAACCACACTCCAAAAAGCAACACAGGCATTCATTAACCTGAAACCAGTATGGAGACCTCCATTACACTCAGCATGTGGAACAAGATCCATATTTCCAACACCAACATCAAATCAGTGATTCTGTATGGTTGAGAGAGTTGGCACGCTACAGAAAGCCTTTCCAACAAACTACAGATATTCATGAACAACTGCCACCTACTCTGTCTCATTACTGAAGATCAGATGACGAGAATAATGAGAATAAGCAAGGAGGAACTGTGGCTGGCTGGCTGGCTGGCTGGCTGGCTGGCTGGCTGGCTGGCTGGCTGGCTGGCTGGCTGGCTGGCTGGCTGGCTGGCTGGCTGGCTGGCTGGCTGGCTGGCTGGCTGGCTGGCTGGCTGGCTGGCTGGCTGGCTGGCTGGCTGGCTGGCTGGCTGGCTGGCTGGCTGGCTGGCTGGCTGGCTGGCTGGCTGGCTGGCTGGCTGGCTGGCTGGCTGGCTGGCTGGCTGGCTGGCTGGCTGGCTGGCTGGCTGGCTGGCTGGCTGGCTGGCTGGCTGGCTGGCTGGCTGGCTGGCTGGCTGGCTGGCTGGCTGGCTGGCAACAAACCAACAAAGCAAGAACCTATCACTCAACAAATATGCAGAAGTGAAGAAGTCGAGATGGATTGGATTGGATTGGATTGGGCATACACTGAGAAGGCTGACTGGGGACATCATGCATCAGGCCAGGTCGTCAAGTGGAACGCAGATGGGAAGCAATGAGTTGGGTATTTGATGTGAGGGTGACATGGAGGAGATTGTGTGAGGAATAGATGAGAGGTTGTGGGCAGTCATGGAACCAGGTTGGAAATATTTCAGAGAAGAGAGTGCAGTGTAGACGTGCTAGTGAATCCCTATATTCCGTTAGTAACCCAAGGGACAAATAATAATTATAGTAGTAATATTTTTATTATTATTATTATTATTAGTCCCTTGGGTTCCTAGTGGAACATAGGGCTTCAGTAGCACGCCTCCAGTGACCTCTGTTCTCTGAGATCTTTTGAACCTGGTTCCACGACAGCCCAGAAGCTCTCATTTCCTCCTCGCATGACCTCCTCCATGTCACCCTCGGACGTCCAACTCGTCGCTTCCCATGGGGATTCCACTCGAGGGCCTGACGCGTGATGTCCTCAGTCGGCCTTCTCAGTGCATGCCCAATCCATCTCCACTTCTTCCTGCATATTTGTTGCGTGATAGGTTCTTGGTTGGTTCGTTCCCAGAGTTCCTTGTTGCTTATTTTTTCTGGCCATCTGATCTTCAGCAGCGAGCGTAAGCAGTTGTTGATGAATGTCTGTAGTTTATTGGAAATACCTTTCGTGACGCGCCAAGTCTCTGAGCCATACAAGAGCACTGACTTGACGTTGGTGTTGAAAATCCGTATCTTGTTCCGCATGCTGAGTGCAGAAGATCTCCACACTGGTTTCAGGCTAATGAACGCCTGTCTTGCTTTTCCGATTCTGACTTTGACGTCCTCGTCCGTCCCGCCTGTAGTTGAAACAGTGCTTCCTAGATAAGTGAAGGAGGTTACTTCCTTCAAGTTTCTCCCGTTGACGGTGATTGGAGTTTTTGTTGTTGTTGATGGTGGTGGTGCGGTATCTTCATCACTTCTGTCTTCTCTATATTCACCTGAAGTCCCGTCTTCGCTGCCTCTTCTGTCAACTTGTTAGTTTTTGCCTGCAGATCTTCAAGTTTATGTGACATTAGGCACAAGTCATCGGCGAAATCCAAGTCTTCTAGGTTCTTTTCCGTCGTCCAGTGTATCCCCCTCTTCTCGCTGCCTACTGTTTGCTGCATGATCCAGTCCACCACAATAAGGAATATCATGGGGGATAGTAGGCAACCTTGTTTCACTCCTGTCTTCACTTCAAAGGCATCACTGAGCTTCCCATTGTGGATTACTTGGCATGTGGCATCTTCATATAGTTGTTGAATGAGGCGGATAAAGGTTTGCGGTACTCCGTAGTATTGAAGCAGTTTCCAAATTACTTCTCGGTCGACGCTGTCAAAGGCCTTCTCAAAGTCGATGAAGTTGAGGTATAGAGCTGATTGCCATTCTACGCTCTGTTCTATGATGATACGAAGCGTTGCAATTTGGTCAGCACATGATTTGTACTTCCTGAAGCCTGCCTGTTCCGGTCGCAGTTTTGAATCCAGTGCGTCTTTAAGCCTCTCCAGGATGATGCGGCTTAATATTTTACTTGGGGTGGACAGGAGAGTGATTCCGCGCCAGTTCTTGCAAGCACTGAGGTCTCCCTTCTTCGGCAGTTTGACAAGGTAACCCTTCTTCCAATCGTCAGGTACCTTCTCTTCCTTCCACACCTTCTGCAATAGTGGTGTGAGCATGTCCGCTGTTGTCTCTGCATCTGTTCTCAGTGCTTCTGGCGGTATTCCATCTGGTCCTGCTGCTTTCCCGCATTTCAGTAGCTTTATGGCGTTCAGGACTTCCATTTTCGTTGGGGGATTTATGTTCACTTGTAATTCAGCGGCTGCAGGTGGTATTTCTGGACGAAGTGCAGGTGGTGGTCGATTCAAGAGCTTCTTGAAGTGGTCGGCCCATCGTTTCCTCTGTTTCTCTTCTTTTGTAATTAAATTTCCTTCTTCATCTTTTATTGGTTTCATCTGTGTTGGTCTCTTCCCTGATAGCAACCTGGTTATTTGATACAATGTCGTCAGGTCTCTCTTACCTGCAGCCTGTTCTGCTTCACTTGCCAGTGTTTCGTAGAAGTGTCTTTTGTCTTTGCGTGCACTCTTCTTCACTTCTTTGTCCAGTGTTTTATACATTGTGCTCAGTTCCTCTTGTCGTTGAGCATCCTTGCACTGGTTTATCTTCTGCTTCACCATCCTCCTCTCCTCTATCAGCTTCCAGGTATCCGTCGAGATCCATTCCTTGTCTTCTTTCTTCTTCCTTCCTAATACTGTTGTGCAGGTTTCTTTCCACATAGCTTTCAAAGACTTCCAGTGTTCTTCCACACAGGTTTCTTCAGGGATGTCCCTCGACGTCTCCCATTTTGTCTTGATGGCTGCTTTGAAGATCTCCTTTGTAGTTTCATCCTTCAGTTTCCGAGTGTTGTACTTGAATTGAGGTCTATCACCAGCTTCCTTGAAGGCTTTTAACTTGATTTGGAAGGTTCCTTGCACTAGATAGTGGTCTGAACCTACATCTGCTCCTCTTCTTGACCTTGTGTTAAGTAGACTGCGTCTCCATTTTCTTGAGATTGAGATAAAGTCGATTTGATTTTTAGTGTGTCCATCTGGTGAAGTCCATGTCGCTTTGTGGATATCCTTGTGCCTGAACACACTGCCTCCAATCACCAAATCGTTGAATGCACAGAATTCTGCAAACAATTCTCCATTCTCATTCATTTCACCTAGCGCCTCTCGACCCATGGTTAGTTCTCTTCCCGTGTTGTCCCCTCCCAGTTTGGCATTCATGTCGCCCATTAGAATTTTGATATCGCCAACTGACGTCTTGTCCAGTGTTGATTGAAGTTGTCTGTAGAAATCCTCCTTTTTCTCTTGCTCTGCATTATTTGTAGGTGCATAACATTGTATGATTGTGACCTTTCTTCCTTTTGAGTTGAATCTTGCTGTCATGATCCTGGAGGAGATTGGTTCCCACTGCATGAGAGCCTTCGATGCTCTTGAGGACATCATGATAGCCACTCCCTCAGTGTGCTCGTGGTTGGCGTCTGGGTGACCGGAGTAGATTATTGATTCTCCAGTTGACAGTTTGGAGAGTCCACTCCCATTCCATCTGCTTTCGCAAATCCCAAGCACTTCGATGTTATACCTTCTCATCTCCTTTGCAATCTGGGCTGCCTTACTGGGTTCAAACATCGTGCGGACATTCCATGTCCCCACGTTTACTTTCGCTTTCATCGAGAGAAGACACATCGGCCAATTGGCTTCCCGAAGGCTTTCACCAACTGGCGTCATTTCGCCTCTCCGATTCCAGCGGGGAATAAGTTTGTTTTCATTTTTTATATTTTGTTTGTGCTTTGAAGTTTCTTTAGCGGTTAGATTTGTTTTACGGGGTAGGGTTGCTAGCCCTATGCCCAACCTTCCCTCTTTACCCGGGCTTAGGACCGGCTAGTAACTAGTAAACTAGTTAACCAGGCGAGGTTAGAAAGATGGAGCCTTAGACCAGCAACCCACGTTGATATGCAGGTAAGCACGCCGGCAGGCACACACCCAATCCACGACTAAATGTGCATCGTGATAGATGATAAGCCGACCCTCGGCCAGACGTGGCCACGGGATATCCCGTAGCCGCAATGTGCGTTCAAGATGTCGATGTTCAAAGCAGTATGCAGTTCACATTAATTCACACAGTTGGCTGCACTCTTCATCGACACACGAGCCGAGTGATCCACCGCTCAGAGTTGTACTCCAACAATCCCATACATCGGTTTCCCGAACGCATAGAACTGCTGGTTCAACGCTGCAACCTAGGATTGACACCGCCAGGTCAGCGTACATGCAGTCCAGCACGAAGCCGGGTGCATGCGTGGGCAGCAAACCCGTGAATGGCAAGCCAAACCGGATCGCTTAAACAGTGTAAAATGGTGAAGACATAATAATATAATATATATATATATATATATATATATATATATATATATATATATATATATAATATTAATAATAATAAATGGATTATCCGTCCATATGCTTTTGGATCAAATATGTCTTTACTAAATTGTTTGCACTTTCATTTATACATTTAATCAGAAACATGATATTTTTTCTAACTTCCTTAGTTACTTAAACTTTCATATTGGATATTTTCGTTCAGTGTATGCTGATCTGACGTTAGTTAAACACTTCTGCCTATTGATATTTAACATCGAATAGATCACCTATTGTAAAGATATACACTTTATAGCTCACTATATATGTGATAACTCATCGTAGCAGGATAATAAAATGGTATACAACTTTTTAACTAGTTTACTATTTGCTAATGATGGATAGTGGCTACCAGTGGAATACAGGATGCACATTTCATCCTATTTGGCACTCACTGGTCAGCTGGATGTACCTGCTTCCCAACGAGATTCGGACTCGGGAGCTATCGCTTCAGACGCCAGAGCGTTATCAACTACAATTATACTAAAGTTTAATATATACATATGATCAAAAAAGTTTTGTTTGTAGAAGTAAAAAGGATCAAAGCGTTATCTTACGAGCTAAATGCAGAGTAATTTAGCATGATACTCCTTCATGAATTGTCTCTTGTCAAAGTATGTACTGATAATGTCAAGTTTAACCCATTAATGTAACGTTTAAATAGTGTTTTAGAATAGTATTTTTATTTTTCACTTTGCATACATATTGTTACATGGACAGAAAATGAATACATGGTTTTTGATATATAGGTTTGTTTTTCCTAGTGCTCAAACTTCATACTCTAAATATTCCTTATTGGTTGGTTATATGGAACATTTTCAACTGTTGAATAGACTGGTTTATACTTCAAAGAAGAGAAAAAACATTTTATTTGCTAATTCCCTCCTACAGTTATGTCTTAAACCCAAATAAATATCTCAAACATTACTGAGTAATGAATTGTGCAGAAATAATTTATCATGACAAACATAGCTTGATACACTCGCCCACTTATTTTTTACACTATATATATATATATATATATATATATATATATATATATATATATATATATATATATATATATATATATATATATATATATATATAATTCCCTTGGGTTCCTAGTGGAACATAGGGATTCAGTAGCACGCCTCCATTCCACTCTGCTCTCTCCAGTCTTTTCTTTTCACCTCGCTCCACGACTGCCCACAACCTTTCATTTCTTCCTCATATGATCTCCTCCATGTCACCTTCACCTCGGTTACCCAACTCATCGTTTTTCCTTTGCATTCCACTCGAGGATCTGACCTGGCGTGTGATGTCTTCGAACGGTTTTCTCAGTGTATGTCCAGTCCAATCCATCTCCACTTCTTCACTCCTGTATATTTGTTGGGAGATAGGTTCTTGGTTGGTTTGTTGCCAGCCAGAGTGAGTTGCTTGCTGTTCATTCTTTCTGGCCATCTGATCTCATCTTCAGTATCAAGTGAGCGTAGGTGGCAGTTGTTGATGAATGTCTGTAGTTTCTTGGAAGTGCTTTCCGTGGCGCGCCAAGTTTCTGAACTATATAGCAGCGCTGACTTGACACTGGTGTTGAAAATCTGGATCTTGTTCCACATGCTGAGTACGGCAGATCTCCACAACGATTTCAAATTAATAAAGGCCTGTCTTGCTTTTCCGATCCTGGTTTTAACATCCTCGTCTGTGCCTGTGCCGCTCGTAGTTGAGACGATGCTGCCCAGCCTAGGTAGGTGAAAGAGGCTACTTCCTTCAGGTTTCTGTCGTTGGTGGTGACTGGTGCTTGTTGTTGTTGGAGTTGTTGTTGGTGGTATCTTCATCACCTCCGTCTTCTCTGCACTCACCTGAAGGAAGTCCTGTCTTCCTTGGTTGTCCCATCTCACTTCTTCTGCAAACTTGTTGCCTTTCGCCTGCAGATTTTCGAGTTTATTCGACAAAACATTGGACATAAATCATCGTCTTTGGCGAAATCCAAATCTTCCATGGTCTTCTCATTGGTCAAACACCGTATGCTCATCTTCTCGCTCGTCACGGTTTTTTGCATGATAGTGTCCAGTCGACCATAATGGGGAAGATGATCAGTGACAGTAGTTAATAGCTTTGTCTTACTCCTGTCTTTACTTCAAATGCTTCACTGAGCTTTCCCCTGTGAATCACTTGGCATATGGTGTCTTCATATAGTTGTTGGATGAGGTCGATATATATATATATATATATATATATATATATATATATATATATACACAATTAATCTGATTCCAGCTACGATATGTAATGTCAACTTGGTTGTCATAATACTCCCGTAGCCTCTGATTTGATGCCTCGCAAAGTCTTGAGTGCGCATGAATGAAGAATACCGAAATAGAAAAAAATAGTTATGTAGTGCTGATTGTCTGAATAATTTCAATCCATCGTGACAACTACACTTAATTCCATGTTTAATGTTCTGTAATTTACCCATCGATTGGGGTATTCATATATGGTTATTTTCATGGAGTTTTGAGAAAAATTTGCTGCCTCATGTCACTTCTAGATAAATTCATAAATGTTGAGTAATTCCTTACTTCAATCCGTAGATTTTGACTTAGTATTCTGCGAAATTCAATTTGTTACTAAGGTTTCCGTTTTACAATATATAGATTTATTCATTACTTATAGAATGAACTGCAGAAAGTCACTGAGTTTGATTTCCGTTTCCATTTCTGGACCTATTTATGAAATTTCTAATGATTCAGTATATAATTCCTAAGATAAAGGTGTAAATTGCAATAATCCGGGAGATTCACCATAAATAAGTAGTTCTTCGTATCGGTGGAAAATTCTTGATTAGTCATTGTTTTATAACTACTCAAATGCATCTCATTGCGGTCTTCAAAACACATTCTACTACCAAGTTATTATAAATTTTAATAAGATAGATAAATTCTATAACCGTAAATTATAAACACCTATGCAGATCTCACCTTTAGTAGTGTAACAACATACTTTCCAGTCACTGAACAGTAGGAGTTACTCCTGCTTTCTTGCACTGATCAGGTAAATCGTATGAAACAACAGCGATAATGACAAACATTTCGTTGTATAATCCGGTTTATTTCGTGTGATAACTAGTAAGAAGTTCGTGAATGAAATGTGCAAGTATTTTATTTCAGAGGTAGTAATCATCATGAACTAACATCAGTTGAGGGACCATTGAAAACCCGGGAGAATTGGACAGCTGTTTCGTCCCAGTATGGGACTCCTCAGCAGTACACAACCACCACCCAGCTACGTACGGATCAAACTCCGGACCTCCAGGTTTCACGGCGAACGAGTTAATCCTTCGGTCACTAGGTTGCACTTCATTGCTTTACAGTTTCAAACTTCTGTCAATTCATGATATAGCGCGACTATCACCCAAGGTCTTCAGCTGAGATCCGCTTCCTCTCAAACTGGTTGACCCCACAGGTCACGGCTTTTCATCAGAACTTCATGATATCCATATGGAAGTATGTCATTAATGAGCACTATACATCAATATATTTTTGAGATGAATGGGGATTTTAATTGAGAGATAGTAGTCATCACGGAATGAGATCAGTTAGGGAACCGGTGAAAACCTTGGAGCACTGGGCAGCTGTTTCGTACTATTATGGGACGATATGCACATAACAATCTACGTTCAAGTGTTAAGATCCAGTTTAGAGTAGATCTGACTATACCACACAAATCCTAACCATTGCATCGGTTAACGTCAAACATTAGAAAAACATTCAAGTCAAACATTATGATTGAAGAATATAAGGAGGAAGAGAGATTTATTTGTAAGTTCTCGTAATTCTACGTTGTTATAGAGGACTGGACTGGTCTACCTCTGTTGATATACGGGCTCCAGGACCGATGTCTTGACATAACTCACCAGTCTCAAATAGAATGAGGCGCACATAAACGATTCAACTGATGGCCACAACCAAATCAATTATAATAATAAACATTTAGGTAATATCAAGGCATCCGTACAAAAGCCTATAAGCTAACAGAGGTCGATCATCTTGATCCAGTATGACAACGGAAAATTACAAGTATCAATAAATAATAATATCTTATACCCTTTTTATGAGATGCAACTAAAAGGTCTCAGTGACCTAGTGCATAACGCTTTGGAATTTGAAGAGGTGGGCACAAGGCTCGAGTCTCAGTGGGATCAAAACTCACTGGGCGGCAGGTATTTATAACTGACAAGTTCCAAATGGAAAAAAACATGTGTCCTAGATTGTACTACCAGTTAAAACGAAGTAAGATTTATTTGATGTTAAGAATCACGTTCCTTGGTCAAATTTTCAGATAAGCGATGTTTAAATTCATGGTAATGCTTGCCACACATTTCAAACTAAAATAGGAAAATCTTATCGTAAATAATTTATTAAATTTTAACCATAGAAAGCAGAATATCTGTCATATTTCAACTGCTGCTATCCGATTCTGCTACTGCTGTTGGACTTAAACAGTACTAAGAAACAGCCGGTCAGATCTGTATGAAGTTAAGTGGTTAGCAATGGTACCTTTAGTTATAGCACCAACTCTACCATCCATTTATTTATTATTATTTTATTTGTCCCTTGGGTTACTAATAGAAAATAGGGATTCACTAGCACGTCTACACTGCACTCTCTTCTCTGAAATATTTCCAACCTGGCTCCACGACTGCTCACAACCTCTCATTTCCTCCTCACACAATATCCTCCATGTCACCCTCACATCAAACACACAACTCATTGCTTCCCATCTGGGTTCCACTCAAGCAACTGGCCTGATGCATGATGTCCCCAGTCAGCCTTCTCAGTGGATGCCCAATCCAATCCAATCCATCTCCACTTCTTCACTTCTGCATATTTGTTGAGTGATAGGTTCTTGCTTTGCTGGTTTGTTGGCAGCCAGCCAGCCAGCCAGCCAGCCAGCCAGCCAGCCAGCCAGCCAGCCAGCCAGCCAGCTAGCCAGCCAGTCAGAGTTCCTCCTTGCTTATTCTCATTATTCTCGTCATCTGATCTTCAGTAATGAGACAGAGTAGGTGTCAGTTGTTCATGAATATCTGTAGTTTGTTGGAAAGGCTTTCTGTAGCGTGCCAACTCTCTCAACCATACAGAATCACTGATTTGATGTTGGTGTTGGAAATCCGGATCTTGTTCCACATGCTGAGTGTAGTGGAGATCTGCATACTGGTTTCAGGTTAATGAATGCCTGTCTTGCTTTTCGGAGTGTGGTTGTCTTTGACATGCATGTCTGTGACAGTGTCGCCTGTAGTTGAAACAGTGTTTCTGTGGCTAGATATGTGAAGGAGGCCACTTTCTTTAAGTTTCTCCCGTTCATGTTGATTGGAGTTTGTTGTTGTTGGTTGTGGTGGTGGTATCTTCATCAACTCTGTCTTGTCTACGTCTCTTTTTGAAGTCTCGTCTTCGCTGTCCTGTTCTACCTCTTCTATCAACTTGTTAGTTAGTTAGTATTCTAGGATGTTTTGCGCGGTCCAGCGTATCCCCCTATTCTCGCTCCTCACTATTTGTTGCATGATCCAGTCAACCATAATCAGGAATATCCTACTGACTTTTATTTAGCATGAAAACTCTTTCATTCAAGGCAGTAAGACTAATTTATCTGAAATGTTGTGATTCATCCTTTATTTAAATACAATCTGCAAATATGTTTCGAACTTAATGATCTATCAGTAATTGTATTCCAGTAATGAGTGGTACTGATCAATTGGTTCTTCATAATTATTAGTATTACTAACACATGTTTGATAAAGTAGGTATTTTAATTCAGTTTTTTTGATTTTTTATAAAAATGAATACACTACTGAATTGTTATATTAATTTATCAAGGAATTCATCTGGGATTCAGTTTTTCATTCTTTATACATATTTGTTGATAGACATATGATACAATACTAAAAATTAACTTACTTAACAAGTGGTTTAGAGGAAAAGGTAAACTTATTTTAATTATATCCTATGATCATCGAGTTATATTAAAAAAGTTAAAAGTAAAGGCTACTAGTAAAGGAAATATGATTTCAGTTGTAATTACTAATACACGGTCTTCTTTGTTTAGGAGTTTTAAAAGCCATAATAAAATAAATTTCTAATTTTTTGTTGAATAGTATTTTATCTAGTATAAAATTATGCCTAATTGAATCAACTCCATATAAACTATTAATTAGAGTATAATTTTAACTTTAAATATCAATTTGTTTATTTTATTTCCCAATGGGAATACAATAGATAGATAGACAACAAAATCCATTTATTATATGATTTACTTAATAATACTAGACTAGCTTACTCCTGGTTAATGTCTATCTAATTCTAACTTATTCTAATCAACAATGAAATGTTGATTTGAAGCCTAAAATTATTTCATATTGTATTTTCATAAGAATTTTATTTAAATCCATTTAATTAAAAGTGTTTGTATATAACATGATCTGAAACAGCTATATACACTGACAGCAAATATGAAACTGAGTTATCAACTATATAAATTATATATTCATTCTTCATTGTTTCCAAGATTTTAAACTTTCATTTTGTGTTGTTTTTTGTCTGTTTTCTTAAATACTTACAATAATTATTTCAAGAATACTTATACTTTTCAGTGAATACGTTGGTTTTCAGTTGCTGTGAATATATTTAAAACAACTGACGTTTTATGTTAAAACAGAGGATAATATATTCTTTGAGAAAAGACTATCAGAGTATGAATATCTACAAATCAGTCATCATTTATAATGTCAGTAGTATAATTTATCACAGAGGTTAAAACCTTCGTTTGGAATCTATAAGAAATTATATTCTAATCTGCTTAAATGATTCAAATGGTATATCAGAAATATACTACTTAATCACTTTAGTGAAGACATTAGTAATCTTTTGGTGTGGTATACTTTCCTAGAGTCTATATAATGCTATGTAGAATAAGATGAATAATTTGTCAGTGATTTACATGATTTCACGATTCACGTTGACGTTTCTGACAGCTTAATAGTTTCTTAACAAGTTTTCCTCTGAAAACCATTCAGCCAAGACCAAGACAAGGTATGTGATTTCTAACACAAAAGTGTCATGAACTAGCGAAAAATACTAATACTGAATAGCTTCGTCTGGTCTATGGATTTCTCCAGGTGGATCACAAGGATCTAAGCAAGGTATAGCCTTTTCGATAGTTTAAGGCCAAGCTTATCACTGGTGTAGACAGATAAATTCAGCTCAGATGGACTAATTACTTAAGACCACTGGAATCTGGCTAGCTGACTGCTATGGACCAGTGTGCCTAAGGTAGGATAATCAGTTTGCATATGAAATAAAAGTTGCACGGTCTTTAGTCTAGAATTCTTCGAGTTCACCGCTGGTGAACTTAGCCTCAAACGACCATCCAATGTTTAGATAACCCTGATATCGCTAGCAAAATCTACAGCTCCACCCGGGGTCATTCTGACTATTCACACTGTTCAGTAGCGGTAAAAGAGTTTCAACTGCAGTGTTTCACAGTTTCAAGTGTTCTGTTTAATAACTAATTACTTGACCCACAGCATTATCAAATGAACATAAGTATTATATACAAGTAGTATTCATCATAGACTGACATCAGTTGGGGAACCATTGAAAATCTGGGTGCACTAGACAACTGTCCCGTCCTAGTATGAGAATCCTGAGTAGTACGCACCCACGACTCGACTATGCATCGAACTCAGGGCCTTCAGGTGAAGTGGATGCTAACTGAAGATGTTGGGTGATAGTCACGCTATATAGTGAATTGACAGAAGTTGAAAATTGTGAACCATTGAAAACCAATCCACTGGCTGAATGGTTAACGCGGTCGCCATAAAACCTGAATGTCCTGAGTTCGATCCGTGGCCGGGTCGTGGGTGCGTACTGTTGAGGAGTCCCATACTAGTTGGAGGGAACAGCTGTCCAGTGCTCTCAGGCATTCAATGGTTCCTCAATTGATGTCAGTCCATGATGAATACTACTTCTGAATTAAAAATCCCCATTCATCTCAAGAATATATAACAGTATTATATGTTTTTGAAATAGGAAACATGTTTCACAATTGGATATGTCTTCTTCTGACGCTAGTTATTGCATAATCATTATCATCCGGTGACTAGTTAAGTAAAAATTCATCCAGTAACTCAAAGATTAACAAACTGGAAAGTAACAAGAAAGCTGATTATCTTGCAAGTTTGCATTCAAAAGTATTCTACTGGTACATATTTTACAAGATTTATGACTTTTTATGACGTAAGTTTGTTTAAAAGTTATTAGTGAAACATCAAATTTTGATCTTACATAATGGAAAAGATTTGTAGCTCCAGATGAGGATGGCGATGGTTCATTGTCCTCTGAAACTTGTTACTTTGTCCTAGACGTTTCATCACAGATTTCATTTCAGTTGGAAAACTGTTGGAATCTTAGAGTCACTGACTTCTCAGCAATACACATCCGAGACTTAGAGGAGGGTAGAAAACAGCACCATCAGGTCTCCTTGCCTATAGGCCAGTGAACTGTAATACTGACCATCGGATGTCAACCTAATGGTTGAATAGTCATGTGCTTTCTATCGTGGTCATGAATTTGCACTGCTGAAAACCTGCCAACTAAGAGGTAATAGCAATCCACTGTCAACTGATACTAGTCAATAATATTTTTTACTCTCAAGAAGAAATTCATCATTTATATGCTTTGTGATCACATTCACGATTTTAGCTTTCTTGAGAAACTTCTTAAATACCTGCTTACCTGAATAAACTGTAGTTAACCACATTTCAAACTGATATGGAAATGACTTATTTTCTTTGAGATCTCTCAAGAAAATATAATGACCTGTGATTTTCATCTACATCTTAAGTGAAAAATTTTAAAGATTACATTTGATACTTCTTTAAACATTTCCTGGAACTTTAGTTACTCTCTTACTCAAAGTTTTCAATTCTAAATCAATAAGATAGTAACTAAATAAAACATTCACTATGACCTAGGATCAAATTGTTGTCAAAAAAAATGTAGAAATAAGGTATGTCAACTGTTCTAAGACCAAGATGAACATCTAATTAACTACTGAGTGATATTCAGTCGACAATTATTTATTTATACACCTGTAATCTGTAATTAAATGTTATTCATAATAATTGTATAAACTACTAGTTTCAAGACGAAAGTAAAGTCATATTATACACAAAAGACAACATAAGAAGTAGGAAACAGCATGAATGAATAATACAAGCGTTTTTTTGATGTTGTTGTGTTCTCTGAGCTGAACTGTTTAATCATGGGTCTTTCACTGTCATTCTAAATAACATCGTCAACCCAAACTTCAGAACCAAGTGAGCTATAGAATTTTCACCACAATTTATTCAGTAGCTTATCATGGTGGCCTTGTGTGTGATTGACTACTTTTGCTGAGGTCCTGTCGTTGTCTCCATATTCCTTTTCATTGGTTGAGCTGCTGATGTGAACTTTGACCTTCTTGTTGTTTCTTATTGGTTGATAAACTGGGTCAATGTCAATGTGTGTCTGTTGATCAGTGACTGACCTGAATAATAAAGCTTCTAAGAATTCTTTGGCATTCTTTATCTTTCCTCTGTCCAGGATTTCCACGTATTCTCAGTCAAATTCATATCTACAGTTGTCTGTATGCATTGATATGAACAGGGATATGTCATGACACTTCCCTGCAAGTTGATGTTCATATAGACGGATGTGAAGAGAGCGATTGCTCTGTTGGATGTAGTTTTTTTCAGAGTTTTTCAGTTTATTTTGTAAATAATGCTTGGTTTGCCTTCCTCAGATATTGTATCTTTTGGTCTGTATAACAGAGAGAGTTATCAACTAAGAAATCAACCTCGAAAACTAAAAAACACAGATTGCCTTACCCTTCATAAAGAACGTCTCCAAGATCATGACTAGATTCTTAAAGCCTTTCGAAATAGCTGTATCTCATAAGCACACAAAATATTTTCACTCTCTCAGGTTTTATACAGTGTCAGTCACTTATTGTCTGCATCATAAACAGATTTAGTTGGTCAACGTTTTGTTGCAAATTGTAGTTGATTCAACTTGGAATGATTGAAATGAATCCTCTTAGCAGATGTTAGAGAATGATATATCTAGTAATTACTTAAGTCTGCCTAAGATTTGACGTAGGATTATTGTACTGTTTAGTTGACACTAGAAACCAAGAGAAACTAGTAACTATTAATCAGTAGAAATGTGTTAACCTCTTTTTTCAGGTACAAAATTGACAGCCAGTTATCCTAGGAATATACCGCCTTGATAAAATCTAGAAACAATATGTCATCACATATCAACATCATATGACTTAACACTAGTTTTACTTATGAATATTAACAATAATAATATGAGATCATAAGTAAGTTAATTGCAGTGGTTGATATTTGCTTTCAACTTATAGTTCTTTTAGCCCAGTAACTGGAATAAATACAAAAGTAGAATGTATTTTTGAGGTGAATGGGGATTTTTAATTCAGAAGTAGTATTCATCATGAACTGACATCAATTGAGGAACCATTGAATGCCTGAGAGCACTGGACAGCTGTTCCCTCCAACTAGTATGGGACTCCTCAACAGTACGCACCCACGACTCGGTCAGGGATAGAACTCAGGACATTCAGGTTTTATGGCGACCGCGTTAACCATTCAGCCAGTGGATTGGTTTTCAGTGGTTCACAATTTCCAACTTCTGTCAATTCACGATATAGTGTGACTATCACCCAACATCTTCAGTTAGCATCCACTTCACCTGAAGGCCCTGAGTTCGATGCATAGTCGAGTCGTGGGTGCTTACTGCTCAGGATTCGCATACTAGGACGGGACAGTTGTCTAGTGCACGCAGATTTTCAATGGTTCCCCAACTGATGTCAGTCTATGATGAATACTACGTACAAAAGTAGGAATTCAAAGTGAAACTATCCGCTAGATAATTAATGACTTGTATTTCACAAAATGATATAGATTTTTGATCACTTGACCCTTTCAGTGAAATAAATCATTTCAATAATCTTATTTTGTTGCCCGTCAGTTGGATTTACCTGCACCCCAGTGAGTATTGTTGTTCCCACTGAGACTCGAAGCTTCTACTCACCACTTCAAACGCCAGGGTGCTATCCACTATACCACGGAGGAAGAATAGCTACATCTTGTACAATGGGTTGTAGTTATTACTTTTCATTGATATACTTGTAATTCTTCGTTGTTTTATTGGATCGAATTGTTCGACCTCTATTAGAATATGGGCTTCTATTTGGACGCCTCGATGTTGCGTGAATGTTAATTACGGTGATCTGTTAGGTTGTGGCTAGCAGAGGAATCTAGGACGTGCGTTTAGTCCTATTTGCGACTCGTCAACTTGATTTATCTGCAACCCAGTGAGTGTTATTGTTCCCACTGAGACTCGAACCTCGTACTCATTGTTTCAAGGCGTTATCCACTAGCCACATCCAACCAAATTACCATAATTAACATTCATACAACATCGAGGCATCCGCAAAGGAGCCCAAATGCTAATAAAGGTCGAACAGTTCTATCCTATAAAACAACGGAGAATCACAAGTTTATCAACAAAACAGTAATCTTATTTTGCTTTTCAAGAAGTTACTTTTATTGGAATAAATAGTAGTGTTGAACATCAAATATAAAAACAATCGGTTACAAATAGTAAATTTCATTGTATTCTCAAAAGTCAAGCTAATTTGGACATGCTAAGAAAAGTCAGAAATCCAGCGTAATAACCAAATGTTATGTCAAGAAACATTTTTTAACTACAATTAAAATAGACTTTACGATTTTATCTACAACTTGTCAATGTGAATATTCATGGAATAATGAAAATTACTGAAATGATTGGTGACTAAAAAGGCTTAGAGTTGGACCTTGGTTTGAAGGTTTTATTTCTTTGGACGCTGTGTAAATAAACCTGATTGATTTGACCTCTTGATGGATTTCAACTTTATTTTACAGGGGCTTCATGTTGATGATTTTGGTAATAAGTGAGTAACAATAAAACCTTGTTATAAAAAGGTGAAAAGTTGTTATTTCATTCAGTTTGAAGGTTTGTAAGGGGGTTACTGGTCTCAGGTTGCCATTAATATTACTACTACTACTACTACTACTACTACTACTACTACTACTACTACTACTACTACTACTACTGTAGTTGCTTTATTCCTAACCGTAATTATGTCTAAAGCATAGAATTCTCAGCGGGTGATATCGAATCGCTTTAAGCGTTGTACAACTTTTTCCAAATGTATGTTAGGAATGGTGCTGTTTAACAGCGCATAATAAAGAATAACAGGATTGTTAAAATGACTTCAGGGTCATGATAACTGCACTCTTTTGCAAAATCGACTGCTAGAATTATGTCTAACATGATTTTCTTCATACAATGCACAAAGTAAATAAGCTGATATGGCTGAATTTTTGTATGTAGTTGTGTTCGTATACTGTTTGATATATTTGCTTCTTATCTTCCGATATAACAGACATTGAGAGAGGTGTGACTACAGAAGATGCTTGTCATCAAATAAAATATTTTTAGCTAGTAGTCTAAAAGAGTTCAGATGCCTATCCACGACCATATTTATCAGCCGTGTTACCAGTGTACGATTTGGTCTACTAACAGTCTTCAAATCCTACTCACAGCAACAAAATCTTTTTTCCGGAGACCAGGAAAGAATAAGGCTGGGAAATAAGTATAGACAAAACACACAAAAAAATGAGTTATGCCAGACAGTTTGAGTCTCCTTTCGTAAAAGTTCAAGCGAAGGCTTTTTCACTGAATCAGTAAGATATGAGAGGATTAAGAATGATCAGAAGAGAAGCATAAACCAAGATCAATCATACTTGATACATCCCATACAACAGAGCCATCTATAGCACAAGAGTCATGGGAGTGAAGCAATTTACTTAAGTCTTGTTCACATTTTAAGCTGAAAGTAACCATCTGACATTTGGAGGGATTGAATAAGAGGTCATTCAAGGAAAACCAGTGACCGGTTTCTTAGACTGGGAACAGTCTGAAAAGGAGATAGTCGGCATGAACTGACATTAATTTAAGAAACACTAGAAAACTGGGAGCACTGGACAATTGTCTTGTCCTAGTACAAGACTCCTTAGCAGTGCATACCCATAACCGTGCCGGAGATCGAACCCAGGGCTTTCAATTTCCATTGACCAACACTTTCTTGTTTCCGTCAGTTCATGATGTAGTATAACCTTAATGCAATATCGTCTTTGAATATTTATCCACACGTCCGGCTTGGTATATCTCATCGGTCATGACTTCTTGTATGAACTTCGAGAAGTCTCATCTCAAGCCATACTATCAATGAGAACTGGATAATTTGAAGGTTTGTGAGGATTTACTGATTTCAAGTTGGCACGTATTACTTCAGCGGTGTTTTGAAATTAGTCTAACTTACTATATATATATATATATATATATATATATATATATATATATATATATGTTTATATTATTCTGAAAGGGAAATGTTACATAACGTTAATGAACCGTACTATGTTAGATGGTAAATCTCCACAGAGGAAGTATACAAAAATTACATAAACTACAAAATAGACAACCAGAGTTAAGCAAGGCTATTGGCATATTAATTAATCTGTATATTGTAAGCTGAACACAATTAACATAAATTGTTCTTGTCAGGCTAAAATTTTATTAGTTTTTATTTTGTATATCAATTAAAAGCATGTTTAAACAATAAACAAAGGCAAACATGAAGATAAATGTTCTCCTGATATATGTATAGATCGGCTTCAGAATGTTTTTACATTGTTAATCTTTTTATTGCAATAATTAATTACTTATTCATTTTTTATTAAGCTTATACACATGCCTATTATTTACCGTTATTTGCTCTATTTATATTTGATTGGGAAATACATGAATTTTAACTTCATTATACAAAATCAGGAGAAATTATTATTCTGTAAGGAAAAAGCCATTAGTTTGTAACTTTAAGAGGATGAGATTATTGAATGTAACAGTATGTGACCTTTGAAAATACTGTGTCATTTGACGTTGAAAGTTGTATAACATTTGATTTCATTTCATTGTCTAAAGGATGAGGTTTGTATCAAAGAAATACAGGTCTCATTAAGGCATTCTCTTAAGTTCTACGATATCTAAGGACCTTGAAGTCAGGGGAGTGATTAGGGGGTTTCTTTCATTAGATTTCGGGAGTTGAGCAAGTACACTGTAAATTTTGCCTCTTTAAAATAAATGATCCCTAATTTTTGATGCTGTTCACTATGAAATTATTATATATTGATTAGTAAACTGATACGTGTGATATTGCTTTCGCCACTTCCTTGTATATTCATCAATTTAATTGCTCCTGTGGTGACAGTTATAACGGACGTATGACTAGACAACTTCACCAAAGTATTACCGAGGACCTACCTTCGTGAATGAAAACAAACTACGGTAAATCCATAATAAATTCCATATTATTGATTCCAGTTAATAATGATCAAAGGGTGGGTAAAACGAGATCGCTGAAAGTGATTTACAGCATCCTACCGAACCGTTCCAATGGAGTTCAAACTCATCTTTTACATATAGCTCAAGCAACAGGATTTCAAATATTTCATATACATATATACGATTGAGCTACTGTCAGTTGACGATAAAGTACGACCTTCATCCAATGCGGTTGACGAGTAACTGTTATCATGTTCGATTTAGTTGGCTCTATTGGTCTTGTTTTCCCATAAGAACCTCAGGAATCATCCCTCGAAAATATTCACCAATAAGCGCTAGAAAGGTGATTCTTGAAATTTCCAGTGAGAAGACGTGACCAGTAGAGCCAACAAAGTCAAACCTGAAGACAGTTACTGGACGACAATACTGGATCAAGGCCACGCTATTTCTTGAACTGACAGAAGTAAGAAATATGGACAAGTAGATTCCGATTCATTGGTTCACTGGTAACGTGTTGGTCATGAAACCTGAAGGTTCTGGGTTCGATCTCTGGCAAGGTCATAAGTGAACACTGCTGAGGGACGAAATAACTGCCCAGTGCTCCTAGGTTTCCAGTGTTCCTTCAACTAACGTCAGTCCATGGTGAACTCCAAATGAAAACTCTTTTGTTCCAAATTTCTAAAGAAGTTTCACTGGTTGCTGATATCATAGGATTCAGTAGTAGACAATTCAGTTTATAACAAGAATTGTAGTAATGGTAGATAGTGGCTTTTCGGGACTCGTGAGCTGGATGTACCTGCCTCCCATTCAGTAATGCTGTTCTCACCGGGATTCGGACTCGGAAGCGGTCGCTTCAAACTCCAGAGCGTTATTCACTACGCCACCCAGCTACTGAGTCTGAATCCCGGTGGGAACAACATCAATCTCTGGGAGGCAGGTACATCCAGCCGATGAGTCCCGAATAAGACGAAATGCGCATCCTGGATCCCACTGTTCGTCACTATCCATCATCACTATAATTAGAACTCAGGTAATATCGAGGCATCCACACAGCAGCCTATATGCCAATAGAGACCGATCAATTTGGTCTAATCAACGACGGTATAATACAAACAATTATATTAAAATAAGAATTCCTTGCATTAACCAGTTTTTAACCGAATGATAATCAACGTTAACCGGAGCTCTAAATTCTCCCATCAGCTGTGAACTAGTATAGAGCTCATATAAACACTAACATGTTAGTCAAGTGAACTCTAACTTCCATTACTAAACAAAGGTGCATGAATCCTCGAAATAAATTTCCGATTGATTGACTATTTTAACCTTAAATACATTTATTATCTAATGCAATAAAATGTACGGTGGTTCTGCACTATACAATTTCTGACAGGATGTTAACCCAGTACTGCTCAACTATAGGTTAATCACACATATGTGTACATAACTGTTTTGAAGCACACACTGTTATTAGCTTACGCTTATCCATCGAAAGTAGTCATCATCATTCAGTAAATATACTACTATTGAACAATTTGAGTAGTTAGAAAGTGCTCAAACTGTTTAATGTTTCACTTACAATCGCAAATGTAACAAAGATACAAGTAGAAAGTGCGACAGTTAATGAAACAAATTATGCAAGTCAAAATAGGGGAAATTTAGTGTCAAATGTTTATTACTTTCATTATCCCATGATCAGCTGGTGATTCATTAGCCTATCAAGGTAAAAGTGTATAACCCTTCCATCTGAGTCTATACACAACCACATTTTTATATTCACACCTATTTACGCCTATTCACTATCTGACATAACTGACAGCTGTAATCATAGCATCCAAATGATAATAATTATATTCTTAGCACGATCTCTTAATTAAACGTAAAGTGTGGCAGAGGAATTTTAACTCATTCATCCTGAATATTTATTCATATTCTAGTTTTGATAATTTGGTTGGTTGTGGCTAACAGAAGAATTCAAGATGCGCGTTTCGTCCCATTTCGGGCTCGTCAGCTGGATATACCTGTACCTCAGTGCTGTTGTTCTCATTGAGACTCGAACCTCGTACCCATCGCTTCAAACCCCGGAGTTTATTGGGATTATTTTCTGCTTGGATTTATTAGTATCCGTGTATTTTTTTTTCCAACTTTAAGTTTACAATTGATGTTTCAGT
The DNA here is from genome assembly GCA_944470555.2 of Heterobilharzia americana. NCBI lineage: Eukaryota > Metazoa > Platyhelminthes > Trematoda > Strigeidida > Schistosomatidae > Heterobilharzia > Heterobilharzia americana. The sequence continues at coordinate 145,514,992 of OX104127.1, read as the reverse complement.
GATCATAAATAAGTTCAAATTAGCCAATCAGTTACAAATCCAATATGTCTGTCTATCTAAAAATGTATTTTAAATGTATAATACTCGATGCTAATTGATACAGATTTTTACGAGTTTTGATTTTATAACAGTTACATCATTAGAGAACATGATTATTTGTTAAATTTAATTGTGTAATCCTCATAGCTGATAACAATGAAGCTGAGCTGTTTTATTTTCTATCTTTTAATGTATTATCATTAAGAAGGAATGAATGAGTTTCGTATACAGTCTCATCATTTTCACCTTACTTGAATACACAACTATTACATAACAAATAAAGAATAAAATATGATGGACAAGCAATAACATTATGATGGACATTTGTTTAATAAATAACATACTAAATAATGAAAGTAAGTATACAATTAATTAATTATTGCTTATTATTATTATTATTATTATTATTATTATTATTATTATTATTTGCCCCTTGGGTTCCTAATGGAACATGGGATTCAGTAGTACGTCTACTCTCTGCAAACTTTTAAACCTGGCTCCACTACAGTCCACAAGCTCTCATTTCTTCCTCGTACGATCTCCTCCATGTCAACCTCACCTCGGACGGCTAACTCGTCGTTTCTGATCTGGGTTACACTCAAGGGCCTAGCCTGGCATGTGATATTCCCAGTCAGCCTTCTCAGTGTATGCCCAATCCACCTCTAATTCCTTCTGTATATTTGTTGAGTGATAGGTTGTTGGTTAGTTCGTTGGTAGGCCAGCCAGAGTTCCTTGTTGCTTATTCTTTCCAGCCATCTGGACTTCAGTAACGAGCATAATAAATTATTACTAGTTAATATTAATTAGGCACTTTTTATTAACACCCCCTTTTTTGATCAAGACTTTCTACTAGAATTTATTAACTTCTTCAACATCAAAATATTTAAAAAGACCGGTTAAAAAAATTGAATGAAACTTTATTTCATTCTATGACATTCTCTTCAATATACTGTCATTAAATAAATTGAATTCTTTCAGTATACCTACTATAACTATCTCAATATCAAAGTTTTGCTATATTCCAAGGTAATTTGGTTCATTAGAATAAAACATTTTAACAGTTTCTCATTTAAACATACCTTCAGTCAGTATTTTCATAGAAAATTCTATAAGACCTTTTGATACTACAACTAAACTTTTAGTTCTCAAAAAAATTTAGTGTTTGTCACCTTGTAATTCAATGTTTTGGATTGTACAATACATTTAAAGGTTTTTATCTCTTTTGTAGTTCAAGTAGTATGATTACATTATTGACAAAATTTATTACTTATATCACTATAGATGGTGTTTTTTCTCTGTCATTTGAAACCATTCTGGAAACTTCAGCTTGGATACAGAAGACCTTTTCACCATTGTCGTCACTTATAGTGAAGACTGGAGAGATATCCAATTAAGTGTCAGTGGACAAGCATACTGACCTGAAGTTCATTCTATTCTGTTACTCAACCGTGACAGCTGACCGTGGAAAGTAGATATAAAGAGACTGTGTGTTTTGGACCATTGGTGTCCTCACAACACTGCTCCCGCATGATGGAATCATTATGTTATCAATGTCGTGGTGAGGTCAAAGGTTCTTGGGAAGAGATGACAATATATTGGATTAAGTTGAAGAGTAGTTTAGAGTGATCGAATAAAGGCATAATGTCATTGGATGAAAACCCCGACTGTTAGTCTGATCCATGTAGAAAGGTGGAAACTACCTGGTTGGGGCCTCGAGATGATAGGAATCAGTAGTTGGTATGACTGATAATCGGTCACAATGGAGCAAATGTATTCACTCTTTCATGTCTTCTAGCGATTAGATGCTTCTTCAATTCCCCTCTCTTCCCATATACTTGCGTATGTCTTAATATCTGCCTTTTTCTGCCCATTTTATCTTTTCATGTTACTGTGAAGTAAACGATTGCATCATGCAGCTCATTTTATGAAAGTCCACAGTAGCAATCTAAATGCTAATATTTTGTATTCACTTGTAACAGACATACTGGTCTAACATATATCAATAATTATCATTTGACTATCTGAGATAGCCATAGTTTGCCAGACTAGTATTTCATGCTGCCTAAGGACTGAGAGTCAAATGATAATTTACACAGTAGTAGAATTACAACCAGCAACTCATAGTTTTCCCACCCGATGCTCTACCAACTCACCTACCAGGTCCAACTGTTGACCAGATTTTTATTTTACTTCAATCACCAAGTGTTCTACTCGACCACCATGTGAAATCGTGACTCATAACTACTGTATGATCATATTCACACTTGCTGCTTAGTGATGACTTTTCATCCCAATCAAAATCTAACTGATTCAGAGATAGGGAGTATCATATTGATTATCATTTTTACTATCTGAGATAGCTATAGTTTGGCAGACTAGTATTTCATACTGGATAATGATTGAAGGTGAAATAAAAATTTCGGCTGCGGTCGGATTCAAACCAACGACCACCAAGTTACTTGTCTAGTGCTCTACCAATTGAGCTACAATGTCCAACTGCTGACCAGATTTTTATTTCACTTTGTAGCTCAGTTGGTAGAGCACCGGGGAGGTAACCCAGTGATCCCTGGTCCAAATCCGTCAGCAGTTCAAATTTTCATTTCACCTCCAATCATATCAAGTAATAAAAGGTGAGGAAATATCCACAACTAGTTAAGTGGAAAGTAGAGAAAATGAGACGAAACATCTATTGAATCACAGGATAAATGAATGCTTTTAAAATCTAGAATTTAAATCCCACCGAACAGCTATGTAACATATCAAACTCAGTAACTTGTTCCTCACAAATCATTATGTTTACATTTAAAGTATCTGATGAGGAAGATTAATGTACAGTTAGCAAAATATTGTTCACCTATGCATTACTGAACCACTAAAGTAGATCATAGACTGACTATCCTTCTACATTGATAAGCACTTATCCTGGGTCAGTATTGGTATACTGTAATCAAATCTATTTCATATTCGAAAATCTTTAACAGAAATAAGAATTTATCACAACTGGTAAACACTAAACCATAGTCGAAGTATACAATCTTGATAAATTGCAAATACCTAAAATGTAGAGAATAGATCTGTAATACATAATCATTTTCATGCTACTAAGACTAGTCAGTGATGATTAAGAATGAAGAAAGCCTATTATGTTTTATTGAAATCAGAATAATTTACATTTTTCCTATTACATCATTATGTAATTCCACTTAATACCGTTCACCACTAATCTCATATTGTACTTTATTGCTTAAGAAAAAATTGTAATCTGGTCATTATTGTAAAAGCAAATTACAGATGTACAGAAATGTTACTCGATAATTTAGATTGAATAAAATTTGTCACAAATCGTTGAGAAGACAATAAGAAAAGTGTCTTTAAATAAATATGAAGTGAAAGAGTTAAATGTTCACTTGACAATGTAAATGAGGTGATTAAAAATAAATTAATTTTAATGAAAGTAATAAAAATCAATTAATTCTTAATAAAAACTGAAATTCAGAAAAATAAAGTTAATTGAATACAAATCTTATGCATATAGCATTCAGAATTGAATTATAAAGTAAACAGATCACCGAAGTGTATAAATTTCAAAATTACAATTTTATCCAACCATTTTTCATTTAAAAGAATGTATATAAAGTTGTTATTCATCGAAGATTGACATCAGTTGAAGGAACAAAGGAAACCTGGGAGCACTCAACAGCTGTCTCGTCCTAGTATGGGACTCCTCAACAGTGCGCACTCACGACCCCACCAGCAGGGACCGAACCCGCGACCTTCAGGTTCCGCTGCCAGCACACTGCTGAGGAGTCCCATACTAGGACGAAACAGCTGTCCAGTGCTCCCAGGTTTCCTTTGTTCCTCCAACTGATGTTAGTCTTCGATGAATAACAACTTGAAATGTTTCCAAATCTCCACAACCCCCTCAAAATTTAATTGAACTGGTGCTCATTGGTGACTAGAAGTATTCCCGAAGTTCCAATGAGAAGTGGAGTTAAAGCCTGATGGTCGTGAGGACAAATACTCAACGATTACATTGGGTGGCAGTTTGCGCTATATCGTGCATCAGCTAACAGAAGTTGGAAATATGGAGCATTGGATTGTGACCAAGTGGCTCAATGGTAACGCGCTGGTTGCGGAACCTGAAGGTCGCGGGTTCGATCCCTGCTGGTGGGGTCGTGGGTGTGCACTGTTGAGGAGTCCCATACTAGTCGGACGAAACAGCTGTCCAGTGCTCCCAGGTTCCCTTTGTTCCTCCAACTGATGCCAGTCTTCGATGAATAACAACTTGAAATATTTCCAAATCTCCACAACTCCCTCAAAATTGAATAGTATATAAACTGTTTGGGGAACATAATCTTGCCAGAGTAAAGTAGAAAAAAAGTCAACTTTAAAAATATACCTTATAAAATGAAAATTTTATTGACATATGTAACGAAGTTTACTTGTGACTGCTTTATTACTTTTCTATAAGCTTTGAAGTACGGAAGTCCAAAGTACTTTTGCAAGATCAATCGGAACCTGTGCATGCATTCACGCTTTATGGTGAGCCGTTGGAAGTAGTCGAAAAGTTCAAGTATCTGGAAAGTTGTATGAGTGCTGGTGGAGGTGTGAGTGATGAGATTTCCAACCGTATAAAGAAAGCCAGAGTGTCATGCGTCAATCTTTGCTACCTTTGGCACCGTCACGACGTTAGCTTGACCGTAAAAGATCGGGTTTATAACGCTTCGGTGCGAGCATTTCTGCTCTACTCCTGTGAAACTTGACCTCTTAGAGTTGAAGATATGCGACGGCTTTGTGTGTTCGATCACCGTTCTCTCAATAGGATTGCTCGCATCCGGTGACAACACAATCTAATTAATCCTGAGGTGCTACAGTGCGTGTTTTAGCGTGATGGGAATCGTCATTCATTAAGTGATGCCACCTGGAAACTCTGGCCTTAGTGGCTTGGACATGTGTTACGCGTGTCTTCCCAACGGCTTCCCCACCGTTCATTGTTTGCTAACCCTGGTACTCGATGGAAGAAGCCGCGGGGGTGGTCAGAGAATGACGTGGTGCTGTGGGATGAGAGATAGTTGTATCGGATAAGCATATGTTGGTGCATAACGACTCTCTGGATGAGGACCTGGAGATCTTGCAACTAAACGGCTTGAGACGTTATTAGATATGGCTCAGAATCGAAACCACTGGCAGTCATGCTGTAGCTTCCTTCTATCTTCTGCTACTGAAAAATAATGAATGTTTCGTTTCAAATGTGTCTAACTGAACTGCCTTTCTAATCATGCTATTTTTATTCTTCCATTTCCTATTGTTTATTTCCTCAGTGTTATCATACTGTTTTATGTGGCTCATTTTTGGTTCCCTCACTTTACCATGCTTGTGTTCTAATAATACATAAAAGCAATAGCATTATTTCTCAACTAAAGCAACAGAGTATGTAACAAATCGCGTAAACTGGTACAGCTTAGGAGAAAATGGTTTGCAGCTTATCAGAAAAGAACGTCATTTATACAGATCTTCACATGTTTTTATTAATCTCTCTTCCATGGAGAGGTGTTAAAGTTTGAAATGCATGAACAATACACTTTCCTGAAAGGTAGGAAGAGATAAACTTCGGAACCGTAGTAGAGTATAATTTCTTATTAAGTTGTTTATTTGGTATAACACATAGTGATGCAGTATAATTAACTGGATGATGTTTCGAGCAGAATATATTACTCATATTGATATCGAAGTAATCATACGATTTTCAAATTCCCTTTATATATTCCAACAGTTCTTCATTCTTTTATCATAAAGGTAGTCAGCGTTTGCGGATATACTCAACATATGATGCTACATTCCTGTTACATGTGTTAAGTGTTAATCCAATGAAAAAAAGATTCTGTAATCAATCTCTCTCTCCACTTAGCTTTATTGGATTCTAGAACTGTTACCTTATCCCACTGTATGGTGTGACTATACATCAGTGCATGCAGAGTGATAGCCTAGTTTTCTTTTCCGAATTAATTATTTTAGTACGTTCTACCATTGTATATCTCGCTATATTTTTGTGCTCTGATATTCTGATTGACCCGGATTGGCTGCTTCGACCTATATACCTGACCTCACAATCATTACGTGGTAACTGACTGATTAGATTACTTTTTTCTAATTGCCACTACCAGGTAATTTTGCCTACAAAGTTTCCCTCTTATCGAGTTTGTGGGTTTATATATTACCCTAATCACATCACTGTTAAAAATTCTATGCAAAATTTCTGATACACTTTCTTTATAAGTCAGGATTACAGTGTATTTGAACTCTCTCTTAGGTATGTCACAATCAGTCTTTATAAACTCTTATTCAATTCCAAAGGCTAGATGTTACGACATAGTATCTTCTTTGTGTGCTTTGATTTTTCATTCAGGTTTTCTGACTTACTAGTCGAACTCCTAGTCTGATTACTGAAGCATATTATCAGACCTGTCTTGATAGATATAGGATGAGACGGTATGAAATCCAAGTATTCATTCAAATGTGTATTGAACCCTGATATCTAAGCTTCCATCTTCTCTCTTAATGATTTTACAATCAAATGTAGGTAATTCGCCAACAAATTACAGAAATTTATCAACAGCTGACACCTACGCTCACTCGATACTGAAGATACGATCAGATGGTCAGAATAATAAGAATGAGCAACAAGGAACTCACTCTGACTGGCAACGAGCCGATCAATGAGCCGACCAATGTGGCAAGAAGCTATCACCCAACAAATATGCAGAAGTGAAGAAGTGGAGATGGATTGTATTCTGTTGTATTGTGTTGTATTGTATTGTGCATACAGTGAGAAGACGGACTGTGGACATCAGGTGCCATGTGATGCTGTCGAGTGGAATCGAGAGGTGACAGGATGAGTTTGGCGTCCGTGTTGAGGGTGATATGGAGGAGATTGTGTGAGGAAGAAACGAGAGGTTGTGGGTAGTCATGGCGCCAGATTGAAATGACTGCGGAGAAGAGAGTGGAATTGAGGCGTGCTACTGAAGCCGTATGTTTCGCTAGGAACCCAAGGGAAAATAATGAATAATAATAATTTTCTAATTCATAAGTGAATTAAATTGCAAAGATAAAAAGCTTGGTAGATACTTTAGAAATTTTCTGATATTATCTCCAGTTGGAAATGCATTTCTTTTCAGATTTTGTCGTTATCTTGTGTACATGATAATTTGTTGCTCTAATTATAAAATAACCATTTTAGTGTCAGTGATGAATATAATCTCGATATATAACTTGTTTATCGAAAAATGATAACTCCTTATACGATATATAATGTTATTTAAGTTTATCAAGAAGCTGATTATTGGTTAAAGACTATCACATGACATTAATTTCCTTTTAAGACTTTGATTATAGGATTTCATTCTTCAAATATTGAATGTATCAGATATTTGGAAGTTACAGTTCGTTTAATGACTATTTATTATCATATTTTGCAATAAAACACAGCGAAGATATGTTTCTTTTCGACGATTTCTCTAACTAAACATGCAAAGTCGTAATTAAAAACATTGAAAACAAATAATAGTCTATTGTTAAGCAATAAGAACAAATATTAAGTAGAAAAGTTAGTTTCTAAAGAAAGAAGAAAATCCCCCCTTTTGGTCATGGTAAGTTTAATGAATGCAAACAATTTTTTTCAACATAAACATTAGGATTAAGGTTATTAATTTCCAATGAATCGAATATGTATAGATGATGAAGTCGAAAGCTTAAGAAGTTGTGTGATAGCACTTTGTGAACCACATTTCAAGAAACTACTAGGAGAGGATTTTTTCAAATAACTAAGGAAATAAATCTACTCTCATACTGGATGATGACTGAAGGTGAAATGAAAATTTAGACAACTGCTTGATTCAAACCAGCGACTACCGAATTTCTGGTCCGATGCTGTACCAACTAAGCTACGAGACCCGACTATTGATTTAGTTAGATTTTGATTGAGATGAAAAGTCATCACTAAGCAGCAAGTGTGAATATGATCATGCAGTAGTAATGCGTCACGATTTCACATGGTGGTCGAGTAGAACACTCGGTGATTGAAATAAAATAAAAATCTGGTCAACAGTTGGACCTGGTAGGTGAGTTGATAGAGCATTGGGTGGGAAAACTATGAGTTGCTGGTTGTAATTCTACTACTGTGTAAATTATCATTTGACTCTCAGTCCTTAGGCAGCATGAAATACTAGTCTGGCAAACTATGGCTATCTCAGATAGTCAAATGAAAATCTACTTTCGTTGAATTCCTTTTGTGAGAACGTTGTTACTAGTACCAATCAGCAGTGGGATAATACAAGTAAAAACATTAAAACTATATCCATAGCACAAGAAGTGACCATCAAAACTGGGTGACCTAGTGGACAAACGTCTGGCATTTGAAATGATCGATCTAGAGTTGGATTCATCGTGGAAACAACATCATTCACTGAGAGGCAGGTATATCAAGCTGACGAGCCCTAAAGAGGACAAAACGCGCACCTTGGATTCCACTTTTAGTCACCATCACTTAGACATCTATATTGTCAATTAACGTTTATTCTGAACCTATGGCTTTGTAGTAAAATTACTGAATACAAACTGAAAAAGGTTGATTGCTTCAAGACAGATTTCAGAAACAGTAAGCAACGTATATGAAGTTAAGTTAACCAAATGTTTCATATTTTAGATGGATGTGAATAATAAATTGGAAGAAGTAGAAGGTATGCGTCATAAATGGAACAGAAAACCAATCATACAGCTATTTAAAACTAGCGATCCAGTTCACACTGGTAAATCACATATTATTATCATTAAAATTGTTATTTTTCCCGTGGGATCCCAGTGAAACATAAGGATTCACACACACACACACACATACATACATACATCCCACAACACCCTCTCCAATCTTCTCTGTTTACCTCGCTTCACGACTGCCCACAACATCTCATTTCTTCCTCACACAATCTCCTCCATATCACCCTCAACACGGACGCCAAACTCATCCTGTCACCTCTCGATTCCACTCGACAGCATCACATGGCACCTGATGTCCACAGTCCGTCTTCTCACTGTATGCACAATACAATACAACACAATACAACAGAATACAATCCAGTCGATCTCCACTTCTTCACTTCTGCATATTTGTTGGGTGATAGCTTCTTGCCACATTGGTCGGCTCATTGATCGGCTCGTTGCCAGTCAGAGTGAGTTCCTTGTTGCTCATTCTTACTATTCTGGCCATCTGATCTCATCTTCAGTTTCACTCCAGTGTAGGCAACAGTTGTTCACATATATCTGTAGTTTGTTGGAAATGCTGTTCGTGACGCGCCAACTCTCTGAATGAAGCATACACAAGCACTGACTTGACTGGATTGGTGTTGAAAATCTGGATGTTGTTCACACTTTATGCTGAGTGGAGTGGAGTGGAGTAGAGTGCAGTGCAGTGCAGTGCAGTAGATCTCCACACTGATTTTAGATGAATGCAGGAATGCGTGTCTTGCTGTCTTTGCAATCCTGGCTAGCTTTGACCTCCTCATCTGTGTCTGTGCTGCTTGTAGTTGAAATGATGCTGCCTTGCCTAGGTAGGTGGGTAGGTGAACGAGACAACTTCCTTCAGGTTTCTCCCGATCATGGTGATTGGTGTTTGTTGTTGATGCAGTTGTTGGTTGTGTATCTTCATCACCTCTGTCTTCTCTACATTCACCTGAAGTACCGTTTTCGCAGCCCTATCTCTTCTGTCAACTTGTTGCTTTTTGCTTGTAGACACTCCGAGTTTGTACAACAAGACATTAGACATAAATCATCATCATCGGTGAGATCCAAATCTTCTTCTGGGGTCTTTTCATTGGTCAAACAGCGTATTGCCATCTTCCCTCTCCTCGCGGTTTGCTGCATGATCCAGTCGACCACAATCAGGAAGAAGATCCATGATAGTAGGCGGTAACTTTGTGTTACCTGTCAATCTATCTTCACTCTTAAGACATCACTGAGGTGTCGTGTCCATTGTGAATCACTTATCATCTAGCATCATCATCACCATACAGCTACTGTTGAATGAAGTTAATGAAGGTTTGTAGCCCTGAAATCGTAGTGTTGAAGCAGCTGCCAAATTACTTCTCGGTCGACGCTGTTGCAGGTCTTTTTAAAGTTGATGAATTTGAAGTAGGGTGTTGTTGTCTTCTGGGTGGCAATATTGCAGTAGATTATTGACTCTCCAGTTGACAGTTGGAAGAGTCCACTTCCATTCCTTCTGCAGATTCCTAACACTTCTATCCTATACCTCGTAAGCTCTTTGACAATCTGGGTAGCCTTGCTAGGTTCATACATGGTGCGAACTTTCTATGTCCCCATGTTTACTTTCGCCTTTATCGAGGTAGAGGTGACACATCGACCAATTGGTTTCTCTTAGGTTTTCACCAACCGCCATTTCGTCTCCCCCATTCCAGCGAGGAATAAGGTTGTTTTTATTTTTTTATACTTTGTTTGTGCTTTGAAGTTTGTTTAGCGGTTGGACTGGTCTTCTGAAGTAGGGTTGCTAGCCGCTTGTCCAACCTCCCCGCTTTACCCTGGCATAGGACCAGCTAGTAACTAGTGAACTAGTTAATCGGGCGAGGTTATTTGCTGTATAGTTTTGTTTATTTTCTCGTTCCCATCATTTCATTCGGTTTTCCAGATACACCTACACATATTGATCTCTCTTTAACGTGTCTACAATATTCTGCAAGTCGTAAGCGATTCAGAAGTTGCGTGATGTATCAACGTCAGAAACCATTTGGGTGGACAAAGAATATTCTTTTCGATAACTTCTTCAGGTCCTACAGTTATCATATACATATTAAGGAGTTATGCACCAGCAAAATTCAGATTTCACTCATCAGTTTGTTAATAACATTATACAGACGAAGTCAATTCAGAAAAGTCATGTGTGAACTTTAATGGTAGAATAAATTTTTACTCGAATTCAATTGGTCATCTGAAGGATAATAAAGCGTAGGTAGTGCTGTTAGCTGATACTTTTATAAAACAATAAGAGGGTGTTTATGAGAGTTGGAAAGAAGGTAATTTAAGATATAATGGCTTGATAGAATGTTATTCATGGTGAGGGACAAAACAGGTTGAGCTAATGTGTTAAAACTATTTCACATCATAGGTATGAAGTGGTATCTACAGTATGGAATTAAAAAAACTAGATTACTTGGGGTAGGATACTGAGGAAATTGGGCTACGGTAGTTGTAGCGGCAACATTTTTTTTATTGAACACCTAACTCGGAATTTTGATCCTAAGTGACACTGCTTCTGCATTCTGAAGGATTTGCAATCAGGCACCTTTTGGTAAGTTGATGGGAACCCAGTACAGAATGCAAAATGACTTATTCATATCCACTTTATCGTTCACTTCAATCATGTATGCGTATATAGAGCTGGTTAAGCCCGCTGGAAGGTGTTTGAAAGCATGGAAAACTGAATTCATAGAGAAGCTACAGCAGCTGAATCGATCAAACACATCAGGAAGTGACCAGTTTAACCAATTCATCTTTCCGTCTTGGTATCACCATTAGGCATGCGCAAAACTTAATTTGTAATTTATCAAAATTAAAAATTATTTCAATTGATCTGCGTAGTTTGGGAATTAATGTCTCACTAAGCATATCAGCTCTAAATTGTATCCAGATGCACAGTGGTTCTTAAACCCAGTTGAAAAGTGGTTTCTATTTACTTATAATATTTAAGACAATAAAGTGAGCATATTCGCTTCAGATCTTTTAATTAGTTGAAAACTTCGCTTCTGTCTTCAAAAGTACTGGAAACCGAAATGTTGATTAGAAAACACACTTTACTTAAATTTTAATTCTTAATAAGTATGACTGTTTTTATATCATACCGTCGACGAAATACGCATCCTGGATTCCACTGCTAGCCACTATGCATCAATAATATAATTAGAACACTGGCAATATCGAGGCATCCATACAGGATCCCATATGCCAATAGAGATCGATCAATTCGGTCCAATCAACGAAGGTATAATATAAAAGGAATTAGACTAAAAAAACTATACCCGTCGCACGTGAAGTGTCTATCGTGGCTCGGTGGTGTAGTAGATAATGCTCTCGCGTTTAAAGCGATCACTCCAAGTCCGAATCCAGGTGGGAACAGCATCACCCATTGGGAAGCAGGTACATCCAACTGACGAGTCCCAAACAGGACGAGATGCGCATCCTGGATTCCACTGCTAGCCACGACCCATCATTAATTTAATTCTTAATTACCATGTGAATTTATTTAGTTAGATTAGTGGCCTTGAAATAATCATAACTTCATACAATGAGTTCCCTTTATAAAATTTGAAAAGTAAGAACAACACATACTATGGGATGAATCAAATTCACTTCGTGTGCTCCAAATCTTCCGCATACGCACTAAATTTAAAATTTTGTACATCAAGCTATCAGTGTTTAGCATTAGTCATTTTATATACTTTGGTTGTAAACAACACGAAATACATCCTTCAAACCTAAACAGAAATAGTGCTATTGCTTGTATTACACCGTCGTTGACTGGACCGAATTGATCAGTCTCTGTTGGCAAATGGGTCCCTGTGCGGATGCCTCGATATTGCCTGTGTTTCAATTATGTACAGTAATGATGGATAGTGGCTAACAGTGGAATCCAGGATGCGCATCTCGTCCTATTTGGGAATCGTCAGCTGGATGTACCTGCCTTCCAGGGAGTGATGTCTTTCCCACCGGGATATGGACTAGGGACAGAGACGAATGATTAAGTTCACGATCTAAACAACCAATACAGTGAACAAGTGACAAAATGTCAGACTTTACAGTCAGTCAGTAAACACAAAGCAAAATATGGCATGATAGTAGTACAGGAATGTGATTGCAGCTTGAGGTGGTAGGAATTCTGATGGAAGGGGGAGTACAACAAAGATGGTGTACAAGGTATATGAATTGATGGTAGAGGAATAAAAAAGGGTATGCTAACAAACATGATAATGATACAATGAGTTAAAGTAAATGGAAAATAATGGGAATTCGAATAATGTTTGAAGATAATATGTCGGACAATGAGATGAAAGAATAAAATAATAAACAAAGAACAACTCACCAAAGCAATTTAAGGGGAGCTTCTAACTCCTTTTGTACACATAAATCTGGTTTCACTCAATGGATCGCTGTTAATTCTACATTACGCAACAATCTACTATTTCCTAGTCTATTGATTACTTTAAAAGCCAAGTTTAAGTTGACAGCATTACCTGCATCGAGGATGTGCTTTCCATTGACGCTGCTTCAGTAAGGACTCTCTCCGTTCTTTTGACATAAATGCTATTACAAATACAGGTGAATAGATAAATACATTTGGAAATCACATGAGGAGGTCTCATATCTGAATTAGTTTCTCTGATCGATCATATTCTTCATGTAAAATACAACTGTTAATTTCCCAGCTGGATAAGTTATTGTGATGTATGCATTCAGCCGACGATTATTTTTTGAAGTTAATTCATCGCTTTTGAATGTTAGTCTAAAGTGTTTATTGATGAATATAATGGGATAATTATCTGTTCAGTGTATCTTATTTATGACCAAACTGAGTGTTATTGAACTGGCATATGTATTCAACTGAAGTTTTGATGTGAATTCGGTAATTAGTAGCTGATATTTGCGATCACCTACAGTTCCTTTGATAGATGTTAGTTGGATGGAGACGACCAGCAGGAAGCTCTGCTTCACCTTGGTTTCGTGCTTGCTAGGACTGGTCAGCAAATTATATCTGCGACCCCGATGGAACTGGTGCCCCACCTGACATTCGAACCTCTGTCATCTACAGTTCCTCTTAACTTCTATTCAGATTAGTTGCATCTTCAAATTAAATCGGTTAAATGAAAATGTCAGTCTTCCCTTAGAATTTCTGACTCATTCATCATTTCATACAGTTTTCGTCTGAAAAATAACATAAGATTGTACTCTAAATCGTTGATAGCAGTAGCATCAAAAGCACTTCAGTATTATTCCGGTTTTTTGAAAATGCAAAGAACATCTCCAAGAATCAATAATGAGGTGTTGTTGATAACAAACTCGAAGATCCACAGGCAAAAGCTAACAAGCTGACAGAAGAGATAGGGCTGCGAAAACGGTACTTCAGGGGAATGTAGAGAAGACAGAGGTGATGAAGATATACAACAAACAACTGCATCAACAACAAACACCAATCACCGTTAACGGGAGAAACCTGAAGGAAGTTGTCTCGTTCACCTACCCACCTACCTAGGCAAGGCAGCATCATTTCAACTACAAGCAGCACAGACACAGATGAGGAGGTCAAAGCTAGCCAGGATTGCAAAGACAGCAAGACACACCTTCCTGCGTTCATCTGAAATCAGTGTGGAGATCTACTGCACTGCACTGCACTGCACTCTACTCCACTCCACTACACTCCACTCCACTCAGCATAAAGTGTGAACAACATCCAGATTGTCAACACCAATACAGTCAAGTCAGTGCTTGTGTATGCTTTATTCAGAGAGTTGATGCGTCACGAAAAGCATTTCCAACAAACTACAGATATATGTGAACAACTGTTGCCTATACTGGAGTGAAACTGAAGATGAGATCAGATGGTCAGAATAATAAGAATGAGCAACAAGGAACTCACTCTGACTGGCAACGAGCCGATCAATGAGCCGACCAATGTGGCAAGAAGCTATCACCCAACAAATATGCAGAAGTGAAGAAGTGGAGATGGATTGTATTCTGTTGTATTCTGTTGTATTGTATTGTGCATACAGTGAGAAGACGGACTGTGGACATCAGGTGTCAGGTGAGGCTGTCGAGTGGAATCGAGAGGTGACAGGATGAGTTTGGCGTCCGTGTTGAGGGTGATATGGAGGAGATTGTGTGAGGAAGAAATGAGATGTTGTGGGCAGTCGTGAAGCGAGGTAAACAGAGAAGATTGGAGAGGGTGTTGTGGGATGTATGTATGTATGTGTGTGTGTGTGTGTGAATCCTTATGTTTCACTAGGAACCCAAGGGAAATTAGTACTAATAATAATACACAGACTTATTACTGTAAAGAAAGAAAATTTTAAAAACAAATAAATTCGTGAGCTAACAGATTTTGGAAATATGGCCCACTGGATTCTGACCCAGTGGCTCAATGGTAAGGTGCTGGCCGCGGAACCTGACGGCCAGGTCATGGCTGCGCACTGCTGAGGATCCCCATAATAGGACGAAACAGCTGTCCAGTGCTCCTAGGTTTCCTTTGTACCTCCAACTGACATCAGTCTATAATGAATAGCAACATAAAATGAATTCCTGTCTATTAATATGCATAACCTTTCGTTAGTCTTTTAAGGGACACTTATATGCACCTGCTTTACACTCCTATTAAGGCATAACGATTCTGAAATAATGATAATTAGTAAAAAGAAACTGTATTTGAACGGTATTATTACAACAGATTTTTAATTATTGCTCGTCCTTATATCCATACTGTAAGAATAAAATGACAATATACTGTTCATAAAACATAACGTTTTAATATTTCTAGCTTCAGGAAAAATTGATCTACTGTGTAAAGGTCATCTGCTTGACTAGGAATATGAAGATAATGTTGTCCTTCTACGTGAAGATGCTGACAGAATGCAAGGTTTTCTGAACGCCTTGAGTACAAATCTGAATCTGTTTGGCATCCGCTTCGCTTGCACCTGGCAAAAGTATAATGATGCCACAGAACTAGTCTGCAACCACTCCCAGTTTAAACATAGGAAGTGAAGTGGTGGAATTTGTCGAATACTTCACATATTTAGGAAGTCGTATCAGCCCAAAAGAGGTGGTTGGTGACGAAATCCCAGGTGGAACATAGAAGGCGCATTTAGCATCTGCTAACTGGTGTCATCTATGGCACCAACTGGCGAGATATGCAACAACCTGTTAACGGATGAATATGCTACGCTGCATGTAATACGGCTATATACAGGAGACATAAATACATAAAGTTTTTTGAATTTGAGGGTGTTTATGGGGATTTAGAGATATTTCATGTTGGTATTCATCGTAGACTGACATCAGTTGAAGGAACAACGGAAACCTGGGAGCACTGGACAGGTGTCTCGTCCTAGCATAGAACCGCTCAGCTGTGCTCACCCAGGACCTCGCCGCGCCACGCCAGGGACCGAACGCGCGACCTTCAGGTTCCGTGCCGAGCACGTTACCATTGAACTACTGGGTCACCACAACCCCTCAAATTGGATTGAACTAGTGCTCATTGGTGACTAGCTTCGAGAAGTGATTCCCGAAGTTCCAGCGAGAAGTCATGAGCAGTGGGGCAAACCTGGTGGCCATGAGGACAAACAGTCAACGACGAAATTGGGTAGTGGTCGTGCTGTGTCGTGAACTGACGGAAGTTGGGAATAAAGACCATTGGATTCCAACCCAGTGGCTTAATAATAACGCGCTGGGCAGAAGTTGGATGAAGGTTGGAGAAGAAGGCCCTAGGGTGATCGGATAAAGACGTAAAACAAGTGACTGAAAACTCTGGCTGATGTTTAGATCCTTGCAGATAGGTGTAGACTACGTGTCAGGGTCAGTGAAAGCATAAGAATCAGTGTTTGAAAATCAGTGACAGTGGTGCAGAAATATTCACGCTTCGACATCTTCTAAATCCTGGATATTTTCAGCAACTATTTTTTCAAACTGTCTCCTCCCATACACTCTTTTCTATTTTGATATCAGTCCTTTCTATCCAGTTGTTCTTTGTATCCTACTGTAAACTGTAGCTTCTCTAATCGATTCCCTTGTGTGTTAGGATCCACGTTGATTTTATCTGTCCATCATCAAGGATATTCACATCATTATATCCAAAGGATTAACAGTTTTTCATGCCTATTCTTACAAAGCAAACTATTTTTTCAAGTTAAATGATCACTATATGAATGAGAAATTCGGTCTTCCTTTTTGAATACTAATTGACAAACTCACACGACTTTCATAAACAGAAAGCTGATGAAGGATAGCTTTATGTGTTAGTGTTACTTCATATGTTTCGGGATTATATCTGATTAATTATTTTTTAATTTTTGTTATCATTACTGACAAATCATATGTAAAATGTCTTCCCCTGCATTTCTAAACAAATCGATCCCTTATGGCTTCTGCTGTATGTAAAAGACGAACTCGTAGAGGATGGGTGAGGTGAGAAGGAATGTGATAAATAACTTTAAAGGCATTATGAATGTTAACTGGGTGGTCAGTGTCAATCAGATGAGACAGTATTGAACTTCGTGTCAATCTGATTTCCCCCTTACTTAGCCATGAAGGACGATTCGAAAATAAATATTTCTTCGCTCACATTGTTTGTTTTACTAAATGTCTGAATGGGAATTTTTGGATAGTGTTGATCATAATTACTTTTTAGTTGAAGTTATACCTTACAAATGATGATAAATTCCAAATAATCTGTCGAATCTCTAAAGTCCTACATATGAAACGGTATCAAACTATGAATAATCCTGTGAACTGTTCATTGTATGTTATGATTTAAACCATGCATCCTATGTTTTTAGACTCTTTAATCAAAAAGCAGAATAACATTGACTTCATAATAGAACTTAGAGATAGTAGAAAATTCTACTTTCTTGAAACCATTGTCTAAAATAGAACTGTTAAAACTTACTGTAAAGATCTATTCTTAGTTAAAGTTCGTAGAATGATCTTTCTTTTTACTTAAACAGTTTCTCGTCAATTATTAAAACTGTACAATGGTAACGAAACTGATTTGAAGAAGGTAACAGATATCCTTACATAATGCACTGATGTAAGAAATACTGCTAATTCAAAGATACTTCAAAGAACATGAATATTCACAATTCATTATTATTATTATTATTATTATTATTATTATTATTATTATTATTTGTCCCTTGTGTTCCTAGTGGAGTATAGGCAATCAGTAGCACGTCTATACTGCACTCTGTCCTCTGAAAACTTTTGAACCTGGCTCAATGACAGCCCACAACCTCTCATTTCTTCTTCATAAGATCTACTCCATGTCACCCTCAAATCGGACGCCCAATTCGTCGCTTCCCATTGGGGTTCCGCTTGAGTAACTGGCCTGGCGCGTGATGTCCCAATCGGCCTTCTCATTGTATGCCTAATACAATCCATCTCCACTTCTTCACTGCTGCGTATTTGTTGGGTCATAGGTTCTTAGTTGGTTTGTTGCCAGCCAGAGTTCCTCCTTGCTTATTCTTTCTGGTCATCTGATCTTCAGTAACGAGCCAGCGTTGGTGGCAGCTGTTGATGAATATCTGTAGTTTGTTGGAAATCCCTTTCGTAACGCGTCAACTCTCTGAATGAAGCATACAGGAGCACTGACTTGACTGGATTGGTATTGAAAATCCGGATGTTGTTCACACTATATGCTGAGTGCAGTGCAGATCTCCACAGTAGTTTCAGGTTAATGAACGCCTGTCTTGCTTTTCCACAAGTCATCATTAGCAAATACCATTGAAAACAGTTCAGTAAGTGTAAATGCATTACACTTAGAAAGAAACCAGATTTCATTCACTTCCATTTCGAAGGTTATGATATTGAGTTGATGATAAACAGAAGATGCTGCCAAAATGAAGTCTGCTCTGTTTCGAAAATCTTAATTTCTGTTAAATAAAGTATTGACAGGCAGCTAAATATGCAATCTGTAATAATGTCAAATAATTTGCTTGTACCTACAAAAGCAGTTAAATTAGAAAAATGCTATTAAGGAACTTATTTCATGTAATATGAGAATTTCCTTCAGAGCTTATGATCTAAAAATTGTTTCAGTTTCTGTACTGTCACTTGATAAAACCTTTGTAGATACAAGAGACTAAATAGAATAGTTTGAGTTATCCAAAGGTAACCAACAACCGGGGTATTTAAAATCTTTAATTTGTTTAAATTGCTGAAATTATGCTACTCAAATGAAATGCTGATTGTCAAGGAATCTGTGATTAGTCTTCAAAGTTCCTGGTTACCTCACTTTTCAACTCCTGATACATTCAGAGACATCATCATCCTTTCGTTAACTAACCAGGTTACTGCTATCAGGGAGAGAAGAGATCAACACGGATGAAACCAATAAAAGATAATGAAGGAAGTCTAATCACTAAAAAAGATAAACAAAGGAAACAATAGGCCGACCAGTTCAAAAAACTGTAGAATCGATCGCCACCTGCACTTCGTCCAGAAATACCACCTGCAGCCACAGAACTACAAGTCAACACGAATCCTCCAACAAAAGTTGAAGTCCTGAATGCTATAAAGCTACTGAAATCTGAGGAAGCAGCAGGACCAGATGGAATCCCACCAGAAGCACTGGAAACAGACGCATAGACAACAGCGGATATGCTCACACCACTATTGCAGAAGGTCTGCGAGGAAGGGAAGGTACCTGCCAGTTGATTGAGAGAAGGGCTACCTTGTCAAACTCCCGAAGAAGGGAGACCTCAGTGTTTGTAAGAACTGGCGCGGAACCATGAACCTGTCCATCCCAAGCAAAATATTACACCGCATCGTCCTGGACAGACTGAAGGATGCGCTGGATTCAAAACTACGACCGGAACAGGTTGGCTGGCTAGATTCAGGAAGAACAACTCATATGCGGAGCAAACTGCAACACTACACTAGGCATCATCAAAGAACAGAGTGTGGAATGGCAGTCAACCCTCTACCTCAACTTCACCGACTTTGAAAAGACCTTCGATTCAGGCGTCTACCGCTAAGAAATTTGGCAGCTAATTCAACACTACAGAGAACAACAAACCTTCATAGATCTTATTCAACAATTATATGAAGACACCATATGCCAAGTGATCCACAATGGAAAGCTCAGCGACGCCTTTGAAGTGAAGACAGGAGTAAGACAAGGCTATCTACTATCACCGATGATATTCCTGGTTGTAGTGGACTAGATCATGCAACAAACAGTTAGGAGCGAGAAGATAGTCATACACTAGCTGGACCGGGAAAAATAGCCTAGGAGTTTTAGATTTCGCCGATGACTTATGTCTAATGTCACACAAACATGAAGATCTACAAGCAAAATCCAACAAGTTGACAGAGGAAGCAGGGCAGCGCAAACGGGGCTTCAGGTGAATGTAGAGAAGACAGAGACGATGAAGATACCCTACAAAAACTATCACCAAAAACAAAAAGCTCCAATCAACATGATGGGGAGAAACCTGAAGGAAGTAGTCCCTTTCATATACCTAGGCAGCACTGTTTCAACTAAAGGCGGCACTGGCACAGACGTCAGAACCAGGATCGAAGAAGCAAGATATGCGCTCATTAACCTGAAACCAGTGTACAGATCTTCTACACTTAGCATAAAATATGAACAAGATCCGTATTTTCAACACCAATCCAGTCAAGTCAGTGCTTCTTTATGTTTCAGAGACTTGGCGTGTCAAGAAAAGCATTTCCAACAAACTACAGACATTCATCAACAACTGCCTACGCTGGCTCGTTACCTGAGCTCAGATGGCCAGAAGGAATTAGAAACGAGGAACTCACTCTGACTAGCAACGAGCCGACCAAGGAGGCAAGAAGCTATCACCCAACAAATATGCAGAAGTGAAGAAGTGGAGATGAATTGGACTGGAGATACACTGGGAAGACCCATTGGGGACATCACGTACTAGGTACTCGATTGGAACCCAGAGGGAAACGAAGAGTTGGGGGTCCGAGGTGAGGGTGACATGGAGGAGATTGTGTGAGGAAGAAATGAACGCTTCTGGGCAGTTGTGGAGCCAGATTCAAACGATTTCAGAAAACAGAGTGCAGTATAGACGTGCTACTGAATCCCAATATCCCACTAGGAACCCAAGGGACAAATTATAATCATAACAATACTTTCATTTGATTTTCTTCCCTCATTGAACCTGTTTCTTAGTCTGTTATCCTTTATATTCCTATATTTGTTACATGTTTGTATTCTGATTTTTACTTGGTTCCTTGTCAACTGAAATATGCATTCAGACTTTTTTCAAGGCTTGACAATACTAGTTTTGCTACACCTGAATAAAATGATATTTATTTTTCCATTCAGTTAAACACTATTTCAGCTTCAGCATACCAATCTCATCTTTTACCTTCTTGAATGATTACCACTTCAACAATCGAAAGACCTTAAATCTCGGTGCTTATTTTCTGTTTTAAATATTATGATTTGTACGCAGCTGGAGAGACTTGATGAAATAAAGTGAACCACATGATTTGATTAGCACTCTTCTTCCTTACTTTGTTCAGATTACCCTGATCAAGACGTTGGTACCATTTGATTAAGTCTTTTACTGTTGATCTGAACCTTGTTGGATGATGTAGACTTCCTGAATGGGAGTGTCTGAGATGAAAGGAAACAGTGGTTAAGGAATGACCCCTGGTGACATGGATGGCGTAGATGTATTCACTTTCTGACATCTAAAGCTTGAGTATTTAGACTAAACGTTATTTTCAGATTGTTTATTTTCTCACACAACCTTGTATATTTTTAAATCACCTGTTTTTATCCATCTATTCTTTATATACTACAACTGTAAACTGTGGCAATCTAAGCCAATCTACGTATATGTGAAATTCTACGCTGATTTTATCAGTCAGTCAATCAGTCTTCATTTCACTTGTTAGGTAAAATTCTGAGTGAAAATGAATAATTTCAATAAATTTTTTCTTCTTAATTCTGTTATTTTGTTGACATTTTATCAGGAAATCATCATATGTAGGTAATTAAGAGGAAATAATAACTTCTATTTTGAATTGTGAACAAGCATTTTTTGGATTGATGGTCTTGGTAAAGCCATTTTTCATTCAATCTGTTGATATGTTTGAAAAACTTGATTCCTTGATAAAAAAAAACATATATTGTGGATTTATTAGGAAGAAAAGTAACTAAAACACTCAGCATAGATATTTTCTAAGCGATTACCGAGTTATGTAACAGTTAAAGATAACATTCTTCTGTTCCCATCAAATAAATAAAATAGAAATTGGTGTATTATTATTATTTATTGATTTTCCCTTGGGTTCCTAGTGAAACATAGGTATTCAGCAGCGCGACTCCATTCCACTCTACTCTCTGCAGTCTTTTCAACTGGTCACCACGACTGCCCACAACATCTCATTTCTTCCTCACACAATCTCCTCCATATCACCCTCAACACGGACGCCAAACTCATCCTGTCACCTCTCGATTCCACTCGACAGCCTCACATGACACCTGATGTCCACAGTCCGTCTTCTCACTGTATGCACAATACAATACAACACAATACAACAGAATACAATCCAGTCGATCTCCACTTCTTCACTTCTGCATATTTGTTGGGTGATAGCTTCTTGCCACATTGGTCGGCTCATTGATCGGCTCGTTGCCAGTCAGAGTGAGTTCCTTGTTGCTCATTCTTACTATTCTGGCCATCTGATCTCATCTTCAGTTTCACTCCAGTGTAGGCAACAGTTGTTCACATATATCTGTAGTTTGTTGGAAATGCTGTTCGTGACGCGCCAACTCTCTGAATGAAGCATACACAAGCACTGACTTGACTGGATTGGTGTTGAAAATCTGGATGTTGTTCACACTTTATGCTGAGTGGAGTGGAGTGGAGTAGAGTGCAGTGCAGTGCAGTGCAGTAGATCTCCACACTGATTTTAGATGAATGCAGGAATGCGTGTCTTGCTGTCTTTGCAATCCTGGCTAGCTTTGACCTCCTCATCTGTGTCTGTGTTACCTGTAGTTGAAACTATGCTGCCTAGGTATGTGAAAGGGACTTCTTTCTTCAGGTTTCTCCCCTTCATCGGTCGAACAGAGCACGTCCATCTTCTCACTTCTCACGGTTTGTTGCATGATCGAGTCGACATCAATCAGGAAGATCATGGGTGATAGTAAGCAACCTTGTCTTACTCCTGCCTTCACTTCAACTGCGTCGCTAAGCTTTCCATTGTGGATCACTTGGCATATGGCGTCTTCATATAATTGTTGAATGAGGTTGATAAAGATTTGTGACACTCCGTAGTATTGAAGCAACTGCAACCAATCCAATCGCTAAAGAAACTGGTGTATAATATAAGTTAATTACCAAAACAGAATCATAAAGATAAAGAAAATAGTCTTAATTAACCGCTGAACACTATCTGTGCTATAAATCTCCTTTACTCTGAAGTTATATTGTGATTGGGATGAAAATTCCCTGAATTACATAAAAGACTTATATAACCTATTTCTAAAGCATGAACTCATTTTAGTGAAATAAGCGGATGTTTATGAAATTCAGATATTGAGTTCTTTTGTTATGTCAGTTAATTAGCTTTACAATTACTTCTATGGAAGAAAAAATTATTCAAAATATACATGTCATATAATTTCTATACAGTCACATATATACATATATATGAATATGACCTGATCAAAGGTGTACGCGTCCTGTAATCAAGTTTCACTGTTATCTTGAGAACTGGTTAAATCTTAAGACTGACGAATCTCTCCCTTTATAAAAACACGTTTAACTTCATAAAGTGGAATTGGTGCATAGTTCAACAGTTTCCAGCTAATATATGTTGCAGTGACTTTGATTTGAGAAATTCCCTAGACATCACAATAACTTCGATATTGCCTGTGTTTCACTTATGTATAGTAATGATGGATAGTGGCTAACAGTAAAATCCAGGATGCGCATTTCGTCCTATTTGGGGCTCATCAGCTGGATGTAAATGCCTCCCGGTGAGTGATGTTTTTCCCCACCTGGATTTGGACTCAGGAGCGATGGCGTTATCCACTATATCACGGAGCCATCGTGGTGTGCGTTAAGATTAAATGATTTCTAAGTTATACTTAAATCGGTTTTGTTCACGTTCTGACAAGAAAATCTGTTTCAATGTGCAGATAAATTACGATAATATCAAAATCTCTTCATGTAAGGTAAGCGGTTTACTGACTATCAAGTTACTGTTTACTGGTGCTTATTACTTTGGATATCAGGTATTTATTTTAGGGGTTACGCAATACAATACATTTCAGTCATTGTTATATGCAATCACAGACATTAATTTATCGACTTTATTCAATAAACAAAGAGTGCGCACCGTCTTACTTTGATGGATTAGAGTATCCATATTTCAAGATTTCCAATTAAACTGTTTCTTAGATCACTTCGTTACAATTATTTGAATAAACATGAATGATAGATAAAAAGTTTTTCAAAAAACTGATATACATTTTTCAGGATCCTTTATGAAAAAGTGGTCAACCATTAAAGACCAGCAGCTATATTTGACAGGAATAAGAATACTGTCAAGTTGGTAGGCATTATAGACTGCATCAGTAGGAGGAGTTCCCAACTATTTCTGCTACAAACTATTACCTTTCTCCATCGTATAAAAAAAATGATCACACCTGATTATTTAATTCAGCATCTACCAAGATGAATTCTAGAGTCACTCCTCACACTACATGTGACATACAGTTAAGTGAAGAGAGCTGTAAAGGATATTCAATTCCTAGGTGCTAAAAATTATGAATCAATTTATTTTCAAAACATGCGAAGGATTTTGGGATATTCGCCATTCATATCCAGGCAAAATGTATACAATACGAAAAGAGGCCGAAATTTCATCCACCTTCAATCCAAAATCAGTGTCATAACTAGTCTACTATACAACAGCAATCTCACATAGTCAAAATGATAATCAATATAATACTCCCACTCTACAACTCACTTCAATTTCCATTCCCATGACAAGTACTCATAGTCAACAGTCAGTCTCAATACCAACAACTCATAGTAACGCACCACTAATTCATATGCCAGTCAAGCACAATCCATTGTGAGTGAAGTGAAATAAAATTCTCATCAGTAGTCTGACCACCTACATCAGCTGGTAGACAACCGAGGCAAAAACCTCATCCTCACTCCTTTAAACCCTACTCACGTCGAAATTCTCATTCCACCTCCAATCATCACTCAGTAGAAATACTAACCAAAATAATATAATCAGGTATTTTCTTATTACAATACATTGTTTTCAAGTATCATCATATCTAATATTTGCAGTTTACCTCCCACTAGGTTACTCATAGCTTATCACACTACTATTCTATCAGCCAATCAATTCAACATTACATAAACCAAACCATTCTCCTCCTGACAATCTTATTCGTAATCTTATATGCACTATTTAATTTCAAGTCTAACACGTTGCGCTAATTTCGAGGAGGTTGTGAGGATTTAGAGATATTTCAAGATGATATTCATCGTAGACTGACATCAGTTGGAGGAAGAATGGAAACCAAGGAGGACTGGACATCTATTTCCTCCTAGTATGCGACTCCTCAGCAGTGCACACCCACAAACCACCCCCACCCCCTACTCCCCCCCCCCACCCACCCACACAAAGCCAGCGATGTAACCCCAGACATTCACGCTCCGTGCCAAGCACATTATCATTGAGCTATCCACTTTTGGAATAGCTCAGAATTGACTGTGTGTAAATAAGGTGACTTCAATGTGATCAGTGGAACAGTGACAAAGCCACTTTCTACACCTCAACTACATAATTAATAATACGGATGCATTTATATTCTCCATCGCAAATGTGCAAATAATCACTCATCAATCTCAGTGCACGAATAATCTTGTATCTTATCACTAACTGAATGATGATATGATTTTTTGAAACCAACTCGTGATTTATTCCTTTTGTAATTCTCCGTTGTTTGATTGGATCGAATTGGATCACGTGTATTGGCGTATGGCCAATTCTGTGGATGCCTGGATATTTTCTGAGTGTTAATTATAGTCATGTGTTTGGAGAATAACAGGCCTAATCAATGAATAGTTAGTAATAAGTATTACGTGTTATACAAGAAGAGTGGTTATCGTTCGTTGGTTACATAGTGGATGAAACGCCTTGACGTTTGTAGCTATGGGTACGAGGATTGAGTCTCAATGGGAATAATATGACTCCTCAGTGGGGTGCAGGTACATCCAGCCGACGGGTCCTAAATACGACGAAACGTGCGTCATGGATTCCTCTACTAGCCACAACCAAGCAAATTATTATCTTCTCTCTTCCTGCGAAGGTGAACGATAGTGCGATGTCTTCAAATTATATCTTAAATTCATTAACTAGTGGTTGAGATATACTTCAAATATATTCTTTGTTAACATTGTTACAACATCTGTGATGGGTGATAAATTATTCACATGTAAACATGATTTCTTGGCCTAAAAATTAGAGGAAATATTATAGTCTGCTGAAAACCTAATCCAACAAATTATAAGAAAAACTAGTCAAAATGAAAAGACCTAATCTGTGCGCAATAAGATATTTCCACATTGTGGAGTATTCGAAACAATCTAACCCTGAACCACATTGATCTCAGCTGCAAACAATCAACTAGCCTGTTCGATAATGACTAGGAGTATTATGATCAAAAATTGTTTTCAAAATCTCCTGGAATTAATTCGAAATGTCATTTTGTATTTAAAACTATATAAGGTTTATTAAACGAATTCCAGATAAGGATTATCATTTTTTACTATTTATCCCTTAGGTTCCTAGTGGAACATAGGGATTCAGTAGCACACATCCATTCCACTCTACTCTCTCTCTAGTCTTTTCTTTTTACCTCGCTCCACGACTGCCCACAACCTCTCATTTCTTCTTCACACGATCTCCTCCATGTCAACCTCAATTCGGACGTCCAACTCATCGTTTTCTATCTGGGTTCCACTTGAGTGCCTGGCACCTGATGTCCCCGAATGGTCCAGATAAGGATTACTTTGTATTCAAAGAAATGAATAACCAGCTTGATTTTGATTATGTAGTCATCAACATTATCAAAGGTATTTGTATGAATAAATACTATTCAATTGTCCAGTTAGCCTACGTACCATAATAAATGACACTCGGGCATCATTTTCTGTGAAACAGAAATGTTACTCTTTGTAAAAAAGATCCACTTCAAAATATCTAACCAGGATATATTCCTTTAGTTCAAATAACAAACTTTTGAAAGAAATGAAAATTGAGCTGAAAAACATTTTTACTAGAGTCATCTAACTTCCTTTTTGCGTGACAGAACAAAAAAGATTATGAAGAGTCTATATTGAAGGTAACGGAGAATTATGATATTTCATTCTTATAAAAGTATAACGATTTGTGTATTAGTCTACGAATAACTGAACACAACTATCAAAGAGCCAGAGATTATGTTGGAAAAAAAACTACTATTGAACAAAGAATCATTATCTGGTAAGCGAATAAATTAATGATATTGACGTGAGGCTCTTTTGAGTTCCTCCTATACAACAGGCGGTTTGTATGAAATGTCTAGAAATATGGTTAATGATATAGAGAATAACAGCTTTTTCAGTTCGAAAGACAAATACTCATGCGATCTGAATAGTCTACGATGATACACTGTACATCAATATCTTTGTACTAGCTTTCATCCTTTGCGTGCCATTGAACCTAATTTTTTCAGTTTTCTAGATATTATTATTATTAGGTGAATGGTTCAAAATTATGAAGTTATGTAAATCTTGGAGAGAAATCATTTGTTCCATTACTACTTGTAATTTCGGAATGTGTGTTTGGAGAGCCAGTTTAAAGGTTGTAAAGAGGAACGGGGAGAAGACTGGTTGATAAGTGACGATGTGAAAGGTTATTAAAAGTTGAAGGTAGTAGACCAAACGAACTTACTGCTCAGTCTAGACATGAAATGTCTGGGGATAAGGGAATACGATCTTCGATAATAGGTACCTGTTGTGATGCCCCAGTTTTGTATAAAACATTGTTGTTGATCTGAGCATTTTAACGTTTCCTTCCCACACCATTTTTACGGTATGACTAATAGTCTATTTTCCGCCCCCATTGTAATGTAAATCGGTGATTGGTTAGTCTTTACTCTTACTATGCAAATGTCTCAAATTGAGGACAAGGTCATTTTTCACGTGTATACTTATTCACATGTTTTGGATTAAATTATTACTGTACATTCTCGGAGTAATAAACTCTCCGATCTGCTAGTGTTGATGTAACCCATGAATTGGACTGTACATTTCAAGTATTATTCATGAAAAAGATTTTTTTTAAATGGTTTGAAGAAAATTTATGGTTAAATCTGTCGAAAATTAAAAAATAAAAACGAAGCAGTGAACAATACCTTGGCTCATCTTGAAATTGCTTAGTAGATTATCTTATTTGCTTAACCTTCAACAACGGTTTAGAATTTTCACCTTCTTGTTTGAATCCAATGTGACATTTTTATGAAGCTTGGTGGTTGTGAGAACAGTTGCTCAACTATGAAATTGGTTGGCGGTTGCACTATGTCGTGAACTGACAGAAGTTGGAGATATGGACCACTGGATTCTGACCCAGTGGTTCAATGGTGAGGTGCTGGGCACAGAGTGTGAAAGTCATGGATTCGATCCCTGGCTGGGGGGTGTTGTGGGTACGCACTGATGAGCAGTCTCATACTAGGAGGAAACGGATGTCCAGTCCTCCTAGGTTTTCAATGTTCTTCCAACTGATGTCAGTCTACGATAAATAACAACTAGAAATTTTATTAAAACGTTAGACAGTAAAAGATATACAGTATAAATATTCCTTTATTATTTATTCAACTATTTTCCTTCACCGTCTAATGATTAAAGCATCTCATGAAGAACAAAACCGTTGAGCTTCTCGCTTTTTGAAGTTGTTGACTGTTGCATAATTCAAAGAAGTTCTATAAAGACTAACTTAACAGTTTTGTGTTTCATAGCATAAAATTGATTATTTTAAGACAAACTGATGTTAGGATGCAAATATTTCTTATAACATTCTACGGTAGCTGTAAGTGGAATGTACATTGGATTCCAGTAATATAATCTCAATGTACTCAACTCAGTGTTACATGTTTATTTATATCAACAAAATAAAAGTTTACTCAGATGAATGAGAATAATATTAGGAAGATAAAAAAGTTACAGGATAATGTATTTATCTCTTTAAATCATAACACATGATTTAATTCAGATATTAAGAGGATCTTAATGCCTAGTAGAAACAGTTTTATTATAATTTCGAACCATTCGCCAATAAAATTTTGTATTCTTCTTATGTAATCAACTTAATCTCCTGCAAAAGGATAAACTATGGCAAATAAGAATCAGCTTACTATATAAACAGAATTTTTCTAGTATATAGTGTTCTTAATTATGAGGAAGAGTTGAATTGAATCCACTTGACGTTTGTTTGATTTTGTGGTTAATATTCGTAGATCTGCTCTACAGTTTTAAATGAAAGCAATCAGTATAAATGTAGACAGATTCATTCACTGCACTACATTGAATCTCGCTAAAATATATTAAACCTCATAATATAATTCATAGTCTAAGCAACTAATTATTCACATTTGATTGCTTACTAAAGGAAGTGTATGTCGCTGTTATAATAGTCTTTGGACGTAATATTCTTCATCTTTATCCATAGTTATGCGAGAATAAATTGGTGATGAGCTGATACATCAAAATACATGTTGATTAGACATTCAGGTAAGTGAGGATAAAAATTATCCCAGATGTCATCACACTTT
Source organism: Heterobilharzia americana (assembly GCA_944470555.2). Taxonomy (NCBI): domain Eukaryota; kingdom Metazoa; phylum Platyhelminthes; class Trematoda; order Strigeidida; family Schistosomatidae; genus Heterobilharzia; species Heterobilharzia americana. The sequence continues at coordinate 145,485,306 of OX104127.1, read as the reverse complement.
TTATGCGGCTTAGTCTTACATGTACAAATTCGCATATCTTCCGCATGCGCTCTGCACATATTTTACCTACTTGCACAGTTTTCCCAACATCCTGTGTCATTCAATGACCTTTCATATCGTTCATTCATGGGTAAAGTATTGGTTGCACTGCCATCTGCTAGTAGGAATGTGAGCATATGCATTTATGAAGAATGATGCTTATAAATGAAAGTAAGTTAAATGAGCCTTGAAGCAGAAACAGAAAGGATTTATGATTGTAGCTTCTACTTCAAAATATTAGCTTACAAAACACAGAAAGTACGTAATTTTCACACAGAACGTTATAATATTAGGGATGAATTTTCACCTCACCCTTCAATCTAATGAAATTTACCATTCTAGAACTTAACCCTAATGGCTTTGATTTGGTTACTTGATAGTTTCAGAATAAAATCATATCTCGCTTTATAGTACAGCAAACTTTTATGAAAATATCAGTGGGTCATTTAGATGAATATGTGTATTGAGGATGAACCTGGACGTTTCCATTTTTGTTCATCTATAAGAAGAACAGAAATTATCTACCTAATTTAACTGAAACTGTGACTGTCGTCGTCAGTATGAACTTAGGTTGGAAGGTATCCTGACCAACAATGAATTGGATGGTTTGAAAAAACTTGCACAATGATTTAGTATGATTCATTGTATAAGGTGTATGTTTACTTGTGTAATCCTAGCGTAGTATATTAAAACAAATAACAAAATAAACAGATATTTTGTATTGATGCTCAACGTTTCGATCTTGCTAGGAAGATCTTTTAAAGAGTATGAATCTGACATCAAGTTTTGGTACAGAAGGTGGTGACCTTTACAATCATCCAGTTACATAGTGATATGAAGCAAATATCGATGTAATACAGGTGAGTGAATAAGCAACTCGGATAGAGAGGATTTTCCGTTGTGCGAGTAAGGTGGAACAAAAATAGGGTGAGGAAATTTTTTTAGTTCGTCTATGAAAAGTACAATGGGATTGTGAGACGTCAAGGCTGAGAAACAATAGATTACTAGTTTGGAAGGATGAATATTTGAAGAGCAGACAATATATGATAAGTAAATAATAATAATGATAACGATAATTGTACTTTTGATAACACTTGAAGTATGAGTGATAATAGAATAGATTATGTTATGGTTCATCGAATGCATATGACTCAGAAGGTGGCGTAAAACGAATGAAAATACTAGATCAATAAAGTGCTACGTAATAGGACTAGACAAGTTGTTAAAATGCAAACAGTATTTTTTTTCCCTTTTTCCTCGTGGTTAAGACGATTAAGCGAAATAACACCGGAAACTACTCAAACAAGAGTAAATTGGGAATGATACATGTGGAATGAAATTGTGTTCTACCTTCTCTTCATATATTATTTACAACTACGTAGGCGAGTCATTAATGTTTACCACCATCTAGATGGGATGTCTAACCCATCTTTTCGGTTGACCGAAAAAGGGATATGAACAGATGTGCAAAGCTTCTGAAATGGTCCGCTCTTTGTGAGAAAGAAAACCCTTTTGCAGAACTTTTGTCTGTTGGAATGATATTTTATGACCTGAATATAGGGCATCAACCACTATAGCAGAGCTTTTTTCAACTTTTTCTAGATCCTAGAAATTTTTTGGTGGTTTTTGGGAACTTCTATCGTGTTCGGCTAGACGTGTTAGTACTTGATGTGATGTCTCTCCAATGTATATGGCATAGCATTCACTACAGTCTACCTTATAAACAGTTTTGTTGTTTCAAATGAGGAATCGGATCTTTTAATTTACACAGGTGTGAGTGTAGTGTAGTCGTCATTGAAAGAATACTCTGATGTTGTAACTATTAAGGATACGTCTTATATCCTCCGAAGTGGATATTCGATAGGGAAGTACTGTAGTACTTATCCAATCTTTATGGCTTGGCTTTTTCGTATTTTGATTAAATAAACTTTTTTCTATCCTTCTTAATAGTTTGTCCGGATAGTTATTTCATCTTAAGACTTCCCGAACAAGTTGCCTATGTGCTTGCTGAGGTTCCACTTTATTTAGTATCCTTTGTGATCTCGTCAACAGATTTTTGGCAACGTTTAACTTAGTTACCAATGGATGAGCCGAATCGAAGTTAAGGTACTTGTTAGAATGTATATCTTTTCAATAGACATCAATGTTAAGTATCCCATCATTGTTTCGTATCGCCTTGTAGTCTAGGAAAGCTAACGTTCTCAATTCTGTTTCCAGTTCATATGTCAATTTTACAGAATTGAAAAGGGTGTTAAGGTAGTATTCAAAAAGGTTTTCTAATCTTTGCTTTTTGGTTATGACGAAGGTGTCATCAACATACCTGCACCACATTCTTGGTTTTAAATTATGTTGGTTAAGTAGGTCTGATTCTACTTTGTGCATGTATAGATTAGCTACAGTGGGTGAGACAGGTGAACCCATTGCTACCCCACTGGTTTGACGATAAAGGTCCTCTCGAAAAGTATAATAGGTTGAGGTCAGACAATCTCAGTGCATCACAGATTTCACTGATGGAAATATTATATCTAAGTGATAAAGAAGTATCTAACTCTAATAAAAATCTAACAACTTGTATGCTTTCATCAATCAGAATATTTGTATACAGAGAAACAACATCAAAGCTAACCATTGTTTCATCATCTTCAATCGTTGTTTGTAATAATTTATGTTTGAAGTCTAATGACTTTTTAATGACACTTACCAAGTTGTCTTGTAATGGTTTAAAGACTTTTGTGAGGTACTTTGAAAGGTTATATGTTGAGGAATTCGTAAAATCCACAATTGAACAAATCGGAAAATTGGGTTTATGAATTTTGGGAAGACCATAGAAACGTTGAGGAATAATAGAAAATATTTGTTTATTTTGTTATTTGTTTTAATATACTACGCCAGAATTACACAAGTAAAAATACACTTTATACAATGAATTTGAGTTCTTCATACAGAACCTTTTGTCTACTGTAAAACATTCAGTACGCACATATACTATATACATTCAATGATTGGGAATGAAATTATTGCTAGGAAAGGTTATTTTATCTATAGAAACGTTGCATTATCATTAGTTTTCGCACTTTTCTTACATTGAAATGTTATCACTTGATGGGTTCAAGTTAAGAAATCCTCATATTGAATAAGTAGAATTAATAGCTATAATACAGACAGACGTCAAATATATTAGTCCTTGAATCTTCTACATATCCTTTTGAAATAAACTCTTTACTTCAACTCAAAATCCGCGTTAGATATACACCTACTGTTTAAAGATTATTCTACTATGTATTTTTGAGTAATACAACTCCAAGCAAGACTTTAAATTTCACATATAGTCTCTTATAATAAAACTTTAGAAGTGTCATGTGAACTATAGAAGAGAACTTAGCAAAAAAAACTAATTGATGGTAATAGTTTAGTAGTTTTCTGAAATGTGTTTTCATAATCTAAAGGCTAGTCAGATAAACATTTGTTCGATTACAAAGATCCAGTACCTAGGGTTGCATTAACCCAGCCATTAGGACATTTAATTCATCGAAAAAAACTTGCTAGACAACGATTAACTTCATCATACTAGTGTTTTATTGTAATAGCCAGGTGAACTTTTAAAAGTCATTGCAGATGTTATAGCGTTCTGTGTGATAATACGTACTTTCTGTGTTTCGTAAGTATATATTTTGAAGTGAGGACATGCACACGCTACTACTGCAGAAGGTTTGAAAGGAAGGAAAGATACCTGCAGATTGGAAGAAAGGCTATCTTGTCAGACTTTCAAAGAAAGGAGACTTTAGTGTTTGCAAGCACTGGCGTTGAATCATGTTCCTAATACTCCATGCAAAATATTAAGCCGAATCATCGTGCAGAGATTAAAAGGTGCTGTAAATTCAAAATTACTACTGAAACAGACTATCTGCCTGCCTTCAGGAAGAACAAATCATGTGCGGATCAAATTGAAACGTTAGCTGCATGTCACCAAAGAACAGAGCATAGAATGGTAGTCAACACTGTACCTCAACTTCATCAACTTTGAAAAGGCCTTCGACAGGGTCGATCAAGAAGTAGTTTGGTAGTTGCTTCAACATAACGGTTTCGGTGCAACAAGCCTTTTATCAACCTCATTCAATAGCTATATGCTATACGATGCTACATACGAAGCGATTCATAATAGAAAGCTCAGTGACACCTTTAAAGTGAAGACAAGAGTAAAACAAGGTTGCCACCGACTATCACCTATAATCTTCCTGATTCTGGTCGACTGGATAATGCACCGAGAAGATGGGCATACGCTATTCGACCAATAACAAGACCATAGAACATTTGCATTTCGCCAATGATGATGACGATGATGACGATGATGATGATTTATGTCTAATGTCTTGTCGCACAAACTCGAAGATCAACAGACGAAAATCAACAAGTTGACAGGAGATTGAGGGCAGTGAAGACGTGACTGATTTCAGGTGAAGGTAGAGAAGACAGAGGTGGTGAAGATACCCAACAAACAAGAACACCAACGACAAGCATGGATCACCATGAAGGGAGAAATCTGAAGGAAGTTGTCTCTTTCATCTACTCACCTACATATGCTGAGCAGTATCGTTTCAACTACAGGCGACACAGTCACAGACGAGGATGTCGGAAGCAGGATAGGAAAAGCGAGACAGACCTTCCTGCATTAATGTGAGGTCAGTGTGGAGATCTACTGCACTGCACTGCACTGCAATGCACTCTACCCCACTCAGCATAAAGTAAGTGTGAACGAGATCCATATTTTCAACACCAATCCAGTCAAATCAGTGCTTGTATGTGGTTGAGAGAATTGGTGCATTACGAAAAGCATTTCCAACAAACAACAGACATTCGTCGAAATCTGCGTAGACTGGCTGGTTTGTGAAGATGAGATGGCGAGAAGGAATGAGCAAGAAGTAACTGTGGGAATTAGTCAACCAAGAACTAACTTATCACCCAGAAGTATGCAGAAGTGAAGAAGTGGAGATGGATTGGACTGGACATACACTGAGAAGGCCATTCGGAGTCATCATGAGCCATGTCGTGGAGTGGAATGCAAAGGGGAAACTATGAGTTGGGCTTCGGAGGTGAGGGTGAGATGCAGGAGATGGTGCAAGGAAGAAATGAAAGCTTGTGAGCATTGGTGGGGCGAAGTTGAAAAGATTGCAGAGAGTAGAGTGAACTGGCAACATGCTACTGAATCTGTATGTTCTACTAGGAACCCAAGGGATAAATAATATTGATAATAAAATTTTGAAGTAGAAGCTACAATCATAAATCCTTTCTGTTTCTGCTTCAAGGCTCATTTAACTTACTTTCATTTATAAGCATCATTCTTCATAAATGCATATGCTCACATTCCTACTAGCAGATGGCAGTGCAACCAATACTTTACCCATGAATGAACGATATGAAAGGTCATTGAATGACACAGGATGTTGGGAAAACTGTGCAAGTAGGTAAAATATGTGTAGAGCGCATGCGGAAGATATGCGAATTTGTACATGTAAGACTAAGCTGCATAACAAGAATGATAACATTTGTAGATAACTTCTAACCTCACCCAATAGTTCTATCTTTGGCAACCATACAATTACATTTGAATTCGTGAATATCATTCTTAATTCCATGATTTTCAGAACTTTTTCTTTTGTAATTTTTTGGGTTTATTTAGTTGTATATCGCCTCACTCTTGTTTCTTGATGTTTTGTTAGACAAAACAAATCTTATCTGGTTAAAGTTTTCTAATATTCAGTTATTCATCTTGCTTAGAAACAATGACTTTAGAAACCACCGACATTTGAAGTCGTTAACAAACATATTGTAGTTAATAGTGGTCAGTAATACAAACCTCGTTAGTAAGATAAAAGAAGAATAGCATAAAAACTTTTCAGTTATTCCAGTAATAGTATCCAGTTGTAGATAGAATATGTGAAGTATTCATAAATGTTTCATAACTTACTGTTCAAACTGTAAAATGGGGACACAATATATCATAAAAGCTATTTCCATGCTCATTCATTTTAGAAAAAGAGAAAATAAATCACTTCATTGAATATTTATTCAAGTAGATGTCAGTTACCTTTAGAAAGGATTATAGAAAGAGAATATTTTCATCCTTCAAAAAAAATTTTTTTAAACATATTCTTTAATAGTGAATTTGAATGACAACAAATAAAACAATCATGAATTAGTCTGTTTCAAAAAACTTCATTTTAACTTGTACAGTTTTTAAACCATCTATACAAGAATGATTGATGGTGAAGAATGTGATGGATAAATAAATTTGCGTTAATGACTATACTTTAAACTACTCGTCTTAGCAATTAAAACATCAACAGTATGCTAGTTTCATCCGAGGGTGACATAGAGGAGGTCGTGCGAGGAGGAAATGAGAGCTTGTGGGTTGTCGTGGAACCAGGTTCAAAAGATCTCAGAGAACAGAGGTCACTGGAGACGTACTACTGAATCCTTATGTTCCACTAGGAACCCAAGGGACTAATAATAATAATAATAATAAATGCTAGTTTGAGTTCTCTTATCATTTAGGCTTTCATTTTAGCCTTAGTTAATGTCCTGTTACTTAAGGTTAATCTGTTAAAGTAAGTTTACTTTAGATAGTCTCATCACTTAAGTTAAAGCGTCAACCTTTTGTGTAATTTTGTTTCTTTATTATAGCATAGGTATTTATAGACACTATTCTGATTTACATTAGAAGTGTTGATCTTTTTATTTCTTTACGATAATTCGATTTGAAATGTTACATATTATGCTGATGATATAACCACCATTCTCATCTGATTGACACCGGCCACCGAGTTAACATTCATAATGCCTTTAAAGTTATTTATCACATTCATTCTCACTTCACCCATCCTCTATGAGTTCGTCTTTTACATACAGCAGAAGTCATAGGGATCCAGCTACACAAGCCAAGTCTGTGTGTTCAGAAGAGATTCGTACAGCCTCTTTCTTTGCTTTGGCCATCTGTATAGCTCATTTATTACAACAAGACTCTTCATTTCATCCACCACACAATTCACTATAACTAATATTTTAATAGCTCCATTATTATTAGTAGTAGTAGTATTAGTATTGGTATTGGTATTATTATTATTACAGACTTAACCATCTTTATCTCCCCCTACTGTCTCTAATTACCGTCAACAATTTACCATTTTACGTAACAGTTCATTTTTGCTCTTCAGTTATCATTATACAAAATATCAATTATGTAAGAACCTGTTCACAAAATCTTTCTACAATAATTAATCTTTGCTTTAGTTAACTGTCTTAATTACCTGATCAATTATCACCTTCTTGATACTTTGAGATTGATAATCTTTCATTGAACAACTCTCACCACTAGATTGGTGTGTAATTTTACGTTTGAAAATGCTATATTGATGTAGAGCCATTGATGAGGAACTAATTGAAAAGAAATATTTCTTCGTTTACAATAACCTACCAACTTATGATATTTTCATCTTAGTGTACTAGTTCATAGATGATTCCGTTCACTCCCTTGAGTAACATGGATTTTTCAACCACCAATTATAAAAATTTAAAAAAACTGGTGAGCTTTCAACATTCAGTTACCTTGCTAACAACTTATTCGATAAACAGTAATGACAATTACTGATCAGATGTCATCATATAATCTTCTAAAGCAAATAATGAGAATAAACAGGACCCAGTTTACACTATGATACTGTGAACTTGTAAGAAATCGACAAACTTATTTATTTGAATATCATCTAATCCTACAGGTCACATTGGTAACTACCAAAATAATCAATAAGGCTTATTTACTTCTATTAAAAAAATAAATTTCTCATAAAATAAAGTAAATTAGTTAGCTATTTATTTTACTAGGTTTTAGGATAGTCTTCTCAATAATACAGAATATTAATCAGCTGTATTTGTAAAACTAAGAATATAAACTATATCCATAAGTATAGTCATGAAACTAAATAGATTGGTGAACATGTACACCTTCTCAATAGAAATATAAAAAAAGCAACTTGTTTGTGGATTCATAAGCAAAGATTAATGTTGGTGCAGTTACAACTGACCAAAGTACATTAGAAATACTTGATATTGTCTAGTTCGTAGGGCTGAGTATTTCTTTCAATGAAAAGTTTACAGTTACACTTCTTTTTAATTTTCCCTTGGGTTCCTAGTAAAACATACAGCTTCAGTAGCATGCCTCCATTCCACTCTACTCTCTGTGATCTTTTCAACTTCGCCCCACCAAAGCCCACAAGCTTTCATTTCTTCCTTGCACCATCTCACCCTCACCTCCGAAGCCCAACTCATCGTTGCCCTTTTGCATTCAACTCGAGGGGACGGCCAAATGGTCTTCTAAGTGCATGCCCAATACAATCCATCTCCACTTCTTCACTTCTGCATACTTCTGGGTGATAAGTTAGTTCTTGGTTGACTAATTCCCACAGTTACTTCTTGCTCATTCCTTCTCGCCATCTCATCTTCACAAACCAGCCAGTCTACGCAGATTTCGACGAATGTCTGTTGTTTGTTGGAAATGCTTTTCGTAATGCACCAATTCTCTCAACCACATACAAGCACTGATTTGACTGGATTGGTGTTGAAAATATGGATCTCGTTCACACTTACTTTATGCTGAGTGGGGTAGAGTGCATTGCAGTGCAGTGCAGTGCAGTAGATCTCCACACTGACCTCACATTAATGCAGGAAGGTCTGTCTCGCTTTTCCTATCCTGCTTCCGACATCCTCGTCTGTGACTGTGTCGCCTGTAGTTGAAACGATACTGCTCAGCATATGTAGGTGAGTAGATGAAAGAGACAACTTCCTTCAGATTTCTCCCCTTCATGGTGATCCATGCTTGTCGTTGGTGTTCTTGTTTGTTGGGTATCTTCACCACCTCTGTCTTCTCTACCTTCACCTGAAATCAGTCACGTCTTCACTGCCCTCAATCTCCTGTCAACTTGTTGATTTTCGTCTGTTGATCTTCGAGTTTGTGCGACAAGACATTAGACATAAATCATCATCATCATCATCATTGGCGAAATGCAAATGTTCTATGGTCTTGTTATTGGTCGAATAGCGTATACCTATCTTCTCGGTGCATTATCCAGTCGACCAGAATCAGGAAGATGATCTTTGATAATAGGTGGCAACCTTGTCTTACTCTTGTCTTCACTTCAAAGCGTCGCTGGTAATAATAATAATATTGTACAGATACCTATGGAGTTGTAATAAAGGCGTCGTTTATGATGTATGAAAAATATTTTCATCAATTTTTTATGTCGAAAGGATTTAAAGTTAATAAAACATGTCTGGTATATAATGATTATTTATGCATGAATTGTCGTTAAATGGAGGTATTTTACTGAGAAACAAAAAAAGTGTCGACTAGAAAAATGCTTTGACTATAAATTCAATATGAACAACAGAAGTATTATTTTCAGTTGAGAATAATTTTTATGAAAATATAATTTTCGGCGACATCAATAAGTCTCATAAAGCATATTTAAGCTAGTTAGCTAAATTATCCTTTTTAGGAGTAAGAGTCGAAATTTAACAGCTAAATATTACTTTACAGTAAAGTCCTGTGTAGTTTTAAGCCCATTGCAGAGTTGAAATTAAAAGAGATTAGCTTATTTCTGGGTGAACAAAGTGACTATAAATCAGCACAAAGAACAAGATCCGGATTTTCCACACCAATCTCAAGTCACTCTTGCTATATGGTTCAGAATCTTGTCGAGCCACGAAAAGCATTTCAAACAAACCACAGACAAACATCAACAGCTGCCTACCCTTGTTGGTGAAGATCAGGTGGCAGAAAGAACAAAAACAACAAGGAACTTTGATAACGAACCAACCAAGAAGCTATCACTCAACAAATATGGAGTGAAAGAAAGCGGAGATGGATTGGATCAGGAATACACGGAGAAGGCCGACTGAGGACATCACGCGTCAGACCAGTTGCTCAAGTGGAATGCAAGGGGAAACGAGGATTTGGGCATCCTAGGAGAGGGTGACATAGAGGAGATCATTTGAGGAAGAAACGGAAGCTTGTGGGGAGTTGTGGTGCCAGGTTGAAAAGACTGCAGAGAGTACAGTGCAATGGAGGCGTACTGTTGAAGCCCTATATTCCACTAGGAACCCAAGGGAAAAATAATAATAATAATAATAATATAGGTTGACTGGTTCCGATTTTATCTATAATTATTAATGTATCCGAGTTGTAGAAATTGTAAGAGGCAAGAAATTTCAACCCTGGCTAGCAACTAAGATAGTGAACGGAGACTAAGCTTCTTGCCTTTCTCATATTTTATATGATTCATCAGATAAACAAAGTATTCTTAAAATGTCCACATGTATATAAGCAAAAGCAATCAGGTCATTCTACTGGTTAGCATAAGTAATAATGAATTATCTTTAAGCATTTTATAGAAGAATAGTAGTTACCAACTGTTTAAATGCTTCTTCAGAATTTTTCTAATTAGTAGTCATTTCTACAGAAAATAGCACGATTATTTTTTCAACTTTTGAAGGTGGAGACGTAAATATCATAAGAAATAAATGAGTAGTGTTTAGGAAGCTAACCTGCAGACACTGATGTTACTTTATACTTATTGTTGAATACTCAATGGTTACAGTATTTACCAATTTAAATGTGTATATTATCGATGGTTATAATCGTTTCATTTAACCTTAATTTCTGTACGAATTCAATTGCAGCCTGGTTAAATATCTGAGGAGCTTAGTTTCCCATCTTATATATTCCATCAAATTTTTCTATTCATCTGTTCATTTGAGTCATTTTATTATGTCCTCTGATAGCATTTGATATTCATGTACATTTGAAGAAGTTTACTGTATTCCCTATGCTATTATCAAATAAGATGAGAGAAAAGCATCACGTTGAATGACAACATGCTTGAAAGTGGCTAACCTTATCTCAAACAACTCTGCCTGAAATTATAAACACGAACTTCAGGTCACTGCAAGGAAAAGTGGATTACTTACAATCTCTTATATCCTCCGATGTACATTGAAATGCTAGAATAATTACGCTGAAAGAAACTTAGTTACATAAACTTTATGATGACAATTTGGTTCCTCTGAATGGTTTCAAAATTTCCTGTTACGATAGATGAAGCTCTGGTAAGAAAAGTGGAGTTGGAGTAGCTACGCACTAGTGTATTTAGGGTCACATATTCTTCATATTCTCAAATGATTATATGGAGTATATCACTGTTAAATGCCACCCAAAACATTTGAACAAGTATCACTTTATCTATATCACAAATATTTATGTGATAACCGGTTGCGATTACTCCGAATTATTTAGCTTCTCTGATATACTCACGGAATTCACAACCTCTATACTCTGTGCTTCCCTGTCCATAATGTGGTGATTTCAGTTCTTGTGATAGGCAACATACTAATAAATATTGTTATTATCTGTTCCTTGGGTTCCTAGTGGAACATACGGCTTCAGTTGCACGTTGCACGTTCACTGTCTTCTCTCCAGTCTTTTCAACCTGGCTCCACCACTACCCACAAGCTTTCATTTCTTCCTCACATGATCTCCTCTATGTCACCCTCAACTCGGACGCCCAAATCGTTGTTTCCCTTTTTGGATTCCACTCAATGGCCTGGCCTGACGTGTGATGCCTCCGAATGGTCTTCCCAGTGTATGTCCAGTTCAATCCATCTCCGCTTTCTTATTCTGCATATCTGTTGAGCAACAGGTTCTTGGTTGGCTCGTTGCCATAGTGAATTCCTTTTTGCTCATTCTTTCTCACCATCTCATCTCATCTTCATCATCAAGTGAACATAAGTGGCAGCTGTTGATGATGTATGTCTGTAGTTGGTTGGAAATGATTTTCGTAGTGCCTCAAGTCCCTCAACCATCACATAGAAGCACTGACTTAACATTGGTGTTGAAAATCCTGATCTTGTTCACGCTGTATACTGATTGCAGTAGATCTCCATACTGATTACTTCCTATTGATGAAGGCCTGTCTTGCTGTCTTTCTGATCCTGGCTGAACTTGACGTCCTCATATTTGTCTGTACCACCGTAGTTGGAACAATGCTGTCTAGGTAGGTGTTTAGGTGGAAGAGACAACTCCCTCTAGGTTTCTCCCGTTCATGGCGATTGGTGTTTGTTGTTGTTTTTGTTGGTTGGGTGTCTCCTAAACGCAGGAGTTGTAAGTTAATTCTTATAGAACAAGAACAGTTATTTAGAGCTTGTATTATCCGTTATGAATACCCTCTGCTTACAAACTTGACTTTCACCACATTAAAACACTAATGAGATTCGAATCCATGTATAAGGCTAAGAAAACATAATGACTATAACATTTCGTGATATAAACAGTTTCAAGTTGTTAGTCATTGTAGACTGACATGAGTTGCAGGAACAAAGGAAACCTGGGAGCACTGGATAGCTGGCTGTTTCGTCCAACTAGTATGGGACTTCTCAGCAGTGCTCACCCACGACCCCACCAGGGATTGAACCCGCCACCTTCAGGTTACTTATAAACTTCATTACAAATAATTATGTGTCAACCAAGAATTAACAGCTTCATTCCAAATTCAATAATAACATTTCATTAGTACAAAATACCTGATCATCTAACAAGTAGTACTACAAATGTTGAAGTGTGAAGTCTTTCTTTACAATTTACACAGAATTCTTTGAATGTGTAAGGCTAACTTTCTTTCAAATCGAATCTTCACTAAATATAATTTCAAGATACACAGCGTTATTTTAAACTTTGTGCAATTTCACTACTCATCTCATTTTATCTCTCCAAACAATGTTTTCAGTCACTTCATTGTCAAGTTGGAATTTCACAAATCTGATATGGGAAAAGTCACTTTAAGAGGTTTTGATGTAATCCTAATCACTTATTACGATGCACACACACACACACAAGTTACACAGGTCATAAAAATGAATCAGAAAACTTAGATATATTCATTACAGTTTACTAACTTCCTTAATCTATACTTGTATCGGTAGTAAAGTGAAGTGATTACACATACCCCTTCATACATTATTATATTATTATTTGTCCCTTGGGTTCCTAATGGAACATAGGGCTTCACTAGCTCATGTCCAGTGCACTCTGTTCTCTGTAAACTTTTGAACCTGGTTCCCTTTACACATAATGCCATAAAATTAAATTACCATCTGGGATAGAAGAATAAACAATCAGACAAAGTAATGATGGGTGATGGTGAGTAGTGGAATCCAGGATGCACATTTCGTCCTATTTGAGACTCACTGGTCAGCTGGATGTACCTGTCTCCAAGTGAGTGATGCTGTTCCCATCAGGATTCGGACTCAGGAGCGATCGTTTCAAACGTGAGAGTGTTATCCACTACACCAGTGAGCCACGATAGCCACTTTTTGTTCGACGGGTATAGTTTTAGTGTTATTGCTTTATTACACCATCATTGAGTGGACCGAATTGATCGGTCTCCGTTATGTATGCCATATGCCAACAGAGACTGATCAATTCGGTCCAATCAACGACGGTATCATACAAACAATTACACTAAAATTAGATAAAGGTTTGAGATTTATGTAATTAACTGAACTTCTAAGATAGCCATAGTTTGGCAGACTAGTATTTGTCATGGCTGATGAGTGATGATGATGATTGGTGGTCGCCGGTTCGAATCCGGTCAAGGTCCAGAGTTTCATCTCGCCTTCAATCATTACCCAGTACATATAACTGAACTTCATTATTCACTTTCTTAAGTGATATCTAAATGATTTTGTTATTAGTTCATATATGTTGTTGTCACTAATAATGAAATTTCTCTCCACAAATAAATCTTATTTTCATATGTCAGTTTATTCTTTCATGTGTATAACAGTAATTAATATAACAATATATACTTAGCTAATTAATTTATTATGTAAACAAAGATCAAAGCGTAATAGGTCTTTTATTACTTCAGTAATGCGTGTTTCCATAATAATAATAATAATAGTAATAATAATAATATATGAATGTTTTTCGTTTTCAAACTAAAAATCCTTCATCATGTAAAAGTTGAAATTCATTTCGTTTTACAATTCCCCTAAAATGCATAGTCTTATAAAATCAACTTTATCTATCCTCACTCCTGTAAACATCATAAGCTTACCTTATAATTGAAATCATTATATTAGCTGCGTACACTTTGACAAACTATAATGCTTATTCTAGTCATACATTAGTAAATAATGTTTGAGATATAATGATAACATATAAATTACATAATGGATTTAGAACCCTTAATAAATTTGGATAACACGAAAAGAACGAAGTTTGCAGAATAAAATGATATTATCACTTTTTTCTAAGAATACTCTTCAGCTGTATTCAATCTAAAAGTACAATAGCTATTTGCATGAAATATATTTGAAATTTATCAAGTAAATAATATGTGTTTGCTTAGAAATTGCTACCATATACTCTGCACTACGAAACTTTTATTGAGAGTCTATTTGCTGTTCAAGTTGAAGTATGAGAGAGAGAAAACTATTTCATTTCAGTTGTGATTAAGAGATAATATTTCTTTAATTCCCTATGTTTCTAAGGTGTAGTACTGTATCAGAATTCTTGTTGTTATCGAATAACTGCCGTAAATTGGCTGATAAAAACTATATGAGTATTGCATATATTGTTTAGGACTGAAGAAACAGGGATTTTATTTGAGGTTAGAATAGTCTGCCTCTGGTAACATTTTACTTTCAACGTATACTTTGAGTTCCGAAGACTAGCCTAAATAATGTTACTTGAAACTTTTTATGGCTTGAGATAATTCACTGAGGTCATTTAAAGCCATATTTTTTCAACAACCATAACAGAAGTTGGAAATATGGAGCATTGAATTCTGACCCATTGGCTCAATGGTAACGCGCTGGCCGCGAAATCTGAAGGTCACAGGTTCGATCCTTGGCGAGGTCGTGGGTGAGCACTGTTGAGGAGTCCCATACTAGTTGGACGAAACAGTCAGCTATCCAGTGCTCCCAGGTTTCCTTTGTTCCTGCAACTGATGTCAGTCTACAATGAATAACAACTTGAAATACTTATTTAATCACCGTGGCGCATATGCGACGAAACGATGCTTTAACCCAGTTACTAAGATTTGCGAGCGTCGCTCAACATAGCATAGAAACTAAATGAATATGATCCATTTAAAATAATTTTTTTTTCCCTAGATTAATTTCGACTAAGTTGAGTAACCTAATGAAATACTGATGAGTGAGTTGTAATCAAAGTGCGTATTAGTCATAGTTGATAATATTTCAGAAATGAATGGAAGTAAACATATCGTGGTATTAGGAGACGTTAAAAAAAATAGTTGCAAAGACTACTGAGCGTCGCCTACTACAATTATATGCGCCTACAACTTTTCATAACTGCCTCCAACAACATCGTTACAAGGGAAATTTCAATTAGCGGTCAAATTACATTTAGCGAAGAGGCGATAGCGCATATTGAACACACCTTGACTATTCAATCTTTTACCATAGTGTACACAGACGAAATCAACAATATTAAATATGCAGCCGCTCCGGATATCAGTGATGGCCTTACGCTCTCCAATTCAGCTCCTGTCAACTTACTCTCCCACGAACTATTGTCATAAAGCAGTGAATTGCAGGGATGATTGTGAGTTAACAGCCACCAAGTAACTGCCCAGAAACCTTCTAAGAACTTCGCGAGCACGAACGCCGGACAAGAACATTTCAGAGATATTATATGAAGTAAATAATCAAAACAAACAGAACTGGCCTTCTTGTCACTACATCAACTATTGACCAGCGTTCACTAGCCTTATAGCAGACAAACTTAACATAAGCCCTTCGTTCACCTTGCAAATGTGAATCTCGCACAACGTAGTGCGCGTACGTCTGTTTCTCATATTCCTTCAGGGCGACCTTCAAAGACTCTAAGGATGGAAACACGGTGAGACAAAAACGCTCCATAAAAATCGATTCGTTTTCAGTTACAACACTTTTGACGGTATAGTGGCTCCCTTTTATAGTACCTTTTGATTTCGTGCAACCAACAACACTGGACATTTCATCGTTTATTTTATTTGGACAACAGGTGACAAAGGAAGTGAGGGGGAAAGGGTAGAAAATAACAGTTTAAAAAAATTATCACCGTGGACCCAATGTATTTCATACAACAGAGTCACCGATAATTCATATAACATGCAAAAGAATTAACTGTAAATCGGTGAGAAATATAAGGAAGTAAAAATAAAAGCAATAAATAAATAAAAAGTTATTTTCGAGATGAATGGGGATTCTTAATTTAGAAGTAGTGTTCATTATGGACTGACATCAGTTGGGGAACCATTGAAAATCTGGAAGCACTTGATGGCTGTTTCGTCCTAGTACAAGACTTCTCAGCAGTACGCAGTGTGGGATCGAACTCACTACCTTCAGGCTTCACATCGAACGCATTAACCATTCAGGTACTGCCTATCATACAACGTCTTCAGCAGGAATCCGCTTCTTTCCTGATTGGTTGACCCCACAGGTTAAAGCTTCTCATTAAAATCCTCATTCAACTCAAAATGCATTAAAGCATTTTTGATGATTGAACACAGTTGCTGGCTAACTGGAAAAGGTCCCGTTAGACAGATGGATATCATGAAGCTCTAATGAGAAGTCATGACCTATGGGGTCAACCAGTTGGGAAGCGGATGTCGGCTGAACACCTTGAGTAATAGTCGCGCTATGTTGTGAATTGACAGAAGTTGGCAACTGTGGACCATTAAACCTCGACCCAGTAGCTGAATGTTTAACGCGTCCGCCACGAAACCTGGAGGTCCTGAGTTTCATCCGTAACCGGGCTGTGGATAGGTACTGCTGAGGAGTCCCATACTAGAATGAAACAGCTATCCAGTGCTCCCAGATTTTCAATGGTTCCTCAAGTGATGTTAGTCCGTGATGAATACTACCTCTAAAAAGTTATGTGCTTAAAATGAACATGAAATAGGATCAAATCTTATTCACCAAGAGAGGTCAGGTTGAAAGTGTTTGATAGTAATCGCTTCCATGTAGAGCAGTAATTTAGACATTTTCTGTACGTTTATGATTTTGAAAACAACTGAGGCTTCAGCTGGATATCCTGTGTCTACAAGGTGTCTAGTATTTGCACTAGTTAGAATTTTACTTTCTCTCAATCTCAGATTTCTAGGAATATGCTCAACAAATCGAATAGATGCTCCACTTTCCCTCTCTTTCAGTGCACTTGCTACCGAGAATTCATTAAATTTCATAAATACTGTTGGAGGCTGCCTACTATCACCCATAATATTCCTGAATGTGGTCGACTGGATCATGCAACAAACAGTGGGGAGCGAGAAGCGGGAGATATACTGGACCGCGGAAAAGAACCTAGAAGATTTGGATTTCGCTGATGACTTGTGTCTGATGTCACACAAACTTGAAGATCTACAGGCGAAAACTAACAAGTTGACAGAAGAGACAGCGAAGAAAGGACTTCAACTGAAAGTAGAGAAGATAAAGATGATGAAGATGCTCAATCAAAAACACCAACAATAACAAAGTCCGACCACCATCAACGGGAGAAACTAAAAGGAAGTAACCTCCTTCACCTATCTAGGCAGCACTGTTTCAACTACAGGCGGCACAGACGAGGATGTCGAAGCCAGAATCGGAAAAGCAAGTGTTCATTAGCCTGAAACCAGTGTGGAGATCTTCCGCATTTTCAAAACTAATGTCAAGTCAGTGCTTCTGTATTGTTCAGGGACTCGGCGCGTTACGAAAGCTATTTCCAACAAAACTACAGACATTCATCAACAACTGCCACCTACTCTGGCTCGTTACTGAAGATCAGATGGCAAGAAATGATAAGCAGAAGCAGCAGAAGGAAGTGGAGATGGATTGGGCATACACTGAGAAGGCTGACTGGGGACATCACGCACCAGGCCAGGTCGTTGAGTGGAACCCAGATGGGAAACGGCTAGTTGAGTGTGCGAGGTGAGGGTGACATGGAGGAGATCGTGTGAGGAGGAAATGAGAGCTTGTGGGCTGTCGTGGAACCAGGTTCAAAAGATTTCAGAGAACAGAGTGTAATGGAGATGTGCTAGTGAAGCTCTATGTTCCATTAGGAACCCAAGGAACAAATAATAATAAATAATAATTATCTATTTCTGAGTGATTTAATAAGCATGTGGTATTGTATACTAACTAATACAACTTTCGCTATAAAAAAGCTCCTCTTTAGTGTTCGTTGCATTCAAATTTTGTATTCTTTACTTTGTCTAAACATAATTTATATTTTATATGGTAACAAGAAATAAAGTGAACGTAATTGAAGACTCAGTATGTCCCTCGAAGTGTTCAGTTTTCTTCGGAATTTCATCAGTTCTACTGTATGCAAATATACGTAGTAAACACTTCAAGACATTTTTCAAAATATTATAGAAAATAATCACCAAGAAATCTAACTAAAGTAATCATAACTTTTAACCTTTGAATCTAATTTGCATAACGAATAACTGTAACAGATATAAACTGAGATATTCAATACTATAGACATAACTGGTTGCAAAAAACAGCATGATTTAGTGAAAATCATCATTCTTGATCCATTGCTTATGTAACATTTCAAACTTACTACCCTTCAATAGGCATCAGGTTCGATCATCAGTTACACCTATCTCGGCATCGACTTCAAACTGATTATCTCTATAAATACTTTGGTTGAGTCTAAGATAACCATTTTGCATTATTACTTCAATTAACCAGCATATTTTTGACTGAAAATCAGGTAATATATTCTTTACTTTTATATTTACATTATATTTCATCAGTAATCATCATTCCCACAAAAAAACTTTTAATTTTCTTATAATTGACTTTTAGTATGATAGTTTTATGAAGCTATCCTGACCAACAATGAATTGGATGGTTTGAAAAAACTTGCACAATGATTTAGTATGATTTATTGTATAAGGTGTATGTTTACTTGTGTAATCCCAGCCTAGTATATTAAAACAAATAACAAAAGAAACAGATATATTGTATTATTCTCCAATGTTTCGATCTTGCTAGGAAGATGCTTTTCAAGAGTCTGAATCTGACATTGAGAAAGATCTTCCTAGCAAGATCGAAACATTGGAGAATAATATAATATATCTGTTTCTTTTGTTATTTGTTTTAATATACTAGGCTGGGATTACACAAGTAAACATACACCTTATACAATAAATCATACTAAATAATTGTGCAAGTTTTTTTCAAATCTCATCCAGTTCATTGTTAGTCAGGATACCTTCAAAATTAGGTATAGTTGATATTTGTGTACGTCACAGCATGTTTGGAATGAAATAATTCTAACGTCCAAGTTTATTCAGGGAACAGAAGAAGCTTTGACAAGACTTCTGTACGAAATGCTGGAATTATTTTATTTCAAACATGTTGTAACTGACATAAATATAAATTATATCTAATGTCAACTTTTTATTCAGCGCCCAATATTTACCATACTATCCGATCAAGTCTTCATCATTGTTCATATAAATTACTTTGCAAACATTTGGTTAAAATGGATTGTTGAGTGACTATTCATTCAACTTATATGGATATATATATATATATATATATATATATATATATATATATATATATATATTGTGTCCAAAAGGTTATCCAGGTTATCCACTGTGTGATATTTCTAATGAACAGACTAAAATGGAATTACAACAATCGACCATAGTGCCCAAGTTTTACTCTTATATTCAATTTACATGGTTTTAAAATTATTTCGGATAATTTATGTTTTCTGGTATGTATGATTTGTATGTGAAAGTGTAAGATTATAAATACTTATTAGATTGGAATGATTACTTCCGGTACAAGAAAAAATAATTCGCTTACATGTTTTGCTTATGAAATGAATTGTTACTATAAATTATTTATTCATTCCTTTTTAGGATGATTTCTAAAAACAACATTACCAAATGTGTCTTTAACAGATACCTTGATTCATTTTATCTATATAATTGAATTTCATAAAATTCTCACTGAAATAAGGTTTTAACAAAAAGATGGAATAACATTTAAAGTTGTAGTGGATAGTGTTAATGATGGATCGCGGCCAGCAATGGAATCCAGGATGCGAATTTCGTCCCATTTGAGACTCATCAGCTGGATGTACCCGCTTCCCAGTGGGTGATGTTGTTCCCACCTGGATTCGGACTCGGGAGCGATCGCTTTAAACGCCAGCGCGTTTTCCACTACACCACCGAGCTACGATACCGTCGTTGACTGGACCGAATTGATCGGTCTCTATTAGCACATGGACTCGTGTGTGGATGCCTCGATATTGCTAGCTTTCTAATTATGTCATTATAGTGGATAGTGCCTAGCAAAACCGAAATTTCGAAGAATAATACAAAATATTTGTTTATTTTGTTATTTTTTCTAATATAGTACGCCGGGATTACACAAGTAAAAATACACCGTATATATCCCTATTTTACCAATTTATGTCTTTTTTCCAAAATCACCTATCACCTTTTTTTCGAATCAGATGATTCTGAAGCTTAAATAATTCCTAATGAAAAGGTAGCTGTTCTTGAAGAAATGTTTTTATTTACTCTTTGTAGACAGTTATTCATTTATATTAAATACTTTCGTTGAGAGTTAGCTGTTACTCTAAACGAGTTAGGTAAGTTGAATAGCATTGTTTTACTTAATTACCGCCTCTAAAAATTATTTTCTAATTGATTATGTGATACTACTCAGCTTATTGAGTAGTACTATTCATCAAAATGGAAAATGATTTTTAACATCGTTAGTATAAATGCTAAAATAATACTTCATTCATGCTGGATGAATCTTTTTAAAGTTTCTTATCATCTTGCTACTTATCATATTGAATAAAAAATAACTTCATGCATAAAATAAGAGAAAAACAATCTAAAAGTTAATCAATTCTATAACAGGTTGACTTTCATCCATCTAAGCTAAGCCTCTTTTCAACCTTTAGTCTCTGATATATAATAATTTTAAAGTTCAAATTTCATCATTCTTCTAGAAATAACATAAGAATCTTCATCTTCGGATAATATCAAGCCTTAAATTTCTATTTGCCATAAAATTATACTACTCTATACTCTGAAGGGGACTTCTCACCATTATATATTTATTTATGTAGTTCCAAAAAAGCAATCCGTGACCTAATTCTGAGATTGCCTCAATATAATGAGGATTCTGTAATCCGAAAGATATATATATACATATATATATCATAAAATTCATCAAAGTCTCATTTGGGAATCGTCTAATACTGATTATATTACTCAGTTGTGAAATAATGGTTTTATTACGCCTTCCTAAAATTAAGGCTTACTTCAAATTGAACGAAATACTGCAATCATCTGTTGGTCAGTCAGTTCTGTAGCCTGCATATTTATATGCATATATATATATATATATATATATATATATATATATATATATATATATATATATATATATATATATATATATATATACTGTAATGAATGTACTAAAGCATCGTCTTACCATATCAGTCAATAGAACTTTCTTCGAAGCAAAACTTCAGTTGACTTTTACCAGCCGTAACCTATTCTCCGCCTGTGTTAAAGATAAGCTTCCTCGTTTAGCCGACTCTGTGTGTATCTACCAGTTCACCTGCTCTTGTGGAGCAAGGTACATCTGCCGTAGCCAGAGAATGCTTTCTACACGTGTACGAGAACATGTTCCTGATTAGTTTTATTAAGGTCAAAGAAAGTCTGTTAGAAGTTCGATTCTAGAACATTTGATTGACTTCCGTCACACAACAAATCCAGACAATGACTTTAAAATTATTTACCAATTTCACCCAAACCTCCCACGTCCCCTCGTTTTCAACTCCTTAAAACAGCGGAGGCTTTAGCTATTCATGAACTAAGACCTGATCTGTGTGTACAAAAGAAGTATGTGCAGTCACTGTTTTTATCATGGCCATAACATTTTCCAACCCCAGAGCTCCCCCTCCTTTGTTTATTTAACCGTTCTTTCCTTTCTTTATCACCATTACTATTATTACAATCGCCTTCACTTTAATTAGTTTCCGGTGTTATTTCAGTTAATTGTCTTAATACTTTGAGAAAACATTGATTTCATTCTGTCCAACTTGTCTAATGCTGTTACGTAATACGTAATTGATTTACAATTTTCCAAAAAATTATCACCCGCTTCTGAGTTATATATATATATATATATATATATATATATATATATGACTGTACAGCTTGAAAATAAACATGTTGCAAAAAGTGCCTTTGCTGAATATCTTGTTCTGGAAGTTACAATGGAAAATATTATATATATATATATATATATATATATACATATATATATATATATATATATATATAATTCAATAACTATATGAAGACGCCACATGCCAAGCGATCCACAATCGTAAGCTGAGTGATGCCATTGAAGTGAAGACAGGAGAAAGACAAGACTGTTTACTGTCACCGATAATCTCCCTGATTGTGGTCAACTGCATCATACAGCAAACCGTGGGAGAGAGAAGAGGGGGATATACTGGACCGCGGAAAAGAACGTAGAAGATTTCGATTTCACCGATGACTTGTGTCTAATGTCACACAAACTCGAAGATCTACACGCAAAGTCCAACAAGTTGACAGATGAAACAGGACGGCGCAAACGGGGCTTCAATTGAATGTAGAGAAGACGGAGGTGATGAAGATACCCAACCAACGCCACCACCACCACCACCACCAACAACAACAACAACAACAACAACAGCAACAAGCTCCAATTACCATCAACGGGAGAAACTCAAACGAAGTAGTCTCTCTCACCTAACTAGGCAGCATCGTTCCAACTACAGGCGGCACAGGCACACACGAAGATGTCAAAACCAGGATTCGAAGGGCAAGACAAAGTTTCATTGATCTGAAATAATCGGTGTGGAGATCTAATACACTCAGCATAAAATATGAACAAGATCCGTATTTTCAACACCATTCCAGTCGAGTCATTGCTGTTATATGGTTCAGAGACTTGGCGCGTTACGAAAAGCATTTCCAACAAATTACACACATTCATCAACAGCTACCTACACTGGCTCCTTACCGAAGCTCATATGGTCAGAAAGAATAAGCAACAAAGAACTCTGGCTGGCGGCCTGCCAACGAACCAACCAACAACATATCACCCAACAAATATGCAGAAGTGAATAAGTGGAGATGGATTGGATTGGATTGGATTGGGCATACACTGAGAAGGCTGACTGGGGACATCACGCACCAGGCCAGTTGGTCGAGTGGAACCCAGATGGGAAGCAACGGTTTGGGCGTCCGAGATGAGGGTGATGTGGAGGAGATGGTGGTAGGAAGAAATGACAGCTTGTGTGCAGTCATGGAGCCAGGTTCAAAAGATTGCAGAGAACAGAGTGGAATGGAGGTGCGCTACTGAATACCTATGTCCCACTAGGAACCCAAAAGACAAATAATAATAATATATACGAACATGTATATATATGTCTTGTAGAGTGCAAATCGATGAAAAAGGGTCTATACAGGGTCAATATTTATCAGTGGTGGTTACTAATGTTTCCGGGTCGAGTATTTACGATAATAAGAATGAATTTCTGAAGTGTTATATCACTTAATTCACTAGTGACGCTGCTACCTAGAGAAATAAATAAGTTTTCAAACCTACTTAGAATATAAGAACCACATAAATTATCACACAATTACCAATAAACGTATGCCCTCCAGTCATACAGAAAGTCATTTGATGCATGTAGTAGAGTTTTCCCCTAAGGAAGTCATGAATAATATTCAATATAATTTTATGCATAACCACATGAGCATACACTTGACGTTAGTTGAGTGACACTCACATTTAATTTTCAAGGATTCTGCATGCACTTTCACTAGTTAAGGAAAGTGATCACATGTAACTTGTAAGGCGTTTAGCTCACTATCTGTACTGATTATCTTGATCGATAAGCTTAACTTAAAATCCAGGATAAATATGATGGTGATGGTGTAAGTTGAAATGCAATAGGGAATTTTAAAATACTGGAAAACAAAGCAAGAACAGTTCAGATATTCGTGGGTTTAACTGCACTTTTTTTCGGCCAACTGCCTTCTTCATGATTTTGTGAAGTTTCTATGCTCTTCTACTAAACAATCTTTAGGATTATTTTCTTAAACAAAATGTTTTAATAAGGATACTTATGTTAGTAAGGAATGAATTATTTATCTTACTGAGAAAAAAGGTTGTTGATAGATTTTATTTGATGTAAGAAACTTCTCTTATAGACTCATAAATAACTAAGATGAGCTCTATTGTTTCTTACTTCAGTTAAAGAATACCATTATGTCAAAAAAATTTCCACACTGACAATTTTTTGACCATTAATTTCACCCATGAATTCTACGTTCGTTTAAAAATACAAGTTGACTGTTTCTCTGAACATTTCAGTTAGATACAACTTAGGTAATTTGTTTGGTTGTGGCTGGTAGAAGAATCTTAGGACTTGTGTTTCGTCCTACTTGGGACTCGTCAGTTGGATGTACCGCCACCTCACTTAGTGATGTTGTTCCCACTGAGACTCAAACCTCATAACTACCGCTCCAAACGCCAAGGCGTTACCCACTATGCCAAGGAGGAACGATAGCTACCTAGAGTCTTAGTGGAAACAACATCACTGAGGTGGAGGTACATCCAACTGACGAGTCACAAGTAGGATAAAAAGCTCATCCTAGATTCTTCTGCTAGCCACAACTAAACAAATTACCTTAATCAACACTCAGGCAATATCCAGGTATCCACATAGGATCCCGTAGGCCAATAGAGGTCGACCAATTCGATCCAATAAAATAACGAAGAATTACAAGTATGTCAATACATAGTAAGAGATACAATTTAGCTCTAAGAGTTTCGATTTAAATCCTAATCAGACATTATCAGACAATATTTTGACAACTCAAAATGACGACGGTTGCAGTAACTGTCTGCTGATTGTTAGGGGCTGGTTTAAATGTGACCTACTATGGCAATGACTTGAGTGAACTAATAAAAGAAGATAGATTGTGTTACTTGAACTACCTTAGTCTGACTCGTGATTTTTGAATTCTTAGACATTCTGACACACAAAAAATAATTCTGAACTTCCACATTCTATAAATCTTCTTATCTTTATAAGTTTAAATAATCAAATCACGCTGGCACATTCATCGATAGCTGCCTACGCTCGTTACTGAATATCAGATGGCCAGAATAGTAAAATAAGCAACTAACTCTGGCTGACAACGGACCAATCAAGAACCTAGCACCCAACAAATATACGGAAGAAAGTGGAGATGGATTGGACTGAACATACGCTGAGAAGACCAGCTGAGGATATCACGCACCAGGCCAAGCTAAATGGGAAACGACGAATTAGGCGTCCGAGGTGAAGGTGATATGGAGGAGATGGTGGTAGGAAGAAATGAAAGCTTGTGTGCAGTCGTGGAGCCAGGTTCAAAAGATTGAAGAGAACAGAATGGAATGGCGACGTGCTACTGAATCTCTATGTTCCACTAGGAACCCAAGGGATAAATAATAGTAATAATCACATTGGCACATTAAACTTTCCTTAAAGTCATCACCATCTTGAGTTCTACTAAAAATAATTCCTCCGACGTTTTATTTTCAATATTTCCATTCCATTGAGCTTTTACTGTAGAAAAATCTTTGATTAACTGGTTAAAAACAATCTACTATCCTAATATGCTTCTCATTTTTTGTCGACAAAAATTTGATTCTTGAACACTATGTAGATTAATAACTGTGGAACCTGTAGATGAAGTTATACAAAACAGTATTCTTTATTCATTGACCTACTTTCTGAGAACAGAGATTTTCAGCAAAATACTTTGTTAAGTGGTAGATCGGTTCAGTGTCACACAAGTAATTTTGTCTATTTATCTTGTGTAAAAATGTTGAGAATGTTTGTGACTTGTTCAATTCACAGAACTTCCCTTTTACTGATTGATCTTTCATTTGTCCAAAGTAAATTTTTTTTTGAATCTTACTATTTATGCAATATTTTGTTTCACTATATGACTGTTAGATAACGTATACTGAATTTCTTTTGTATCACTCTGTACTTTTGTTTTAATGACACTAACCAACTTGAACTATTATTATATGGAGGGATTAAATATTTTTAATAGCTTAAAAACCAAGGTTTCAAGAACTTTTTGTCGCCATCCACCTTACAGAAACACTGTGGACATTGTCTATTTTTGAATGTTAAAATATCTCAGTAAAGTTATTTAATTCAGTAGACAAATGTTCTTTTGAAACTTTCAAAGCTAAGTCGCTGACTTTATTGAGATTATAAAACACTAATGTTGTTTTCATCAACATTTTGCTTCAGTGCGTGACATATTTCGACAAACTATGGATCATGAATTACACTAAATAAGCAGTGAGCTCATTCACTATAGTACCTATTATACCCACCCATCATTTATGAGTATAGATCATTTTATGACTGATACTTAAATTCATATTGAAATGTATGAATCAATTTTAAGCAAAGCACAATAATAAATTGAATTCATTGGAATATATAAAATTGAATTTAACGTAGATATAATGTTACTTAAAGTACTGATAATCTAAGTACAGCAACAAAACTACCATCATAGGGTGCTTGTTGACTGAATCCAATGACGCACTATCCTGGTTCAATGATGCACACTAAAGAAATCTGATTAGGAATCTCAGCCGACAGACCAAACTACTATGACACAGATCGGATAGTTGTTTGGTGAGATTTATTATACGGTGAAGTAGAACGCTTTCAAATATATATATATATATATATATATATATATATATATATATATGTATATATATATATGTATATATGTATATATATATGTCACCCATGATATCCCTGATTGTGGTCAACTGCATCATACAGCAAACCGTGGGGAGAGAGAAGAGGGGGATATACTGGACCGCGGAAAAGAACGTAGAAGATTTCGATTTCACCGATGACTTGTGTCTAATGTCACACAAACTCGAAGATCTACACGCAAAG
Source organism: Heterobilharzia americana (assembly GCA_944470555.2). NCBI lineage: Eukaryota > Metazoa > Platyhelminthes > Trematoda > Strigeidida > Schistosomatidae > Heterobilharzia > Heterobilharzia americana. The sequence continues at coordinate 145,458,128 of OX104127.1, read as the reverse complement.
TCCAACAAGTTGACAGAGGAAACAGGACGGCGCAAACGAGGCTTCAATTGAATGTAGAGAAGACGGAGGTGATGAAGATACCCAACCAACGCCACCACCACCACCACCACCACCACCAACAACAACAACAACAACAGCAACAAGCTCCAATTACCATCAACGGGAGAAACTCAAACGAAGTAGTCTCTCTCACCTAACTAGGCAGCATCGTTCCAACTACAGGCGGCACAGGCACACACGAAGATGTCAAAACCAGGATTCGAAGGGCAAGACAAAGTTTCATTGATCTGAAATAATCGGTGTGGAGATCTAATACACTCAACACAAAGCGTGAACAAGATCCGTATTTTCATCACCATTCCAGTCGAGTCATTGCTGCTATATGGTTCAGAGACTTGGCGCGCTACGAAAAGCACTGCCAACAAATTACACACATTCATCAACAGCTACCTACGCTGGCTCCTTACCGAAGCTCATATGGTCAGAAAGAATAAGCAACAAAGAACTCTGGCTGGCGGCCTGCCAACGAACCAACCAACAACATATCACCCAACAAATATGCAGAAGTGAATAAGTGGAGATGGATTGGATTGGATTGGATTGGGCATACACTGAGAAGGCTGACTGGGGACATCACACACCAGGCCAGTTGGTCGAGTGGAACCGAGATGGGAAGCAACGATTTGGGCGTCCGAGATGAGGGTGATGTGGAGGAGATGGTGGTAGGAAGAAATGACAGCTTGTGTGCAGTCGTGGAGCCAGGTTCAAAAGATTGCAGAGAACAGAGTGGAATGGAGGTGTGCTACTGAATACCTATGTCCCACCAGGAACCCAAAAGACAAATAATAATAATATATACGAACATGTATATATATGTCTTGTAGAGTGCAAATCGATGAAAAAGGGTCTATACAGGGTCAATATTTATCAGTGGTGGTTACTAATGTTTCCGGGTCGAGTATTTACGATAATAAGAATGAATTTCTGAAGTGTTATATCACTTAATTCACTAGTGACGCTGCTACCTAGAGAAATAAATAAGTTTTCAAACCTACTTAGAATATAAGAACCACATAAATTATCACACAATTACCAATAAACGTATGCCCTCCAGTCATACAGAAAGTCATTTGATGCATGTAGTAGAGTTTTCCCCTAAGGAAGTCATGAATAATATTCAATATAATTTTATGCATAACCACATGAGCATACACTTGACGTTAGTTGAGTGACACTCAAGGATTCTGCATGCACTTTCACTAGTTAAGGAAAGTGATCACATGTAACTTGTAAGGCGTTTAGCTCACTATCTGTACTGATTATCTTGATCGATAGGCTTAACTTAAAATCCAGGATAAATATGATGGTGATGGTGTAAGTTGAAATGTAATAGGGAATTTTAAAATACTGGAAAACAAAGCAAGAACAGTTCAGATATTCGTGGGTTTAACTGCACTTTTTTTCGGCCAACTGCCTTCTTCATGATTTTGTGAAGTTTCTATGCTCTTCTACTAAACAATCTTTAGGATTATTTTCTTAAACAAAATGTTTTAATAAGGATACTTATGTTAGTAAGGAATGAATTATTTATCTTACTGAGAAAAAAGGTTATTGATAGATTCTATTTGATGTAAGAAACTTCTCTTATAGACTCATAAATAACTAAGATGAGCTCTATTGTTTCTTACTTCAGTTAAAGAATACCATTATGTCAAAAAAATTTCCACACTGACAATTTTTTGACCATTAATTTCACCCATGAATTCTACGTTCGTTTAAAAATACAAGTTGACTGTTTCTCTGAACATTTCAGTTAGATACAACTTAGGTAATTTGTTTGGTTGTGGCTGGTAGAAGAATCTTAGGACTTGTGTTTCGTCCTACTTGGGACTCGTCAGTTGGATGTACCGCCACCTCACTTAGTGATGTTGTTCCCACTGAGACTCAAACCTCATAACTACCGCTCCAAACGCCAAGGCGTTACCCACTATGCCAAGGAGGAACGATAGCTACCTAGAGTCTTAGTGGAAACAACATCACTGAGGTGGAGGTACATCCAACTGACGAGTCACAAGTAGGATAAAAAGCTCATCCTAGATTCTTCTGCTAGCCACAACTAAACAAATTACCTTAATCAACACTCAGGCAATATCCAGGTATCCACATAGGATCCCGTAGGCCAATAGAGGTCGACCAATTCGATCCAATAAAATAACGAAGAATTACAAGTATGTCAATACATAGTAAGAGATACAATTTAGCTCTAAGAGTTTCGATTTAAATCCTAATCAGACATTATCAGACAATATTTTGACAACTCAAAATGACGACGGTTGCAGTAACTGTCTGCTGATTGTTAGGGGCTGGTTTAAATGTGACCTACTATGGCAATGACTTGAGTGAACTAATAAAAGAAGATAGATTGTGTTACTTGAACTACCTTAGTCTGACTCGTGATTTTTGAATTCTTAGACATTCTGACATACAAAAAATAATTCTGAACTTCCACATTCTATAAATCTTCTTATCTTTATAAGTTTAAATAATCAAATCACGCTGGCACATTCATCGATAGCTGCCTACGCTCGTTACTGAATATCAGATGGCCAGAATAGTAAAATAAGCAACTAACTCTGGCTGACAACGGACCAATCAAGAACCTAGCACCCAACAAATATACGGAAGAAAGTGGAGATGGATTGGACTGAACATACGCTGAGAAGACCAGCTGAGGATATCACGCACCAGGCCAAGCTAAATGGGAAACGACGAATTAGGCGTCCGAGGTGAAGGTGATATGGAGGAGATGGTGGTAGGAAGAAATGAAAGCTTGTGTGCAGTCGTGGAGCCAGGTTCAAAAGATTGAAGAGAACAGAATGGAATGGCGACGTGCTACTGAATCTCTATGTTCCACTAGGAACCCAAGGGATAAATAATAGTAATAATCACATTGGCACATTAAACTTTCCTTAAAGTCATCACCATCTTGAGTTCTACTAAAAATAATTCCTCCGACGTTTTATTTTCAATATTTCCATTCCATTGAGCTTTTACTGTAGAAAAATCTTTGATTAACTGGTTAAAAACAATCTACTATCCTAATATGCTTCTCATTTTTTGTCGACAAAAATTTGATTCTTGAACACTATGTAGATTAATAACTGTGGAACCTGTAGATGAAGTTATACAAAACAGTATTCTTTATTCATTGACCTACTTTCTGAGAACAGAGATTTTCAGCAAAATACTTTGTTAAGTGGTAGATCGGTTCAGTGTCACACAAGTAATTTTGTCTATTTATCTTGTGTAAAAATGTTGAGAATGTTTGTGACTTGTTCAATTCACAGAACTTCCCTTTTACTGATTGATCTTTCATTTGTCCAAAGTAAATTTTTTTTTGAATCTTACTATTTATGCAATATTTTGTTTCACTATATGACTGTTAGATAACGTATACTGAATTTCTTTTGTATCACTCTGTACTTTTGTTTTAATGACACTAACCAACTTGAACTATTATTATATGGAGGGATTAAATATTTTTAATAGCTTAAAAACCAAGGTTTCAAGAACTTTTTGTCGCCATCCACCTTACAGAAACACTGTGGACATTGTCTATTTTTGAATGTTAAAATATCTCAGTAAAGTTATTTAATTCAGTAGACAAATGTTCTTTTGAAACTTTCAAAGCTAAGTCGCTGACTTTATTGAGATTATAAAACACTAATGTTGTTTTCATCAACATTTTGCTTCAGTGCGTGACATATTTCGACAAACTATGGATCATGAATTACACTAAATAAGCAGTGAGCTCATTCACTATAGTACCTATTATACCCACCCATCATTTATGAGTATAGATCATTTTATGACTGATACTTAAATTCATATTGAAATGTATGAATCAATTTTAAGCAAAGCACAATAATAAATTGAATTCATTGGAATATATAAAATTGAATTTAACGTAGATATAATGTTACTTAAAGTACTGATAATCTAAGTACAGCAACAAAACTACCATCATAGGGTGCTTGTTGACTGAATCCAATGACGCACTATCCTGGTTCAATGATGCACACTAAAGAAATCTGATTAGGAATCTCAGCCGACAGACCAAACTACTATGACACAGATCGGATAGTTGTTTGGTGAGATTTATTATACGGTGAAGTAGAACGCTTTCAAATATATATATATATATATATATATATATATATATATATATGTCACCCATGATATCCCTGATTGTCGTTGACTCGATAATGCAACAAACATTTAGCAGCGAGAAGATAGGCATACACTAGCAAGACCGATGAAATGATCCTGGGAGATTTGGATTTCACCGATGACTTGTGTCTAATGTCACACAAACTCGAAGATCTACACGCAAAGTCCAACAAGTTGACAGAGGAAACAGGACGGCGCAAACGGGGCTTCAAGTAAATTTGGAGAAGACGGAGGTGATGAAGATACCCAACCAACGCCACCACCACCACCAACAACAACAACAACAACAACAGCAACAAGCTCCAATTACCATCAACGGGAGAAACTCAAACGAAGTAGTCTCTCTCACCTAACTAGGCAGCATCGTTCCAACTACAGGCGGCACAGGCACACACGAAGATGTCAAAACCAGGATTCGAAGGGCAAGACAAAGTTTCATTGATCTGAAATAATCGGTGTGGAGATCTAATACACTCAGCATAAAATATGAACAAGATCCGTATTTTCAACACCAATCCAGTCGAGTCATTGCTGCTATATGTTTCAGAGACTTGGCGCGCTACGAAAAGCATTTCCAACAAATTACACACATTCATCAACAGCTACCTACGCTGGTTCCTTACTGAAGCTCAGATGGTCAGAAAGAATAAGCAACAAAGAACTCTGGCTGGCGGCCTGCCAACGAACCAACCAACAACATATCACCCAACAAATATGCAGAAGTGAAGAAGTGGAGATGGATTGGATTGGATTGGATTGGGCATACACTGAGAAGGCTGACTGGGGACATCACACACCAGGCCAGTTGGTCGAGTGGAACCCAGATGGGAAGCAACGATTTGGGGGTCCGAGATGAGGGTGATGTGGAGGAGATGGTGGTAGGAAGAAATGACAGCTTGTGTGCAGTCGTGGAGCCAGGTTCAAAAGATTGCAGAGAACAGAGTGGAATGGAGGTGTGCTACTGAATACCTATGTCCCACTAGGAACCCAAAAGACAAACAATAATAATATATACGAACATGTATATATATGTCTTGTAGAGTGCAAATCGATGAAAAAGGGTCTATACAGGGTCAATATTTATCAGTGGTGGTTACTAATGTTTCCGGGTCGAGTATTTACGATAATAAGAATGAATTTCTGAAGTGTTATATCACTTATTTCACTAGTGACGCTGCTGCCTAGAGAAATAAATAAATTCTTAAACACACTTAGAATATAAGAACCACATAAATTATCACACAATTACCAATAAACGTATGCCCTCCAGTCATACAGAAAGTCATTTGATGCATGTAGTAGAGTTTTCCCCTAAGGAAGTCATGAATAATATTCAATATAATTTTATGCATAACCACATGAGCATACACTTGACGTTAGTTGAGTGACACTCAAGGATTCTGCATGCACTTTCACTAGTTAAGGAAAGTGATCACATGTAACTTGTAAGGCGTTTAGCTCACTATCTGTACTGATTATCTTGATCGATAGGCTTAACTTAAAATCCAGGATAAATATGATGGTGATGGTGTAAGTTGAAATGTAATAGGGAATTTTAAAATACTGGAAAACAAAGCAAGAACAGTTCAGATATTCGTGGGTTTAACTGCACTTTTTTTCGGCCAACTGCCTTCTTCATGATTTTGTGAAGTTTCTATGCTCTTCTACTAAACAATCTTTAGGATTATTTTCTTAAACAAAATGTTTTAATAAGGATACTTATGTTAGTAAGGAATGAATTATTTATCTTACTGAGAAAAAAGGTTATTGATAGATTCTATTTGATGTAAGAAACTTCTCTTATAGACTCATAAATAACTAAGATGAGCTCTATTGTTTCTTACTTCAGTTAAAGAATACCATTATGTCAAAAAAATTTCCACACTGACAATTTTTTGACCATTAATTTCACCCATGAATTCTACGTTCGTTTAAAAATACAAGTTGACTGTTTCTCTGAACATTTCAGTTAGATACAACTTAGGTAATTTGTTTGGTTGTGGCTGGTAGAAGAATCTTAGGACTTGTGTTTCGTCCTACTTGGGACTCGTCAGTTGGATGTACCGCCACCTCACTTAGTGATGTTGTTCCCACTGAGACTCAAACCTCATAACTACCGCTCCAAACGCCAAGGCGTTACCCACTATGCCAAGGAGGAACGATAGCTACCTAGAGTCTTAGTGGAAACAACATCACTGAGGTGGAGGTACATCCAACTGACGAGTCACAAGTAGGATAAAAAGCTCATCCTAGATTCTTCTGCTAGCCACAACTAAACAAATTACCTTAATCAACACTCAGGCAATATCCAGGTATCCACATAGGATCCCGTAGGCCAATAGAGGTCGACCAATTCGATCCAATAAAATAACGAAGAATTACAAGTATGTCAATACATAGTAAGAGATACAATTTAGCTCTAAGAGTTTCGATTTAAATCCTAATCAGACATTATCAGACAATATTTTGACAACTCAAAATGACGACGGTTGCAGTAACTGTCTGCTGATTGTTAGGGGCTGGTTTAAATGTGACCTACTATGGCAATGACTTGAGTGAACTAATAAAAGAAGATAGATTGTGTTACTTGAACTACCTTAGTCTGACTCGTGATTTTTGAATTCTTAGACATTCTGACATACAAAAAATAATTCTGAACTTCCACATTCTATAAATCTTCTTATCTTTATAAGTTTAAATAATCAAATCACGCTGGCACATTCATCGATAGCTGCCTACGCTCGTTACTGAATATCAGATGGCCAGAATAGTAAAATAAGCAACTAACTCTGGCTGACAACGGACCAATCAAGAACCTAGCACCCAACAAATATACGGAAGAAAGTGGAGATGGATTGGACTGAACATACGCTGAGAAGACCAGCTGAGGATATCACGCACCAGGCCAAGCTAAATGGGAAACGACGAATTAGGCGTCCGAGGTGAAGGTGATATGGAGGAGATGGTGGTAGGAAGAAATGAAAGCTTGTGTGCAGTCGTGGAGCCAGGTTCAAAAGATTGAAGAGAACAGAATGGAATGGCGACGTGCTACTGAATCTCTATGTTCCACTAGGAACCCAAGGGATAAATAATAGTAATAATCACATTGGCACATTAAACTTTCCTTAAAGTCATCACCATCTTGAGTTCTACTAAAAATAATTCCTCCGACGTTTTATTTTCAATATTTCCATTCCATTGAGCTTTTACTGTAGAAAAATCTTTGATTAACTGGTTAAAAACAATCTACTATCCTAATATGCTTCTCATTTTTTGTCGACAAAAATTTGATTCTTGAACACTATGTAGATTAATAACTGTGGAACCTGTAGATGAAGTTATACAAAACAGTATTCTTTATTCATTGACCTACTTTCTGAGAACAGAGATTTTCAGCAAAATACTTTGTTAAGTGGTAGATCGGTTCAGTGTCACACAAGTAATTTTGTCTATTTATCTTGTGTAAAAATGTTGAGAATGTTTGTGACTTGTTCAATTCACAGAACTTCCCTTTTACTGATTGATCTTTCATTTGTCCAAAGTAAATTTTTTTTTGAATCTTACTATTTATGCAATATTTTGTTTCACTATATGACTGTTAGATAACGTATACTGAATTTCTTTTGTATCACTCTGTACTTTTGTTTTAATGACACTAACCAACTTGAACTATTATTATATGGAGGGATTAAATATTTTTAATAGCTTAAAAACCAAGGTTTCAAGAACTTTTTGTCGCCATCCACCTTACAGAAACACTGTGGACATTGTCTATTTTTGAATGTTAAAATATCTCAGTAAAGTTATTTAATTCAGTAGACAAATGTTCTTTTGAAACTTTCAAAGCTAAGTCGCTGACTTTATTGAGATTATAAAACACTAATGTTGTTTTCATCAACATTTTGCTTCAGTGCGTGACATATTTCGACAAACTATGGATCATGAATTACACTAAATAAGCAGTGAGCTCATTCACTATAGTACCTATTATACCCACCCATCATTTATGAGTATAGATCATTTTATGACTGATACTTAAATTCATATTGAAATGTATGAATCAATTTTAAGCAAAGCACAATAATAAATTGAATTCATTGGAATATATAAAATTGAATTTAACGTAGATATAATGTTACTTAAAGTACTGATAATCTAAGTACAGCAACAAAACTACCATCATAGGGTGCTTGTTGACTGAATCCAATGACGCACTATCCTGGTTCAATGATGCACACTAAAGAAATCTGATTAGGAATCTCAGCCGACAGACCAAACTACTATGACACAGATCGGATAGTTGTTTGGTGAGATTTATTATACGGTGAAGTAGAACGCTTTCAAATATATATATATATATATATATATATATATATATATGTATATATATATATGTATATATGTATATATATATGTCACCCATGATATCCCTGATTGTGGTCAACTGCATCATACAGCAAACCGTGGGGAGAGAGAAGAGGGGGATATACTGGACCGCGGAAAAGAACGTAGAAGATTTCGATTTCACCGATGACTTGTGTCTAATGTCACACAAACTCGAAGATCTACACGCAAAGTCCAACAAGTTGACAGATGAAACAGGACGGCGCAAACGGGGCTTCAATTGAATGTAGAGAAGACGGAGGTGATGAAGATACCCAACCAACGCCACCACCACCACCAACAACAACAACAACAACAACAGCAACAAGCTCCAATTACCATCAACGGGAGAAACTCAAACGAAGTAGTCTCTCTCACCTAACTAGGCAGCATCGTTCCAACTACAGGCGGCACAGGCACACACGAAGATGTCAAAACCAGGATTCGAAGGGCAAGACAAAGTTTCATTGATCTGAAATAATCGGTGTGGAGATCTAATACACTCAGCATAAAATATGAACAAGATCCGTATTTTCAACACCAATCCAGTCGAGTCATTGCTGCTATATGTTTCAGAGACTTGGCGCGCTACGAAAAGCATTTCCAACAAATTACACACATTCATCAACAGCTACCTACGCTGGTTCCTTACTGAAGCTCAGATGGTCAGAAAGAATAAGCAACAAAGAACTCTGGCTGGCGGCCTGCCAACGAACCAACCAACAACATATCACCCAACAAATATGCAGAAGTGAAGAAGTGGAGATGGATTGGATTGGATTGGATTGGGCATACACTGAGAAGGCTGACTGGGGACATCACACACCAGGCCAGTTGGTCGAGTGGAACCCAGATGGGAAGCAACGATTTGGGCGTCCGAGATGAGGGTGATGTGGAGGAGATGGTGGTAGGAAGAAATGACAGCTTGTGTGCAGTCGTGGAGCCAGGTTCAAAAGATTGCAGAGAACAGAGTGGAATGGAGGTGTGCTACTGAATACCTATGTCCCACTAGGAACCCAAAAGACAAACAATAATAATATATACGAACATGTATATATATGTCTTGTAGAGTGCAAATCGATGAAAAAGGGTCTATACAGGGTCAATATTTATCAGTGGTGGTTACTAATGTTTCCGGGTCGAGTATTTATGATAATAAGAATGAATTTCTGAAGTGTTATATCACTTATTTCACTAGTGACGCTGCTGCCTAGAGAAATAAATAAATTCTTAAACACACTTAGAATATAAGAACCACATAAATTATCACACAATTACCAATAAACGTATGCCCTCCAGTCATACAGAAAGTCATTTGATGCATGTAGTAGAGTTTTCCCCTAAGGAAGTCATGAATAATATTCAATATAATTTTATGCATAACCACATGAGCATACACTTGACGTTAGTTGAGTGACACTCAAGGATTCTGCATGCACTTTCACTAGTTAAGGAAAGTGATCACATGTAACTTGTAAGGCGTTTAGCTCACTATCTGTACTGATTATCTTGATCGATAGGCTTAACTTAAAATCCAGGATAAATATGATGGTGATGGTGTAAGTTGAAATGTAATAGGGAATTTTAAAATACTGGAAAACAAAGCAAGAACAGTTCAGATATTCGTGGGTTTAACTGCACTTTTTTTCGGCCAACTGCCTTCTTCATGATTTTGTGAAGTTTCTATGCTCTTCTACTAAACAATCTTTAGGATTATTTTCTTAAACAAAATGTTTTAATAAGGATACTTATGTTAGTAAGGAATGAATTATTTATCTTACTGAGAAAAAAGGTTATTGATAGATTCTATTTGATGTAAGAAACTTCTCTTATAGACTCATAAATAACTAAGATGAGCTCTATTGTTTCTTACTTCAGTTAAAGAATACCATTATGTCAAAAAAATTTCCACACTGACAATTTTTTGACCATTAATTTCACCCATGAATTCTACGTTCGTTTAAAAATACAAGTTGACTGTTTCTCTGAACATTTCAGTTAGATACAACTTAGGTAATTTGTTTGGTTGTGGCTGGTAGAAGAATCTTAGGACTTGTGTTTCGTCCTACTTGGGACTCGTCAGTTGGATGTACCGCCACCTCACTTAGTGATGTTGTTCCCACTGAGACTCAAACCTCATAACTACCGCTCCAAACGCCAAGGCGTTACCCACTATGCCAAGGAGGAACGATAGCTACCTAGAGTCTTAGTGGAAACAACATCACTGAGGTGGAGGTACATCCAACTGACGAGTCACAAGTAGGATAAAAAGCTCATCCTAGATTCTTCTGCTAGCCACAACTAAACAAATTACCTTAATCAACACTCAGGCAATATCCAGGTATCCACATAGGATCCCGTAGGCCAATAGAGGTCGACCAATTCGATCCAATAAAATAACGAAGAATTACAAGTATGTCAATACATAGTAAGAGATACAATTTAGCTCTAAGAGTTTCGATTTAAATCCTAATCAGACATTATCAGACAATATTTTGACAACTCAAAATGACGACGGTTGCAGTAACTGTCTGCTGATTGTTAGGGGCTGGTTTAAATGTGACCTACTATGGCAATGACTTGAGTGAACTAATAAAAGAAGATAGATTGTGTTACTTGAACTACCTTAGTCTGACTCGTGATTTTTGAATTCTTAGACATTCTGACATACAAAAAATAATTCTGAACTTCCACATTCTATAAATCTTCTTATCTTTATAAGTTTAAATAATCAAATCACGCTGGCACATTCATCGATAGCTGCCTACGCTCGTTACTGAATATCAGATGGCCAGAATAGTAAAATAAGCAACTAACTCTGGCTGACAACGGACCAATCAAGAACCTAGCACCCAACAAATATACGGAAGAAAGTGGAGATGGATTGGACTGAACATACGCTGAGAAGACCAGCTGAGGATATCACGCACCAGGCCAAGCTAAATGGGAAACGACGAATTAGGCGTCCGAGGTGAAGGTGATATGGAGGAGATGGTGGTAGGAAGAAATGAAAGCTTGTGTGCAGTCGTGGAGCCAGGTTCAAAAGATTGAAGAGAACAGAATGGAATGGCGACGTGCTACTGAATCTCTATGTTCCACTAGGAACCCAAGGGATAAATAATAGTAATAATCACATTGGCACATTAAACTTTCCTTAAAGTCATCACCATCTTGAGTTCTACTAAAAATAATTCCTCCGACGTTTTATTTTCAATATTTCCATTCCATTGAGCTTTTACTGTAGAAAAATCTTTGATTAACTGGTTAAAAACAATCTACTATCCTAATATGCTTCTCATTTTTTGTCGACAAAAATTTGATTCTTGAACACTATGTAGATTAATAACTGTGGAACCTGTAGATGAAGTTATACAAAACAGTATTCTTTATTCATTGACCTACTTTCTGAGAACAGAGATTTTCAGCAAAATACTTTGTTAAGTGGTAGATCGGTTCAGTGTCACACAAGTAATTTTGTCTATTTATCTTGTGTAAAAATGTTGAGAATGTTTGTGACTTGTTCAATTCACAGAACTTCCCTTTTACTGATTGATCTTTCATTTGTCCAAAGTAAATTTTTTTTGAATCTTACTATTTATGCAATATTTTGTTTCACTATATGACTGTTAGATAACGTATACTGAATTTCTTTTGTATCACTCTGTACTTTTGTTTTAATGACACTAACCAACTTGAACTATTATTATATGGAGGGATTAAATATTTTTAATAGCTTAAAAACCAAGGTTTCAAGAACTTTTTGTCGCCATCCACCTTACAGAAACACTGTGGACATTGTCTATTTTTGAATGTTAAAATATCTCAGTAAAGTTATTTAATTCAGTAGACAAATGTTCTTTTGAAACTTTCAAAGCTAAGTCGCTGACTTTATTGAGATTATAAAACACTAATGTTGTTTTCATCAACATTTTGCTTCAGTGCGTGACATATTTCGACAAACTATGGATCATGAATTACACTAAATAAGCAGTGAGCTCATTCACTATAGTACCTATTATACCCACCCATCATTTATGAGTATAGATCATTTTATGACTGATACTTAAATTCATATTGAAATGTATGAATCAATTTTAAGCAAAGCACAATAATAAATTGAATTCATTGGAATATATAAAATTGAATTTAACGTAGATATAATGTTACTTAAAGTACTGATAATCTAAGTACAGCAACAAAACTACCATCATAGGGTGCTTGTTGACTGAATCCAATGACGCACTATCCTGGTTCAATGATGCACACTAAAGAAATCTGATTAGGAATCTCAGCCGACAGACCAAACTACTATGACACAGATCGGATAGTTGTTTGGTGAGATTTATTATACGGTGAAGTAGAACGCTTTCAAATATATATATATATATATATATATATATATATGTATATATATATATGTATATATGTATATATATATGTCACCCATGATATCCCTGATTGTGGTCAACTGCATCATACAGCAAACCGTGGGGAGAGAGAAGAGGGGGATATACTGGACCGCGGAAAAGAACGTAGAAGATTTCGATTTCACCGATGACTTGTGTCTAATGTCACACAAACTCGAAGATCTACACGCAAAGTCCAACAAGTTGACAGATGAAACAGGACGGCGCAAACGGGGCTTCAATTGAATGTAGAGAAGACGGAGGTGATGAAGATACCCAACCAACGCCACCACCACCACCACCACCACCACCAACAACAACAACAACAACAGCAACAAGCTCCAATTACCATCAACGGGAGAAACTCAAACGAAGTAGTCTCTCTCACCTAACTAGGCAGCATCGTTCCAACTACAGGCGGCACAGGCACACACGAAGATGTCAAAACCAGGATTCGAAGGGCAAGACAAAGTTTCATTGATCTGAAATAATCGGTGTGGAGATCTAATACACTCAGCATAAAATATGAACAAGATCCGTATTTTCAACACCAATCCAGTCGAGTCATTGCTGCTATATGTTTCAGAGACTTGGCGCGCTACGAAAAGCATTTCCAACAAATTACACACATTCATCAACAGCTACCTACGCTGGTTCCTTACTGAAGCTCAGATGGTCAGAAAGAATAAGCAACAAAGAACTCTGGCTGGCGGCCTGCCAACGAACCAACCAACAACATATCACCCAACAAATATGCAGAAGTGAAGAAGTGGAGATGGATTGGATTGGATTGGATTGGGCATACACTGAGAAGGCTGACTGGGGACATCACACACCAGGCCAGTTGGTCGAGTGGAACCCAGATGGGAAGCAACGATTTGGGCGTCCGAGATGAGGGTGATGTGGAGGAGATGGTGGTAGGAAGAAATGACAGCTTGTGTGCAGTCGTGGAGCCAGGTTCAAAAGATTGCAGAGAACAGAGTGGAATGGAGGTGTGCTACTGAATACCTATGTCCCACTAGGAACCTAAGGAACAAACATTTGAAGTGATAATAATATTCCAAAACTACCAAGAATATATTTAGTTTTCTATAAAATATAACCTTACTTACTCTTAACACGACCTACAATCTAGCCTAATATGTCTTTTACAAACGAATTTTCTGGGATCATACTATTGTTCAGAGTGCAGATACGTTTGCATATTTGCTCCTAAATAGACAACTCATACAAAAGATGGAGTAAATATGAATGTTCACATTCACTTTTTACTTCGCTTTGAGACTTCAATACTTCTGTTGTCCGCAGCTTCACGATATATAGTCAGAAATCTAGGAAAATTCTTTTCATTCTCGCTTGAATAAAGTGACATTAACAAAAGTTTTAAGTAAACAGAAGAAGGGAAAAAATATGTATGTTAAAACTACATAAGTTGCTCTGTGATTTGAGTAAATTTGACGTTTAAATCAATGATCAACTATCTTTCTCTAAGAATTCATAACTGACATTAGTTGAAATGATATGCGATTAATCGTGTATAGTTGAAAATTGAAAACCATATGAAATTTCTAGCCTTCATAGTTTCAGTAAATTAAAATAATTTTTAAACTTTTTTCGACAATTGCTCAAACTATTTCTTATTGATAAGGATACTTTGTCGTCAGTTTGCCGTTAGATTAAAACAGATAATACTCTTATGATACTTGAAAGACTATTACTATTTATGATTTTTCCCTTGGGTTCCTAGTGGAACATACGGCTTCAGTAGCACGTCTCCATTCCACTGTACTCTCTTCAATCTTTTCAACCTGACGCCACCATTGCCCACAACCTCTCATTTCTTTCTCGCACCATCTCCTGTATATCACCGTCACCTCGGACGCACAAATCATCGTTCCCCTTTTCATTCCACTCGAGTGCTTGGCATATGATGACCCCAGTTGGCCTTCTCAGTGTATGCCCAATATAATCCATCTCCATTTTCTTGTGCATATTTGTTGGGTGGTAGGTTCTTGATTGGTTCGTTGGGAGGTCAGAGTGAGTTCCTTGTTGCTTATTCTTTCTGGCCATCTGATCTTCAGTATCGAGCGTAGGCAGCTGTTGATGGATGTCTGACTTGAAAGACTGGTCAAATGAAATTACTCAGAAGAAATTTAATTTCAAACCTCGCTGTGATTTACACTAATGAAATTCTAGATCTAGTATGTTATTAGTATCACAGGAAAAAAGAGGCTAATAGAATTGATACGGGAGTAAAACTAGGGCACTGTGGTAGGATTTAATTTCATATTAGATTTGTTTATTTGATTTATAACACACAGTGATACAGTATTATTATTCACTTGATGATGTTTCCAGCATAAAATTATTACTGCTCATAATCATATCAATGTGTAATAACACTACGTTCAACATCTCATTTTCATGGTTATATCATCTCATATAAGTTGTTGTGAATGGTAGTCAAATTCACCATATCTCTGATATAGATGTTGCATCATTCTTCTCACATGTATTGGCTGGGTGTTGATTCGATGAACAAACATTCAGTAATCAATCTCTCTCTCTCTCTCCCCAATTAACTATATTAGACTTATACCATCCTATCGTGTGGTTGTGTGTTAGTGCATGCAATGCAATAGCTCAGTTGTCGTCTAGATTATTGACCGTGTTTGGGTCTGTCATTCTATACTTAGCTGAATTCGTATGTTACACTTTTCTAACTAACCCCAGCTATCTGGTTTGACCTATGTACTTGACCTCCCAATCATTACATGGGATTTGATAGATTAGATTATTTTGATTAATTGGTTCTATTGGATCCTTAAACCGATCGATAAAGCTGATATCTGAGTGAGTTTATAGGTTTAAATGCCACCCTAATTCCAGCCGACTTAAGCCATATCTAGTTGAGTCTAAATGTTTTAATTTAATGCCTAAAACTAATAATCTTATCAGGATTTATGGCACTATTAAGGTTCATAAAGCAGGTTATCCCATTAGACCGATAGTTGACTTCAGAAGTACCCAACATATGAGCTACCAAAGTACTTAGCATCTACATTATGTCCTATTAGGAACCGTTCAAATTTTAGACTAGTCAGCTCTTGCGATTTAAAACTTAGGCTGAATCACCTACACCTAGAAGAGGATGAAAAAATGGTTAGCTTCTATGGAACAAGTCTTTATACTAAAATACTAGTCAGTATGGCGCTGGAGGAAGAACTAAGATATCGGTTGATGAGATCATATTAAGCGTACAGCTTTGCCTGATTTCCGTAGTCTTCAAGTTTCAGGACAAAATATGCAGACGAACAGAAGGAGTAGTAATGAGATCACCAATATCCCCGATCGTAACAGATATATTTATGGATACTTGAGAAAACACGGCTTTACAAACGTTTAATCCTGCACCAAAATATGATGGTGATGTGTGGATGACACACTGTGTTCAAATCGGAACATATCCACAATTTCCGCATACAGACGCAATCCAATTCACTTACGAGGTAGAAAATGAACAAGGAGAATTACACATATTGGATTGCAGATGAAAACGAACGACAGACGGTGGTTTGGATACTACCGTCTACAGAAAACCAACACATTCCAACAAGTATCCATACTTCAAGTTATCTCATCCAACGTCAGTTAAGGCAGGTTTTGTCAAGTGTCTAAATCATACAGCTAGAAAACTAACTAGTCAGTGCAAGGACCTAAACAAGGAATTAAAACACATAAAAGAAGTCCCAATAGTTAATAATTTTCCTCCGCAGTTTATTAAGAAATCCGTACGAACAAACAAGGAACGAAAAAATAACGGTGGCACAAGTGCGAGTAATAACGACAACACAAGTCGAAAGGAGTTCACAGCCTCTATTCTGTTACCCTACAAGGAAGGCACATCAGAAACTTTAAATAGGATCCTCAACAAAGCTAGAATTAGGGTGGCATTTAAACCTACAAACTCACTCAGATATCAGCTTTATCGGTCGGTTTAAGGATCCAATAGAACCAATTAATCAAAATAATCTAATCTATCAAATCCCATGTAATGATTGGGAGGTCAAGTACATAGGTCAAACCAGATAGCTGGGGTTAGTTAGAAAAGTGTAACATACGAATTCAGCTAAGTATAGAATGACAGACCCAAACACGGTCAATAATCTAGACGACAACTGAGCTATTGCATTGCATGCACTAACACACAACCACACGATAGGGTGGTATAAGTCCAATATAATTAGGTGGGGAGAGAGAAAGAGAGAGATTGACTACTGAATGTTTGTTCATCGAATCAACACCCAGCCAATACATGTGAGAAGAATGATGCAACATCTATATCAGAGATATGGTGAATTTGACTACCATTCACAACAACTTATATGAGATGATATAACCATGAAAATGAGATGTTGAACGTAGTGTTATTACACATTGATATGATTATGAGCAGTAATAATTTTATGCTGGAAACATCATCAAGTGAATAATAATACTGTATCACTGTGTGTTATAAATCAAATAAACAAATCTTATATTGTACGTTAGGAGAATTCATTAAAACTATTTCATCTAACAGTTGTGAAAGGATGTTTACAGTATAGAATTAGAATATGATATAGGTTTCCGTACATGAAATCCACTCTATTGATTTAATGACCATTGAAGTGTCTAAAATGACGTATGGATTAAGCATTCTATTTACTAAAATTACTGAGTAAAAAATTTCCGAATTGTAAATAATTTTTACTAACCGCTTCTTTACTTCAAGAATGAGTATAGACTTAAGTTAAAACAACAGAATTGAAGACGTTGTATTAGCGTTTTTTTTCCCCAATGAATTAAAGGAATGAACTATTCTTCATCTATCCTGATAGGTCATAGTAGCGTTTACTAAGATTATCATTATTACTATCATTCTTATATTAGTACTATGGAAAGTCAAATAAACAATCCGATATTTCCAAATCTCCACAACTCCCTCAAAAAATTTAATTGAACTAGTGCTCGTTGGTGACTAGCTTCGAGAAGTATTCCCGAAGTTCCAATGACAAGTCGTGACCGGTGGAGTCAAAGCCTGATGGCCGTGAGGACAAATACTCAGCGATGACATTGGGTGGCGGTGTGCGCTATATCGTGAGCTAACAGAAGTTGGAAATATGGAGCATTGGATTCTGACCAAGTGGATCAATGGTAACGCGCTGGTGGCGGAACCTGAAGGTGGCGGGTTCGATCCCTGCTGGTGGGGTGGTGGGTGCGCACTGCTGAGGAGTCCCATACTAGGACGAAACAGCTGTCCAGTGCTCCCAGGTTTCCTTTGTTCCTCCAACTGATGTCAGTCTTCGATGAATAACAACTTGAAATCCGATTTTTATGAAATTAGATATATCACCATACGACTGCTACTATATCGAAATAGATAATTAAATTTGATTTTGACTACTTAGTTATACTACTGTTTAGCATTTTAACAGTTTTTGGTATTACGTCTTTTAGTTACAGTGTTTCTCCCCCCTCCGCCCCCCCCCCCTATTTATCAATACGACCGGCATATTATCACATTTTACTGATAGACGAAAATATTTGTCACCCCCGAAATTCACAGACCCAACTGAAGAAATACAGAAAAATCATCTGCATTATTTTTAGCTTGTTTTTCTATCTTTCAACCTTATTGCCTTCAAATTTTTTTTAAGACAGGAAATGCATATTCAACTCAAAAAAAATATTGATATCACAGTAAATAAACAACAACAAAAGTTATTTTCCTTTCATGGAAGAATATGAGAAAAGCATCAGTAATAAGTTTCATTCGGTAAGCTTGAAACAGTTTAACAAATTAAAAAATGCCTTTGAACTAGGCAGTTAATTCTTAGCATATGTAAAATGATCATATAATCTCTTTAAAGATAAATATTATAAACATTATAGTGAACTGAATGAATACACGCAGTATTAAATGCTTTTAACTGTCAAATATAGGTAAACATTCAAGTGAAGTAAACATTTTTCATGGTGAATCTTATTCCATTTCCCCCCCCCCCCCCTGAAACTATGAATCATAACTTCTATATTTGTGAACCTTTGTCAAGAAGCACTTTTCTGTGAATGAAGTCACTGTGATATATTTTCAGACAAGCAAACGTGAGCAATACCATGATAAACAGATCCTTGATATGCTTGCTAAACGAAGTAGTATCCTGAGTAGATTTCTAAAAATTAGTGTAAATAAACTAACTTTCACTTTATGGTGAAATAAATAGCTTGCTAATGTTTGACTTCAAGTACAGTAGAAGTCCAGTAAATAATCACTGAATTTATCAAAATCAACGTATTTTGACCATTTTAGTGTGTGGTACAGTCAGTTTTACTAGAGTATAGACAAACTTCGGACCTCTAAAGTTGTGAAGAAGATGGGAATTATATTTGTTTGGTATTCTCCAGGTTTTGAGACCTGTAAACATGGGAACTCCAGACAGCTGGTGAGTCTTGGTATGGGACTTCATAGCAGTGCACACCTATGATCCTACCAGTGATCGAACCAAAGGCCTTCAAATCCCGCATCCAGCACGTTACCACTCAACAACTAGGTCGAACTCAAATGATCTGTACTTCCTGCTACTGTCGGTTCACGATATAGCCTGACCTGCATCTTATACCGTCGTTGAGTAACTTTCTTCATATCGGACAGAAGTAAGAAATGTGAACCGCTGAATTCCGAACCGATTAACGTGTTGGCCGTGGAACCTGAAGGTCCTGGGTCCGATGCGTAGTGGGCGGGTTCATAGGGTCCCATACTGGGACCCAACTGATGCCAGTTCATGTTGAATACCCACCTGAAATCAATTAATAATTCCTCACAAACCTCCCAATTGATATGAGAATTATTCTTAGATGTTTCACCATCAGACTAGTTGATTTTATCGCAACTTACGTCACAAACACTTTATTTATCATACATTTTTTCCTCCAGTAGAAGTGTTCTGAGTTAGAAACTTGTAATCCCCCTTTGTTTCTTTCTCATAGACAGACAATAAATCTTTTCATACATTTGGTATAATTTCAGTGGAACGCCTTCATTAAGTACAGGTCAAAAGAACATACTGTAATTTTACCTAACTTTTCTCGAAAAGGTAATCAGCCTATTATACAAGGTGTATAAGTATAGTTCATTTGTTGACAAGTAATTCAACTCGATTTTCTGGAAACCTTGATAAAGACAACGCTTTATTTGGAAACATATGATTGATTTTGAATATCGTAATATAATAATAATAGGTGACAATGAAAGTTAACTTAAAGTATGGATTTTAACTGGATTTGAACCAATCCACAAATGGATCACTTCCGTTTACCGTGATGATGATAAATTACTCATTAATGTGAAGTAGTATAACTCGAAATGAGCACCGTTTGTTCTTTAATAATCAAAATTTGCATAGAATTTAGAGTTGTGTATAGTAATAACTTGAAAATTAGATCATAAATTGTAAAGTAGTATGTGATAAGCCAGATAGTGCAAGGGTGATTTTTGACATATTAAATCCCATAAAAATTTACTGCGTTAACGAACAAAAAGCATGAATATAACTAAATCGTTTTCGTAAGATTAATAATTCACTACTCTAACTGTCGATCAGCTCAGAATATCGGTGAAGAAATGTATATTTTGAAGCTTAAATGTATAAGCTCTTGACAAATGCCATAGGAGTGACAGACAATTATAAAAGTAAAATAAAACGTTTTTATTTGATTTGTCACAATAAAACCATTTTTGTACGCCAAATCCAAAAACTATCGACCAAGAAGTAATTTAAAAACTGCTTCAACACTACGGAGTACTACTTACCTTTATCAGTCTCATTCAACAGCGGCTATATGAAGACGTCACATGCCGAGTGGTTCACAATAGAAAGCGCTGTGACGTTTTAAAAGGGAAGACAGGAGTAAGACAAGGCTGCCACTTACTATCACAGATCATCTTCCTAATTGTGATCGACTAGAAGGGAGTGGATCACGCAACAAACCATGATGAGTGAGAAGAGGGTCATACGCAGCTGGACAGATGAGAAGACCCTAGGAAATTTGCATTTCGCCAATCATTCATATCTAATGTCTTATGTCTCACAAATTTGAAGTCCTACAGGTAAAAACCAACAAGTTGACAGAAGAGGCAGAGGAGACGGGACTGACTTCAGGTGAATGTAGAGAAGACAGAAGTGATGAAGATACCCAACCAACAACAACACCAACAAACACCAATCACCATGAACGGGAGAAACCCAAAGAAAGTTGTCTCTTTCACCTACCCACTTACCTAGACAGCATCGTTTCAAGTACAGGCGGCACACGTGAGGACGTCAAGTCCAGCCAGGATCGGAAAGACAGCAAGACACGCCCTCCTGCATTGATCTGAAATCAGTGTGAGATCTACTGCACTGCACTTATCATAAAGCGTGAACAAGATGCGGATTTTCAATAATACTTCAGTCAAATCAGTGCTTCTATTGTCATGGTTCAGAAACTTGAGGCGTTACGAAAGGTATTTTCAACAAATTACAGACAAACATCATTAACAGCTGCCACCTGCACCTACTCGATACTGAAGATCAGATGGCTAGAATAGTAAAATAAGCAACAAGGAACTCTGGCCTACCAACGAACCAACAAGGCAAGAAGCTATCCCCCAACAAGTATGTAGAAGAAAGTGGAGACGGATTGGACTAGAAATAAGCTGGGAAAACCATTTGGGGACATCACACGTAAGGGAAGACCAGGTCGTTGAGTGGAAGCCAAATGGGAAACGATGAATTGGGCGTCTGAGCCGAGAGTGATATGGAAGAGTTCGTGTGAAATGAAGGCTTGTGGGTAGTCATGGAGCCAGGTTAAGTAGACTGCTGGGAATAGAATGAAATAGTGAGGGGCTACTGAAGCCCTATATTTCAATAGGAACAAACAATGAGGTTGGACCTTTAATCAGAGGCTTGTCTAGAACATTCTATCATTTTACTTATATATTTACATGTACATCTGTGAAAATGAGTCGTCAGAAAGATATTAATCTTTGGATAACCTAGGTAAAAGAGGTAAATTATCTGAAAAATGTGATGTATTTGTAGTATACTTTTCGAACAATCTGACTACATATTTACTTGTTAAGTTATTATATATGCAAACTGGAAGTCCTTAAGGTATGTTTACCCTGGTCATGTTTATTTTTTCTTATTACCAAGGTTCTCTTCAAATCGTATTTTTTTTCCCTTTTATTTTCTTTCTTATTATTGAATCCATTTACGTCATATTCTTGCTTTCCTTCACTTTCAGTTTGTTCAAATTCATAAAAGGGACTAATTGTTTCAAATAATTGTAATTGTTGTAACCGCTTTTTTTCAGTTCGATAATAATTACCTTCAGAGGTACTTTAACAGCCACCTAAGCACATCCTAATGGTGATCTTAGTACAAATTATTAAGTTTTCCATCTTGTCAAACTATTTATTGGTATATGATCAGAAAGTCACAAAATAACTCAGCCATTAGACAGCTTAATGTTTTTTATTGTCATTCCTTAGCGGAACCGTACATTCACCTTATTTACAGGTGAAAACTTTATGGTAAAAAATTAAGCAGTTACTGAAATATCATTGATTCACAGAGTAATAGTGTAACGGATAGTATTTTGACAACCCCAGCTGACAATCATCACCATCTGATCAGGAAACTTATCATCTGGATATTGATCACCTTATTTTTGTTCACGAGTTATTACTTTTCTGAATAATTTTTTATTTTATTACTATTTATTGACATACTTGTTATTCTCTGTTGTTTTGTTGGATCAAATTGTTCCACCTCTATTGGCCCGTCCTGGATTCTTCTGCTAGTCACAACCAACTAAATTATCATAATTAACATTCAGGTAATATCAAGGCATCCGCATACCAGCCCATATGCCAATAAAGGTAGAACAATTCGATCCAACAAAACAAACAAAGGAGAATAACAAGTATATCAATGAATAGTAATAACTACTACCCGCTGTACTAGAAGTGGCTATCGCTCCTCTGTGGCATAATGGTTAACAACTTGGCGTTTGAAGCGGT
This sequence comes from Heterobilharzia americana, assembly GCA_944470555.2. Lineage (NCBI taxonomy): Eukaryota > Metazoa > Platyhelminthes > Trematoda > Strigeidida > Schistosomatidae > Heterobilharzia > Heterobilharzia americana. The sequence continues at coordinate 145,435,004 of OX104127.1, read as the reverse complement.
GGTTACGAGGTTCGAGTCCCGGTGGGAACAACATCACTGGCTGGGGTGCAGGTATATCCAACTGAAGAGTCCTAAACAGGACGAAATGAGCGTCCTGTATTCTTCTGCTAGCTACAACCAACCAAATTGTCGTAATTTTTATTTCATTAATTCTTAGCATGATATCAGTTTCCGTATACAAACTGTCCAAATAGATTATTTTTCTTCTTTTATTTACACAACTATTTATCCTTTATTGTTTTTGTTTTTCAGTCATAAATCTATCAGAAAATGAAACAACAATTGAATTATTAACTTCAATCACATACAAGGAATCTGTATTTGTGGTCAGCAACATTTAACAATCAGTTGATAGATCAGTATATATATTAGTAGTATAGTATAGAAATGACTGATTATGACTCAGATGATATTAAAAAACAGATTTCTACACTAATAAAAAACCATTTAAACACAGATAATGAAAATAAAGAGATTGAACAAAGAATTAAAGTAGAAGAAGATGAAGATGAAGAAAGAAATAGTAGAGAAAATGAATTAAAAGATATGTGTGAAAATGAAATTCTCAATCTACAAAATCTACAATGCCTAAATTCTTCAGAAGATGAAATCAATCCATTGAATCACAATAACAATAATACTACTACTAATAATAATAATAATAATAGTGGTAGTAATCAATTTATAAAAAAAAATTATAATAATGGTGAAACACCATTATTGCAACATTATAAAAGAATAAAAAATAAAACTGGAAATTCAAAAAATGATATAATTAAAACGAAAACACCACCATTATTATTATCATTATCATCAACACGATTAACATCAGTAAAAGATAACAATTCACCAACATTAATGACACAAATTAAACGTCAATTTCTACAATTCTGTGAAACTACATCACTACGAGGTGTTCCAAGAATTGTCAGTACAAAAGATTCAAAAAGACGTTTTTTATGGTTAATTTTTGTTATTTCATTTTTTATAGGTTGTATTATTTGTTTAACATTTATTATTAATCAATATCTTGAATTTGATGTTATTCATCAACCGAAAAAAATTTATGATCAACCACGTCCATTTCCTTCAGTAACATTATGTAATCTACGTCCTTTTTCTACACGTGATATACGAAAGTTGAAAAAAGCTGGTGTTCTACCAGTTGATATGTATTTTGAATTATTAAAACGATTTATGATCAGTGTACCTATAGAATATCGTCGACATTTAACTATGCTATGGGATTTTTCTACATATTTAGCTAATTTACCAGAATTAGTTGATGCTAATCATTTAGGTCATACATTAGAGGATATTGTAAAACGTTGTTTTATATTATATAAAACAGGTAGTGTTACAAGAGGTACAGCATGTGAAAAATCAGGTTATTGGACTAAGACACAAGATCGTGTCTTTCATAATTGTTATACTTATACAGTTAATCCGAACAGAACTAATACAGCATTGAATATGGAACTTGTTGTCTATTTAGACAATTTAATTGAACAAACTGATTGTTTTGATTGTCAAGTAAGTTATGTATCTTTGTAAAATTATATTTACTGTTTACACATCTTATCATATAGATGAAAATTACAAAAATAACTTTTTTTTAAAGGTTTCACAATATTATTTATCTTAAACTTCAGGTTCTATGTAAAGTGAACAATCCTTTTCGGCTGGAAAATGAACTAAAACACTTGAGACTAAAAGAATAAAGAATTTGAGAGTCTAGGAATAATTATCATATATTATGCTACTAATCATTTTGTTGCTCTGTCCTTAAGAAATCAAAAATACGGTCAATCTTTACTCAGTTCTTGAGTTTTAAAAGTTGAGCAGATAGTCAAGCTTGAAGTTAATATAAGGGTATAACTTGAGCACTGTGCTAGACGTATCACACAATGGAACAGTATTATTTCTCGGACACAATTTATTTTCCTTAGTTACATCAAGATAACTCACAGCAGGGACAGAATTCTAACTGCACATATCATGTCACAAAGTTGTGGAGTTATCTTGATGTGACTGTATGGAATAAACAGCCGTATAAACGCAATCTACTAAGTGGTACTGCTGCTTTGTGTAATATATTGAGTAAATCAACTAAAATGGGAACTTACAACTGATTAATGTAACAGTTCTCTAATTTCAAACCATGCGAGAAAAACAGATTTTAAAATACTAGATGCATCACATTCCCCATGATATGAAACTTATCTCATAATCTTTTTTAAAAACCGGTTGTGCTTCCACCTAAGTTATATACATCACTCTTGAAACGACATTGGTCAAGTAAATATTGCTTCTATTCATGTTAGTGACTAGCAGGTAGCATTCTTTGTCATTTTTGGGACTCGCCAGTTGTATGTACCTACGCTCCAATGAACGATGTTGTTCCCATTGAGACGCGAATCCGGTACCCATCGGTTTAATCCTCAGAGCACTACCCACTTGATCTCTGAAGGATGAGAGCCATCTCTTAAGAATAACGCCTTCGAGTTTGAAGTAATCGGTACTGGGATGGAGTTCCAGTGGAAAAAAACGTCACTCATTTTGGTGTGAGTGCATCCAGCAGACGAATTCAAAATAGGACGAAATGTAATTTCTGGATTCTATTTCTAATCACCATGATGAGTATAACGTAATGAATATTTAGAGATATCGAATCATCTGTGTATGAGCGTATCTACCACCAGAGGTTGACCAATTGAGTCTTGCACAACAATAGGAAAAGACAAGCATCAAACAACAAATATTGCTTGGTCGATAACTGTGGACACATGATAGAATTTCTCTCAGGCGTCTAGTTAAATATACGGTAAGTTTCTGTTATATATAGTTCGCCAACGGTTATACACTCCGAACGAATATTATATGAACGCTAAGCTGACAGCCAACTTGGTACGCAAGAGCTACTGACTGCAACCCCTGGACGAATAGAGAGAAGACCGAAGCTGGGTGATAGGAGAGTTTATTATTCCGAGAATATAATAATGTTTTATACAAAACTGTGGCATCACAACAGTTTCCTACCTATGCATAGCTTGACTCCCAATTTTAACAATTTATTTTGCCCGCATGGTTAACAAAAAACCCAAAATAAATATACCAAAACACTAGACTGTTAACTGACTGCATTCGCCACATAATTACTCATAAAAATTCATGAACAAAACTATTACATATGTCAAGGGTCTGACTAAGACATCATAGCTGTGAACTAGGAATTCGACAATGCGTAGTCAATAAAAAATAACAGGAATCTACAATGTAGGAATCCTTGTTGTTATGAAATCTTTGTTTTATTAGAAGACATTTTTAGATTCTAGCTTCAGTGCATATATTATATATAATTATATGTATCTGGAATATAGGGCACCAGTAGCACGTCTCCAGTGCACTCCGTTCTCTGAAATCTCTCGAACCTGGTTCCATGACAGCCCACAACCTCTCATTTCCTCCTCACACGATCTCCTCCATGTCACTCTCACATCGGAAACCCAACACATCGCTTTCCACCTGGGTTCCACTCGAGCAACTGGTCTGACGCGTGATGTCCCCGAATGGTCTTCTCAGTGCATGCTCAACCCACTTCCACTTCCCTCAGTATATTTGTTGGGTGATAGGTTCTTGGTTGGTTCGTTCCCAGAGCTCCATTTTGCTTATTCTTTCTGGCCATCTGATATTCAGTAGCGAGCCAGAGTAGGTGGCAGTTGTTGATGAATGTCTGTAGTTTGTTGGAAATGCCTTTCGTAACGCGCCAAATCTCTGAACCATATAGCAGCACTGAGTTGACGTTGGTGTTGAAGATCCGGATGTTGTTCACGCTTCATACTGAGTGAAGTAGATCTCCACTCTGGTTTCAGGCTAATGAACGTCTGTCTTGCTTTTCTGATCCTCGTCTGTGCCGCCTGTAACTGAAACAGTGCTGCCTGAATAGGTGAAGGAGGTTACTTCTTTCAAGTTTCTCCCGTTGATGGTGATTGGAGCTTGTTGTTGTTGGTGGTGGTGGTTGGGTATCTTCATCACTTCTGTCTTCTCCACATTCACTTGAAGGATGTTCCGTTTTCGCTGCTTCTTCTGTCAACTTATTAGTTTTTGCCAGTAGGTATTCAAGTTTGTGTGACATAAGACACAAGTCATCGGCGAAATCCAGATCTCCTAGGTTCTAGGCGAGGTTATTTTTTGTGTGTAGCTGTTGTAAATTACTTATGAACAATTATCAGTAGTGATTACACGTCACAAGGGTATTAATTAAGACTGATAAGACCTTGGTAATTTCCAGTGATAAGTTATTTGGGTAATTGGTCTTTAATTAGTTCAGCGTGAAACAAGCGTTTCACTATATACAACTCGTTACGATAGACATTAAGATAATGAACCAAGATATTCTCCACTTAACTAATCGAGCATACAATCGGTTTTTAAAGTCAAAAATGATCTAAAACATTCATACTCAATCTGTTTGGTGATTTTGAATAGCTTTGTGAAATTTTAATATTGAATTTACTAGCTAGTTAGAAGTAATAAAAGAAAATACGGAAAATCTTGAAGTCGTAACTCGGTTTATGACAACATAAGTTTTAAATAACATTTTTTCGTATACAATTTTGAGGTGTAATTAAAAACAAAAGTGATAGTATGCAGTGAAGTAGCCTTAGTAATTAATGTAAGGACTGATTAGATTCACCACATAATCATGCTGTTATGCTCCAATCACCATCAACGGGAGAAACTTAAACGAAGTAGTCTCTTTCATCTATCTAGGCAGCATCGTTTCAACTACAGGCTGCACAGGCACGGACGAAGATGTCAAAACCAGGATAGGAAAAGCGAGACAGACGTTCATTAGCCTGAAACCAGAGTGGAGATCTACTTCACTCAGTATGAAGCGTGAACAACATCCGGATCTTCAACACCAACGTCAACTCAGTGCTGCTATATGGTTCAGAGATTTGGCGCGTTACGAAAGGCATTTCCAACAAACTACAGACATTCATCAACAACTGCCACCTACTCTGGCTCGCTACTGAATATCAGATGGCCAGAAAGAATAAGCAAAATGGAGCTCTGGGAACGAACCAACCAAGAACCTATCACCCAACAAATATACTGAGGGAAGTGGAAGTGGGTTGAGCATGCACTGAGAAGACCATTCGGGGACATCACGCGTCAGACCAGTTGCTCGAGTGGAACCCAGGTGGAAAGCGATGTGTTGGGTTTCCGATGTGAGAGTGACATGGAGGAGATCGTGTGAGGAGGAAATGAGAGGTTGTGGGCTGTCATGGAACCAGGTTCGAGAGATTTCAGAGAACGGAGTGCACTGGAGACGTGCTAGTGAAGCCCCATGTTCCATTAGTAACCCTAGGGACTAATGACAATAATAATATGATATACATAAAAAAAAAACTTTTATCTATTTGAAAACTACTAAGGTCATGGTATTTTAGCACAATTAACTTCTTTGATTAAAATTAGCAAGATAATTGATACTGAAGAGAAAAAATAAGAATTTCATATTTCTTAAACGCTCAGATTTACTTAGTTCGCATTCCCAATTAACAAATCTTTGATAATCAATGAAAAATGGGAATTACACGACTTAGATATGATCCTAGAAAATTCCTTTGTAAACGACATATTAGGCTAGATTGCAGGTCTTGTTTAAGAGTCAGTAAGGTTATATTTTATAGTAGTTTTTGGAATAGTATTATTACTGTAATTGTTTGCTCCTTGGGTTCCTAGTGGAACACAGCGCTTTAGTAGCCCCTCGCCATTCCACTCTGTTCTCTGCAGTCTTTTCAGTCTGGCTCCACCACTACCCACAATCTTTCATTTCATTCTCACACGAACTCTTCCATGGCAACCTCACCTTGAATGCCCAACTCATCGTTTCCCATACGGGTTCCACTCGACAACCTGGCCTGCCCCCACGTGTGATGTCCCTGAATGGTCCTGTCAGTCAATGTTCAATTCAATCCATCTCCACTTCCTTCCACTCTATGTTTGTTGGGCGATAGCTTCTTGCCTTGTTGGTCGGCTCGTTGCCAGCCAGAGTGAGTTCCTTGTTGCTCATTCTTTCTCACCATCTCATCTCGTCTTCAGTATCGAGTAGGCGCAGGCGGCAGCTGTTGGTGATGTTTGTCTGCAGTTTATTGGAAATGCTTTTCGTGACGCACCAAGTTTCTGAACCATGACATAGAAGCACTGACTTGACATTGGTGTTGAAAATTCGGATCTTGTTCACGCTCTATACTGAGTGCAGTATATCTCCATACTGATTTCGGATTGATACAGCAAGGTGTGTCTTGCTGTCTTTCCGACCCTGGCTTTGACGTCCTCATCTGTGCCTGTGCCACCTGTGGTTTAATCGATGCTGCCTAGATCAGCCCATTGCTTCCTTTGTTTCTCCTCTTTGGTAACTAGGCTCCTTTCACAATCTTTCATTGGTTTCGTCCGCGTCGATCTCTTCCCAGATTGTAAACTGGTTATTTGATACAATGTTGTCAGGTCTCTCCTACCAGCAGCCTGTTCTACTTCACTTGCCAATGTGTTGCAGAGGTGTTTTCTGTCGTCTCGAGCACTCTTCTTCACTTCTTTGCCCAGTGTATTGTTTCATAGATTGTGTTCAGTTCCTCTTTTCGTTGTTTATCTTCTACTTCACTATCTTCCTCTCCCTCCTCTATCAATCTCCATGTGTCCGTCAAGATTCCTTCCCTGTCCTGTTTTTCTTCCTTCCTAACATGGTTATGCACGTTTCCTTCCACATCTCTTTCAAAGTGTTCTAGTGTTCTTCCATGCAGGTTTCCTCTGGGATGTTGCTTAATCTCTCTCATTTTTGTCCGGATGACTGACTGACCTGAACATGTCCTTTGTAGTTTCGTCCCCCAGTTTCCCTTCTGGGTGTTGAACTTCAACTGTGGTCATCTATCATCAGCCTCTTTGAAGGCTTTCAACTTGACTTTGAAGATTCCTTGCACTAGATAGTGGGTGGTATGAACCTACTTGCAGCTGCTTCCCCTCTCGATTTCGTGTCCAATAGGCTGGCTGCATCTCCACTGTCTTCACATTGAGGTGAAGTCGATTTGAATTTTAGTGCATTGTGTCCATCTGGTGAAATCCATGTCACTTTGTGGATATCCTTGTGTTTGTATACAGTGCCTCCAATCACCAAGTCACTGAATATGCAGAAGTCTGCAAAGAGTTCTCCATTCTCATTCATTTCACCGACTGCCTCTAGACCCATGATCAGTTCTCTTCTCCTGAATCGTCTGCTCCCAGTTTGGCATTCATGTCACCCATTAGAATTTGGATATCGCCATCTAGGCTGGTATCTTGTCCATTACTGATTACAGTTGCCTGTAGAATTCCTCCTCCTTCTCTTGATCCGCATCATTTGTAGGTGCGTAGTGTAGTGTAGCGTAGCGTAGCATTGTATGATTGTGACTTTCCTTCCTCTTAAGTTGAATCTTGCTGTCATGATCCTTATCCTGGAGGAGGAAATTGATTCCCACTGCATGAGAGCCTGCGATGCTCTTGTGGACATCATGATAGCCACCCCAAAACTCAGTGTGCTCGTGGTTGTCGTCTGGGTGACAATATCGGAGTAGATTATTGACTCTCCAGTTGACAGTTTGGAGAGTCCACTTCCATTTCATATGCTTTCACAGGATCCTAGCACTTCTGTCCCATGCCTTCTCATTTCTTTTGCAATATGATCAGCCTCGCCAGCCAGCTTCAAACATTGTACTGACAATGCATGTCCCCATTATTACTTTTGCTTTCACCGAGAGAAGGCATACCAGTCGATTGGTCTCCCGAAGGCTCTCACCAACCGGCGTCATTTCGTCCCTCCGATTCCAGCAAGGAATAAGTTTGTTTTCACTTTTTATATTTTCTTTGTGCTTTGAAGTTTCTTAAAATTTTGGATTGGTTTCCCGGGGTAGGGTTGCTAGCCCTATGCTCAATCCTCCCTCTTTATCCGGGCTTAGGCCTGGCTGGTAAACTAGTGAACTAGTTAACCAAGGGAGGTCACCTATGATATAAGCTAATTATCAATTTATATGTAGTTCTTTTTATCTTTTGTCTGAGGTAAAGTGATTCAATAAATATACTTTCTTCAGCACAAAACACATGAAGTGTTCAAATCTGAATAGGATTCTTGTTAATTTTTATCGAGGTGATGGGACCATTAACACCTATCTGTATGCTTATATGTGTAACAATAGAGTAGGAATGAGTGCTTTAGTATGAACAGTCCAACTAAAAGGAACGGTTCAGCACTCAATCAGTAATCGAATGTCTACATTTCAGAATTTCAACTTAAATACTCTTGATGCAGAAAATAAAGGCATCATAAATACGATAATCAGTGCACAAATGATTTACTTATTGTATGGTCCATGCCGATATTTCTCATAGCTGAGTAGTTTTCTTTAACTGACTAACTATTATGTCAACAAGGTTTCCATTAGAAAACACCTAGCCAATATCACTACAATTGAACAGCCTGAGTAGTTAGTAACCACTCAGGTTGGGCTGTAGATTCTGTCATCTGGATCAGAGTGATCTAAATACCAGATGCTCCGTTTGCTCGATTGAGACTGAGCTCATCAGTGATCCCAGAGAAAAATTCAGCTCACACAGCTGAAATCTACGGATCTGTTTGGGTAGTTTCTAACTACTCAACTTATTAGTAGCATATGTAAAGATGGCAGTTTCTTATTGACTCATGCAGTAGGTTACGTTTCAATTTCTATCCTTGTCCTCATGCATTGAAAATAGTCTTTAAAGTATTCAAACCAACGAACAATCTGCAGCTTACATCTTATGGTTAAACAGGCTATGAACTGAGATGAAAGGACTTGTTCAAACATCTGGTATGATGATGGGCAGTTAGCCAAGTACAATTCATTGAAACGGATGCTCTTCGAAATTGTTAGTGTCCGAAGTGAAAATTAGACATGGTAATAGATCCATTTCAATATCTTCATCAATAGAATAATATGTTTATGAATCAAAGCTCAGTAATGAGTACTTAGTTGTCAACAAGATTAGCTAACAGATGCAATCCTAATCACGTCATAAAGGCACTCATAAAATTTGATTAATTATCATTATTATTATTTTTCCCTTGGGTTCCTAGTGGAACATACGGCTTCAGTAGCACGTCTCCACTACACTCTACTCTCTGTAATCGTTTCAACCTGGTGCCACCACTGCCCACAAACTTTCATTTCTTCCGTGCACTATCTCCTCCATGTCACCATCATCCCGGAAGCCCAAATCGTCGTCTCCCCTTTGCATTCCACTCCACGGCATGGCGCGTCATATCCACAAGTGGTCTTCTAAGTGCATACCCAATATAATCCATCTCCACTTCCTTCCAATCCATATTTGTTGCGTGATAAAATCTTGGTTGGTTCGTTGCCATGCCAGAGTGAGTTCCTTGTTGCTCATTCTTTCTCACCATCCAAGCTTCAGTAACGAGTGAGCGTAGGCGGTAGCTGTTCATCATGTATGTCTGTAGTTTGTTGGAAATACATTTCGGAACGCGAAAAAATTCTGAACCATCACACAGAAGCACCAACTTGACTGGATTGGTGTTGAAAATCCGATTGTTGTTCACGCTGTATGCTGAGTGCAATAAAGCAGATCTCCACACTGGTTTCAGGTTAATAAACGCCTATCTGGCTATCATTCCGATCCTGACTGGATTTGACATCCCCCTCTGTGCCCCTGCCCATGCCCGTGCCCGTGCCCGTGCCACCTGTAGTTGAAATGATGCTGTCTAGGTGAGTGGGTAGGTGAGAGAGACAACTTCCTTTAGGTTTCTCCTGATCATGGTGATTGGAGCTTGTTGTTGATGCTGTTGTTGGTTGGGTATCATCATCACCTTTATCTTCTCTACGTCCACTTGAAGTCTCGTCTTCGCTACCCTACCTCCTCTGTCAACTTGTGGGGTTTCGCCTGTAGATCTTCAAGTTTGTGCCACATGACATTATATATAAATCATCATTGTTGGAGAAATGCAAATCTTCTAGAATCTTTTTATTGGTCAAATAGCGTATACCCCTCTTCTCACTCCTCACAATTTGCTGCATGGTCGAGTCGACCACGATCAGGAAGGTGATCGGTGATAGTAGGTGGCAGGTTTGTCTTTCTCATGTCTTCACTTCAAAAGCATCACTGAGCTTCGCACGGTGAATTACTTGGTATGTGGCGTCTTCATATAGCCACTGTTGAATGAGGTTGATAAAGGTTTGTGATATTCCGTAGTATTGAAGCAGTTGCCAAATAACTTCTTGATTGACGCTGTTGAAGGGATTTTCAAAGTTAATGAAGTTGAGGTAGAGAGTTGACTGGCATTAATCTGATTAATACTTAAAATTAATTAAATAAAAAATTAGAAGGTGAATAGCGGCTACTTTTATCCGTCGATATGAATACAAGGCGGTAAATATTTCTCTTAATACTATGATCATAACTGCCTGTTAGAAATAGCTAGTTAAATATAACATTCGCTATCATTATACTATAAGAAAATACCTAGAGCTGTTTCGACTCACCAAACACTAGAAAGGTTCGATTGAAAAACCACATTCTATATACCATAGAGTTAAATTTATAAGATTAGTTAATGTCAGTATTACTATTATCTTATTTCACATTCTAAGACAATGTATCAGCAAACTTACGACGTCAAAATTATAGTTTTATTCTCATTTTCTCAATTTTTATACTCTATTTTCCTTGTATATCACACAATACTAGCAGTACTAACCATAAAACTTAACAGGTCACCAAATTCTTCTTAATATCTGCTTAAAATATTTATCATTTGAATCAGTTTTGTAATTCAACGACGTCATCGTTCAAATATCGAAACAATCCCAGTCGATTATTGGAAAATACGGAAGACGATTGCAGCGAAGGAAAGGATAGAACGTTGCAAAAGGGATTTCCAGGGTTTGCAGATCAGTATGAATTGCGGTACAAAATAAAGTTACATAATGGGGAAAGAAACAAAATGATTGCGAAATGAAAATACTTACGTCACATGAGAGTTATCTAGACTAATCGATATTCTATGATGACCATTAGCGAAGAAAGAGATTGTATATACTTCTATTGAACGCATAATGATGGTTTCATCTTTTCAATTGATGATGCTTAAATCATGAGAAACTATCTTAACCTCTCTCGTTTCAGGCGGCTTGGTTACATTTTGCACAGGATTTTTAAGGATTTATCAACAGGAGTCGAATGTTTTGAGTTTAATAATCCCCACTGCATAACCTGGGGAATGGTACAGCCGATATCTTTGGCTTTACATGAGGAAGTAGACTGATATACGTACACTGGTGTGGTCTAATACTCCAGCTTACCCTTTGCATTCTCACGAATGAGTTTTTAACAATAAAATGCTATTCTAATCTTGACCTTTTACTACAAACTACTCTGGAATATTCTATTCTTTCCAGTATATACTCACAAATATATAGCTAAGAGAATGATTTCGTCTAAAAGATAATTTCTTTTTCGCTGCAACCGTCTTCTGTATTTCTTCATATCATCTTCATTGAATAAATAAGTCGGTTGATAAATTATGTTACACCGTTTAACCAGGGATAAGATGTATAAACAGTTGAACATTGAAATGTTTCAAATCTAATGGAACCCCATTAAGTCTAGCAACAGCCTGGAGTTTACCTAAACTGTGTATACTTTAAAGTACTGCTTATACTGTTTTTATCGTATGGTAAAAGTATTTTTGGTAAAGTTTTGGGTTTTAAATTCTTTATACTGGGTGATGATTGAAGGTGAGATGAAAATCTGAACCACGGCTGGATTCTAACCAGCGACCCATAGTTTTCCGACTCGATGCTCTACCAACTCACCTACAAGGTCCGGCTGTTGATCAAATTTTTATTTTACTTCAATCACCAAGTGTTCTACTCGACCACCATGTGAAATCGTGACGCATTAATACCGCTTTATCATATTCACATTGGTTGCCTAGTAAGGACTTCTCATCTAAATCCAAATCTAACTGGATCAGAGAGAGGGAGTATTATATTGATTATCATTTGACTATACTAAATTCTTATGCTTTGGGGTTCATTAACTATCCTTTTTATTGCTTTTTTTGTATCTTAGTCGATAAACTTCTAAAATGTACAGATAACTATGCGTTATTCGAAGATTAGGTTAAAGGGAATTTTATATTTAAAACTTGTGTAAGTAAATATACACGATTGAGTATTCTAGAGTAAATCATCATGGGTAAACTGAATACTTACTATACAGGATTATGATTTCATATGAATACTAAGTACAATCTGTACAGGAAACAAATAGCTTAATTTCATATTGTTGAACTTAATTACTGATAGACAGACGTGTAAAAGTATAGGTGAGTTTTGACACACAAAACAATATTCAGTTATACAAAGATATTACAGATATGAGGCAAGAAGAAAATATCTTCCGTCTAACATTTTTGAAGAAGTAAAGTTTTTTTAAGATTTTGATTAGATTGGAACGTATAGAACATTTTGGAAATTGAATAACATGTTGTCTAAAAAAATAGGAATTTAGTCTGTCTTACTAAATGGTTTGCCTGTGGGTGGTATCTACATTTCTGTATGAAATGTAATTTACAGTTAGACTCCATAGTTATAAAATATTTTTCTATTCTTTAATGAGTATAGCCAAACATCAGTATTGTATGTCTACAATACTGGATAAGATAAGAAAACAGGAATTCTCAGATGTTATTTATTACTGGTGTATTGTTTAAACAATTTTCTTTGCTGTAGGGTATGTTTAGTGTTTTCTTTAAATAGAGTAAAAACGAAATAGATTATATACTTTTTTCCCATCTGATAATAATCTCGTCTATTAAATTTATTTGGTGAGAAAAAAAATTGAATTTTGAGGAAGTTGTGGAGATTTGGAAATATTTCAAGTTGTTATTCATCGTAGACTGATATCAGTTGCAGGAACAAAGGAAAGCTGGGAGGACTGGACAGCTGTTTTGTGCTAGTATGAGACTCCTCAACAGTGCGCACCCACAAACCAGTGACCTTCAGGTCCCATGATCAACACGTTACCATTGAGCTAGCCACTGAGTCAGAATGTAGTGGTACATATTTCCAACTTCTGTTAGCTCACGATATAGCGCAACCGCCACTCAATGTCATTGTTCAGTAACTGTCCTCAAGACCATCAGGCTTTGCCCCCATGGGTTGCGCTATATCGTGAGCTAACAAAAGTTGGAAATATAGACCACTGGATTCTGACCCAGTGGGTCAATGGTAACGTGCTGGCCACGAAACTTGAAGGTCATGGGCTCGATCCCTGGCGGTGTCGTGGGTGCGCACTGTTGAGGAGTCCCATACTAAGACGAAACAGCCAGCTATCCAGTGCTTCCAGGTTTCCTTTGTTCCTGCAACTGATGTCAGTCTACAATGAATAACAACTTGAGAGAAAAAAAATCGTTGGATTTAAGTATTTAGGAAGTAGTTAGTTATCTATCCTACTCTAGACGTTTCAAATACTGTGAACGATTCAGAACTGAATACTTTAAGCTACATTTAATAGTGTACCGATGAAAATTTCTTCGAAATGACTATAAATTAAGCACCATAACTTTCAAATAACATCAAAACAATACCTAAATTAACCATGCAATATAAATATCATCAAAAGTAATAATGAACAAAAGCCGTATGCTATTAGAAAAGAGAATTTCGACAAAACAATAAGAAGACATAGATTGTCTACACCATGTAATGTATTTACGCAACACATTTCGAATTATCTGATCACACACTTACTTGTCATAGGTATTTATATTAAAACTCACAAAGAGAAGGGGTGAGAAAATAAAAAGAGGTCAGGTAGGAAGGCTGAATTAAAGGCCGAATAGCAATGAAAATCAATAGAGCGATAAAATAATAGTATATCGAAATTGGTTTTCAATAGTTGAATTAACCAAGGAAGATTTAATGTGACAATAAATTGTTTATGAACACATAAAGGTGGTTTCAACTTGCTAATAGCTAAGGCTTCAACAAATTTCAGGATCCCTCCCCAACATGTTTTGTAAATAGATGTAAAGGAAGTAGACATATCAATCATCTGGCCTGTCTCAACGATGATTGGCTATCGAAAAACTTGGACGTCTGCTACCAACATTTATAGGTTCATGTGATTAAATTTGCTTCTGAAGCCATTTTGGAATATGTTCTGAGGCCCTTACTTGCATGGATCTATTAGTCCTCCTTATGTACATGTCACCACATGTGGGATGTGACATTGTCGTTCACATGCTATGGGGGTTTAAGGGGAATATACGGGCTTCGTGGTTTCGATTACTCGAACCCTGGCTGCATAGTAAGTCCTTCTAACAGCAGCGTTAAGTCGCTGCTTAAAGATTGCACTATGAGTGTCATCTTTGCAAGTAATTTTCAAAGCACAGAAATAAGATTAATTTTGTTGCATTTAGCTGATTCTCGACGTCAGAAATTATTATGTTTTACGTGATTTCCCAAATTCACTTTGGTAGACTGATCTGGAGAAACCTCTTGCCTATTAGAATTATTCATCATAATCCCATTACATAGTTGGTCAGTCTTTTATGAAATGAATAATTATTTTAGGTTTCGGATATAATACTTACGTGTAACACTGGAAGTCGCATCTCATGAAACCTGAGTATAGATTTTGTCTGAGCCAAAAACTGGGGACAGAGAAATCATTGTTAGCTGAATGAGTGCTAGTGAATGAAATGATCACTTTAGTACACTAAACTTAATCAATGTAGAATAGTAGGGAACTAAAAATAGAAGGACTGCTTAGGAATCTAAGGTTTAAATAATTCCTTGACCGATGTCGAACTGTGCTGTCAATCATTTTGAAGTCAGTTGTTAGCTAACAAATATTTAACTATTGCTGAGATGAAAGTCACTCAGTACACAGTTAACTCCTTCTGACAAGTACAAAGCCTTTTTTTCACTCATTCACCAGCAAAATTTAAGAGCATACCTATCAGTGAAATTATTTCAAATAGTTAGGAAACCCGGGAGTACTGGACAGTTGTTTCGTCCTAGTATGGGGCTCCTCAGCAGTGCGCACCCACGAACCCCCACCACCAGGAGTCGAACCTGCCACCTTCAGGTCCCGTGGCCAGCACGTTACCATTCAGCTAGCCACCGGGTTAGAATCCAGTGGTCCATATTTACAACTTCTGTTAGGTCACGATATAGCGCAATCGCCACCCAATGTCATCCTTCAGTAACTATCCGCTTGTCCCATACTAGAACGAAACAGCTGTTCACGATGAATAACAACTTGAAATATTTCCAAATCCCTACAACTCCCTCAATATGTTTGTTGATCGTTGACTGACGTGAATACCAGGCTTCTGAAAATTTTCTGGTATTTTTCGTATATCCTCTACATTTTCCTAATCAAATTCATGTTCACAGTTGTCTGTATACATTGATAAGAGCGAAGATAAGTCATCACACTTCACTGCTAGTTGATGTTCATTGAAACGGATACGAAGTGGGATACCAGTCTGTTCAGTGTATTGTTTTGAACAGGTCACTTCTTTCCGTGTTAATGATATTGTCTAGAATGATAATGAAAGCTTCCCGATTAAGCTATCCAGCTTAGAGAACACACATTTGGGGACATTACGCGCCAGGCTGGTGAGTAAAACCCGCATCGGAAACGACGAGCTGGGCATCCAAGGGTGAAATGGAGAAGATTGTGTGAGGAAGAAATGAAAGCTTATAAGCAGCCGTCAAGCCAGATTGAAAAGATTGCAGAGAAGAGAGTTAAATGGTGACGTGCTACTGAAGCCCTATGTTCTACTAGGGACAAATAATAAATAATAATCAGAGAACATAACATTAATAAAAGCAATGTGAGTGATAGTCGTGTTTATCGCCGAATTTAGCTTGCCAGAATGAAAATAAAAAGTTTACAAATTTAGTAATAATAAGCAGACGGAATGAACATATGTTTTGATTTAGGATTATCGAGGCATTCAAAGAATGAGGCGTAGAAGAAAACAAGAAAATCAGTCAAATTTCTTTGTATACCTATTTTTCTTCACTATAAGTATATAAACCATCTGGTGCAAATAACAAAATAAATGAACAGTTGAATGTACCTAACCACTTCATTAACCAATTAGATTTAGTTGATTTTTCAAATAAAGCGCAACAGAAGTAAAAATAGGTGATAAATTTTGATACTCAAATGTGACATAAATTCACTACAATAAACTAACGGTTGGCGAATATTTAATTTATTTTGCCTTAGAAATCTGTTTTTCATCATTCATCCAAGAAAAATAATGATGGGCAGTGGCTAGCATTAGAATCTAGGATGCTCACATTTCGACCTATTTGGGACTCGTCGGCTGGATGTACCTGCCTTTCAGTGAGTGATGTTGTTCACACTGGGGTACGGATTCGGGAGAGATCACTTCCAACGCCAAAGAGTTATCTACTACACCAACGAGTGACGACAGCCACTTCCTGAGCGACGGGTATAGTTTTAGTATAATTACTTGTATAGAATGGCAGTCAACTCTCTACCTCAACTTCATTAACTTTGAAAACGCCTTCAACAGTGTCAATCGAGAAGTTATTTGGCAACTGCTTCAATACTACGGAATATCACAAACCTTTATCAACCTCATTCAACAGTGGCTATATGAAGACGCCACATACCAAGTAATTCACAATGGGAAGCTCAGTGATGCCTTTGAAGTGAAGACATGAGAAAGACAAACCTGCCACCTACTATCACCAATCATCTTCCTGATCGTGGTCGACTCGACCATGCAGCAAACTGTGAGGAGTGACCGATGAAAAGATTCTAGAAGATTTGGATTTTGCCAACGATGATGATTTATGTCTGATGTCTTGTCGCACAAACTCGGAGATCTACAGGCGAAAACCCACAAGTTGACAGAGGAGGTAGCGCAGCGAAGACGAGACTTCAAGTGGACGTAGAGAAGACAGAGGTGATGATGATACCCAACCAACAACAGCATCAACAACAAGCTCCAATCACCATGATCAGGAGAAACCTAAAGGAAGTTGTCTCTCTCACCTACCCACTCACCTAGACAGCATCATTTCAACTACAGGTGGCACGGGCACGGGCACGGGCACGGGCATGGGCATGGGCACAGAGGAGGATGTCAAATCCAGTCAGGATCGGAATGATAGCCAGATAGGCGTTTATTAACCTGAAACCAGTGTGGAGATCTGCTCTACTGCACTCAGCATACAGCGTGAACAACAATCGGATTTTCAACACCAATCCAGTCAAGTTGGTGCTTCTGTGTGATGGTTCAGAATTTTTTCGCGTTCCGAAATGTATTTCCAACAAACTACAGACATACATGATGAACAGTTGCCGCCTACGCCCACTCGTTACTGAAGCTCGGATGGTGAGGAAGAATGAGCAACAAGGAACTCACTCTGGCATGGCAACGAACCAACCAAGAAGCTATCACGCAACAAATATGGATTGGAAGGAAGTGGAGATGGATTATATTGGGTATGCACTTAGAAGACCACTTGTGGATATGAGGCGTCATGCCGTGGAGTGGAATGCAAAGGGGAGACGACGATTTGGGCTTCCGGGATGATGGTGACATGGAGGAGATAGTGCACGGAAGAAATGAAAGTTTGTGGGCAGTGGTGGCACCAGGTTGAAACGATTACAGAGAGTAGAGTGTAGTGGAGACGTGCTACTGAAGCCGTATGTTCCACTAGAAACTCAAAGGACAAACAATAATAATAAAATTTGTATTATACTGTCGTCGATTGGACCGAATTGATCAAGGATAGTTTAAAACTTATGTTAAAATAACGGTGGGCTTGAAAACAGCTATCCAGGCAGTCAATATCTTTTGAATGGTAGCCTATTTTGAAATATATTACTGCAAAAAGTCAAGGTATCATTTTAATGTAGTTGTACTGTCAAGTCAGTATCGCCTAGTGAGAATAAACTAATCAAAACTGTGCTAATGTATTCTTAAATTTTTCGTGAAGTCATACTGCTGACTACGGACAGAAAATGAGTGATAACTCAGTTTTTTGGTTAACACATTCAGAAGTAAACTACTGTAAAAGATACCCTTTTTTATTTGATTTAACTTACCGTTCAATAGGAACATTTAGTTGACCTCAGAAATGTTATTTAGTTCTTTAAGAACAACAGCATTAACTGCGCTACCCATCTCTTATGAAAGATACTTGAATACGGTGAAAAATTTTTAAATTATGAAACTGATAGCATATGTTTACTGAATATAATTTTAGAACTTCAACTAAAGAAATGGAAAATGATTGTCTTAAGAATAATGCACTGTTTGCATAATGAGGTCACTAGATTTGTTTAGAATATGTTGTTTCGGTGTATGTTCTACAGAATTCAACTCAGCAATAAGAGATTACTGAGGGAGTTATGGGGGTTTGGAAATATTTCAAGCTGTTATTCATCGTAGACTGACATCAGTTGGAGGAACAAAGGAAACCTGGGAGCACTAGACAGCTGGCTGTTTCGTCCCAGTATGGGACTCCTCAGCAATGCGCACCCACCACCCGGTTGCGTTATATCGTGAGCTAACAGAAGTTGTAAATATGGACCATTGGATTCTGACTCAGTGGGTAGCTCAATGGTAACGTGCTGGCTACGGAACCTGAGAGTCCCGGGTTCAATCCCTAGCAGGATCTTGGGTACGTACCGTGATGAATAACAACTTGAGATAAGAGATTAATTTAACATATGATTGAATTTCATACTATTTAGTTTCTTTGGACTGCAATGTATACTGACTTCACAGAACCAAGAATCCTAACACTTATTTATCACACTGAACTGTTATTTCTCAATGTATGAAATATAAAGCATCTATTTGAATTTTATTAAGAAACCGTAAAGATGGAACTCTTATGTATTAAATACAGCATTGTCTGTAGAAAAAGTTCTGATCTAAATTCATTTTCATAGAGGATAGTAACAACTTAATAACTTCAGCTGATCGTTGTCTCATAAACAATTTTATTAAGTGTTAGAAAAATCGCTATTAGTAGATGTTTGACTTGGTGACTGTAATCAGAAATATATATGCAAATTTACAAATATAATTACAGCTTCAATAAAGCTGGACAATTCAATAGGTTATCAAAAGTATATCAGTGTGAGGTGAGAAATTCGTATATAGCAGAAAAAGAACCTTAAATAGAACAGGGAATAGCATCATCAGCATACCATTTAATATACTGGCTTATTACTCTAAACTTTCAGGGTTAGAGTTATCCTAGTGACGTGCAAGTAAATAACTAGAAGGAAATATATATAACATCATTAAAAGCAACTGGTCCATTTGATAAATTTAAGTAGCGTAATGAGAAGGCGAAGATTATTTGAAACATGTGTGACGTATTAACCCTATACATTTCGAACAATCTGATCACACATGCGGACTTATCGATCCATTTATATGAAAATTCATGAAAAGGGTCTATGAAATATATAGGAAACATAGAAATAGGAAGGAGTAGAGAAATAACAAAATCTTAATCATATTACTTGTAGTATATAAGTACAAACTATTCGTGTATACATAAAAGGGATTTTAATTTACGGATGGCAACAAGGAACTCTGGGAAGCAACCTACTAAGAACCCATCTCTCAACAAATATGCTGAAGGAAGTCGAGATGGATTGGGCATGCACTGAGAAGGCTGACTGGGGACATCATGCACCAGGCCAGGCCGTCGAGTGGAACCCAGATGGGAAGCGATGAGTTGGGCGTCCGATGTGAGGGTGACATAGAGGAGATCGTGTGAGGAGGAAATGAGAGGTTGTGGGCTGTCGTGGAACCAGGTTCGAGAGATTTCAGAGAACAGAGTGTAGTGGAGACGTGCTAGTAAAGCCCTATGTTCCATTGGTAACCCAAGGGACAAATAATAATAATAAGAACTTCGGCAAATTTAAGCACTCAGCCATGACTACTTTTATGTAGTACTTTAAAAGCTGTTTCCATGTCCACCCTGTAGTTAGTTTCTAGTATATGCTTAGCGGTAAATGAATATGGACGTTTAACACCTGTGCTTATAGGATGTGTTGAGGTCATTTGTTTTGAGGTGCATGTTCAGCCATCTTTAACTGCAGATCACAACTACTCCTGTTTATGTACGTGTTTCCACACATCCATATAAATTGATAGACACAGTCAGATGTGTAGTCGTTTATATGTCGGTTTGGTTTGTTTTGCAACATGGATTTTGTCTTCTCTACAATAGTGACTCTGTACATTTTACAGACGGCTGATGTAAACCTGTTCCTCACAATAGAGCAGTTGTTGATAAATTTCAACAAGTATCCATTTCGTATCAGTGTTGTTGTCAATAAATTGGTTTCTTCCTGCCTCTTATCATCGATTCAGATGTGATTTATCCTGTTGTCATTTATAAAAAGGCCTAGAAGAAAAGACAAAAGACGCATGATGCTAAGATATAAAGGAAATGAGATATTGAAGTGTCTGCATTTCATCAAACAATTCTTATTCATTTCCTTTAATCTACGAAAATGAGTTTACCTTAGACTTTTTCATCTACAGACGGATTTTGAGACATTGAGTGTAAAGTTTGGCATTGTATTGGTATAAAATGTGATATTATAATGTTATGTTTACTAATAATAAACCCAAAATTCATATATAAACTTAAAATAAACAAGCCAATAAAGACGATCTTTTTTCCAAAAATTCCATTCTAAAATCTTACTTTCAGTTGAACTATTAAATAATCGTTTCAGTGTAAGTGATGATTTCGCGTGTAAAAGTGTGATTAAGTAATGAAGTGACAATATAAAAACCAAATTAAAATATTCGGAATGATGAAAGAATATTTAAGGAGTAATAACAGAGATTATACCTCTAGATAGATCCAGTGTATAAACAAAACAAAAGTAATTTCAACTAAAAATATCTTTAAAAAAAGATGGTTGTATCATCAAAAACGTCAGCGACAGGAAAACATCATGAAATCCACTCAACAAAACTAAATAACAGAATGAAGTCATGCAACAAGCAAAGTACTATAATGAATTAGGATTGAGTAAAGAGAAATACTTCCGATGGCCTGAAAGAATAATCAAAATGGAACTCGCTATGACTGGCAACGAACCAACGAGGAACCTATCGCCCAAAAATATCCAGAAGAAGAAGCAAGGAGATGGACTGAATTAGACGTAGACTGAGTAGACCGTATGGGGATATCATGCGTCAGGGCAGGCGGTTGAGTGGAACCCAAATGGGAAACAACGAGTTGGGCATCCAAGGGTGAATTGGAGGAGATTGTGTCAGGAAGAAATGAAAGCTTATGAGCAGCTGTAAAGACAGGTTGAAAAAACTGGAGAGAAGATCGTGAAATGGGGTGACGTGCAACTGAAGTCCTATATTTCACTGGGAACTCAAAGGACTAGTAATTGAAGCAGTATGCAACAACTCGGTGTTGAGAAGTAAAACTTCAGGGTTTCTGTGATAAAATCTACTTTACAAACAGGAAAAATGTGACTAGTTTCAAAAGAGGTAGATAAAACGAAGTAATAAGAATTAATCACACTAAAGAAACATCACCATAACCTATTGATAAAATCATCTTCACTTCTCTGAGCCTTGCTCTAAACTTCAACTATTCACTCAGGATCTTTAGGAAGATTCAGTGCACAGAGAACTTCAGTACCATGAAAATTCCCATTTAGATGTTCAGAAAAGAGACTGATTCGGCAAATATTCAAAGAAATCTTACGAGCATCAAATTGCGTTAAATAGATTTTTAATCAGTATTTGAACCGCAGCTCAAAGGTTAGTGAAGTAAGGGGGGGGGGCACTATTAATTTTTCTCGACGAATGTATCATATGCAAGTATTATTAGTTAATTAGTGTTATTGCTTGTATGACACCGTCGTTGATTGGACCGAATTGATCAGTCTCTGTTGGCATATGGCATACATAACGAAGACCGATCAATTCGGTCCAATCAACGACGGTGTAATACAAGTAATAACACTAAAACTATACCCGTCGAACAAAGAGTGGCTATCGTGGCTCACTGGTGTAGTGGATAACACTCTCACGTTTGAAACGATCGCTCCTGAGTCCGAATCCTGATGGGAACAGCATCACTCACTTGGAGACAGGTACATCCAGCTGACCAGTGAGTCTCAAATAGGACGAAATGTGCATCCTGGATTCCACTACTCACCATCACCCATCATTACTTTGTCTGATTGTTTATTATTCTATCCCAGATGGTAATTTAATTTTATGGCATTATGTGTAAAGGGAACCAGGTTCAAAAGTTTACAGAGAACAGAGTGCACTGGACATGAGCTAGTGAAGCCCTATGTTCCATTAGGAACCCAAGGGACAAATAATAATATAATAATGTATGAAGGGGTATGTGTAATCATTTCACTTTACTACCGATACAAGTATAGATTAAGGAAGTTAGTAAACTGTAATGAATATATCTAAGTTTTCTGATTCATTTTTATGACCTGTGTAACTTGTGTGTGTGTGTGTATGTGCATCGTAATAAGTGATTAGGATTACATCAAAACCTCTTAAAGTGACTTTTCCCATATCAGATTTGTGAAATTCCAACTTGACAATGAAGTGACTGAAAACATTGTTTGGAGAGATAAAATGAGATGAGTATGAAATTGCACAAAGTTTAAAATAACGCTGTGTATCTTGAAATTA
This sequence comes from Heterobilharzia americana, assembly GCA_944470555.2. Lineage (NCBI taxonomy): Eukaryota > Metazoa > Platyhelminthes > Trematoda > Strigeidida > Schistosomatidae > Heterobilharzia > Heterobilharzia americana. The sequence continues at coordinate 145,412,188 of OX104127.1, read as the reverse complement.
TATTTAGTGAAGATTCGATTTGAAAGAAAGTTAGCCTTACACATTCAAAGAATTCTGTGTAAATTGTAAAGAAAGACTTCACACTTCAACATTTGTAGTACTACTTGTTAGATGATCAGGTATTTTGTACTAATGAAATGTTATTATTGAATTTGGAATGAAGCTGTTAATTCTTGGTTGACACATAATTATTTGTAATGAAGTTTATAAGTAACCTGAAGGTCGCGGTTCAATCCCTGGTGGGGTCGTGGGTGAGCACTGCTGAGAAGTCCCATACTAGTTGGACGAAACAGCCAGCTATCCAGTGCTCCCAGGTTTCCTTTGTTCCTGCAACTCATGTCAGTCTACAATGACTAACAACTTGAAACTGTTTATATCACGAAATGTTATAGTCATTATGTTTTCTTAGCCTTATACATGGATTCGAATCTCATTAGTGTTTTAACGTGGTGAAAGTCAAGTTTGTAAGCAGAGGGTATTCATAACGGATAATATAAGCCTAAATAACTGTTCTTGTTCTATTAGAACTAACTTACAACTCCTGTGTTTAGGAGATAGCCAACCAACAAAAACAACAACAAACACCAATCGCCATGAACGGGAGAAACCTAGAGGGAGTTGTCTCTTCCACCTAAACACCTACCTAGACAGCATTGTTCCAACTACGGTGGTACAGACAAATATGAGGACGTAAGTTCAGCCAGGATCGGAAAGACAGTAGACAGGCCTTCATCAATAGGAAGTAATCAGTATGGAGATCTACTGCAATCAGTATACAGCGTGAACAAGATCAGGATTTTCAACACCAATGTTAAGTCAGTGCTTCTATGTGATGGTTGAGGGACTTGAGGCGTTACGAAAATCATTTCCAACCAACTATAGACATACATCATCAACAGCTGCCACTTATGTTCACTTGATGATGAAGATGAGATGAGATGGTGAGAAAGAATGAGCAAAAAGGAATTCACTATGGCAACGAGCCAACCAAGAACCTGTTGCCCAACAGATATGCAGAATAAGAAAGCGGAGATGGATTGAACTGGACATACACTGGGAAGACCATTCGGAGGCATCACACGTCAGGCCAGGCCATTGAGTGGAATCCAAAAAGGGAAACAACGATTTGGGCGTCCGAGTTGAGGGTGACATAGAGGAGATCATGTGAGGAAGAAATGAAAGCTTGTGGGTAGTGGTGGAGCCAGGTTGAAAAGACTGGAGAGAAGACAGTGAACGTGCAACGTGCAACTGAAGCCGTATGTTCCACTAGGAACCCAAGGAACAGATAATAACAATATTTATTAGTATGTTGCCTATCACAAGAACTGAAATCACCACATTATGGACAGGGAAGCACAGAGTATAGAGGTTGTGAATTCCGTGAGTATATCAGAGAAGCTAAATAATTCGGAGTAATCGCAACCGGTTATCACATAAATATCTGTGATATAGATAAAGTGATACTTGTTCAAATGTTTTGGGTGGCATTTAACAGTGATATACTCCATATAATCATTTGAGAATATGAAGAATATGTGACCCTAAATACACAGTGCGTAGCTACTCCAACTCCACTTTTCTTACCAGAGCTTCATCTATCGTAACAGGAAATTTTGAAACCATTCAGAGGAACCAAATTGTCATCACAAAGTTTATGTAACTAAGTTTCTTGCAGCGTAATTATTCTAGCATAACGATGCACATCGGAGGATATAGGAGATTGTAAGTAATCCACTTTTCCTTGCAGTGACCTGAAGTTCGTGTTTATAATTTCAGGCAGAGTTGTTTGAGATAAGGTTAGCCACTTTCAAGCATGTTGTCATTCAACGTGATGCTTTTCTCTCATCTTATTTGATAATAGCATAGGAGAATACAGTAAACTGCTTCAAATGTACATGAATATCAAATGCTATCAGAGGACATAATAAAGTGACTCAAATGAACAGATGAATAGAAAAATTTGATGGAATATATAAGATGGGAAACTAAGCTCCTCAGATATTTAACCAGGCTGCAATTGAATTCGTACAGAAATTAAGGTTAAATGAAACGATTATAAACATCCATAATATACACATTTAAATTGGTAAATACTGTAACCATTGAGTATTCAACAATAAGTATAAAGTAACATCAGTGTCTGCAGGTTAGCTACCTAAACACTACTCATTTATTTCTTATGACATTTACGTCTCCACCTTCAAAAGTTGAAAAAATAATCGTGCTATTTTCTGTAGAAATGACTACTAATTAGAAAAATTCTGAAGAAGCATTTAAATAGTTGGTAACTACTATTCTTCTATAAAATGCTTAAACATAATTCATTATTACTTATGCTAACCAGTAGAATGACCTGATTGCTTTTGCTTACATACATATGGACATTTTAAGAATACTTTGTTTATCTGATGAATCATATAAAATGTGAGAAAGGCAAGAAGCTTAGTCTCCGTTCACTATCTTAGTTGCTGCCAGGGTTGAAATTTCTTGCCTCTTACAATTTCTACAACTCGGATACATTAATAATTATAGATAAAATCGGAACCAGTCAACTTATATTATTATTATTATTTTTCCCTTGGGTTCCTAGTGGAATATAGGGCTTCAACAGTACGCCTCCATTGCACTGTACTCTCTGCAGTCTTTTCAACCTGGCACCACAACTCCCCACAAGCTTCCATTTCTTCCTCAAATGATCTCCTCTATGTCACCCTCTCCTAGGATGCCCAAATCCTCGTTTCCCCTATGCATTCCACTTGAGCAACTGGTCTGACGCGTGATGTCCTCAGTCGGCCTTCTCCGTGTATTCCTGATCCAATCCATCTCCGCTTTCTTTCACTCCATATTTGTTGAGTGATAGCTTCTTGGTTGGTTCGTTCTCAAAGTTCCTTGTTGTTTTTGTTCTTTCTGACCACCTGATCTTCACCAACAAGGGTAGGCAGCTGTTGATGTTTGTCTGTGGTTTGTTGGAAATGCTTTTCATGGCTCGCCAAGATTCTGAACCATATAGCAAGAGTGACTTGAGATTGGTGTGGAAAATCCTGTTCTTGTTCTTTGTGCTGATTTATAGTCACTTTGTTTATCCAGAAATAAGCTAATCTCTTTTAATTTCAACTCTGCAATGAGCTTAAAACTACACAGGATTTTACTGTAAAGTAATATTTAGCTGTTAAATTTCGTCTCTTACTCCTAAAAAGGATAATTTAGCTAACTAGCTTAAATATGCTTTATGAGACTTATTGATGTCGCCGAAAATTATATTTTCATAAAAATTATTCTCAACTGAAAATAATACTTCTGTTGTTCATATTGAATTTATAGTCAAAGCATTTTTCTAGTCGACACTTTTTTTGTTTCTCAGTAAAATACCTCCATTTAACGACAATTCATGCATAAATAATCATTATATACCAGACATGTTTTATTAACTTTAAATCCTTTCGACATAAAAAATTGATGAAAATATTTTTCATACATCATAAACGACGCCTTTATTACAACTCCATATATATCTGAAATGTTACTATCTTTAAGTTTTATATGCTTAAATATCTATGATAACTGGTATCTCGACGATTATCATTATCATACTATGATAGTGAACCATGACAAAGAATATCGTGGGCGAATCAAATATACTGATAACCTTTCTGTACACTTTATAGAATTCTGTTTCAATAATTATTCCTTTTTCTACATGAAATATATAAGTATACATACAGTAGTTCATAGATTTATGCATTGACTGAATACTGACTTTAGATAGTAAATTAATATAGACCAAAAGAGCAGATGAGATGATGTACTATAGTAATTTTATAGCGTAATGGTTAAAGTGTTAACTTTTTCATATAAATTTTAAATCTATTGTGAATTTAGATATTTCTTTCAAAGTTGAAGTGAGAAAAAGCCGTTGATGGAGTTTACCGATTTCCTAACTCTTGCTATTTATTGGTTCTTGACAATGAAAGCGACTATCATGAAACATATGATGACTCTCTCTGTGAAAGTTGTATTTATCACACTATTCAAATGTAATGAAATTCATAGAATCTTCAAGGAAGGAAAATGAGGAATCTTTTAACTACTTCCATGTTCATTTCAACTCATATAAGATAATATCATCTTAAGGAAGTCGAAACTAATCAGCATCCTAAGATAAAACCTAAGTCTGTTGGATATGACAGCTTTAAACTATGAATACTGTTAACACTAGGAAATCCTTTAAGAATTATTTTAAATATCATGATACTGTTTATCTGACTAAATCATATTCTGTTAAGAATGTAAAAACAATCTGTTCCAATTTTTACGCTCCCATTATTATTATTATTCCCTTGGGTTCCTAGTGAAACGTAAGACTTCAGTAGTAAGCCTCCATTGCACTCTGTTCTCTGCAGTCTTTTCAACTTGGCTCTACCAATGCGCATAACCTTTCACTTCTTCCTCGTACAATCTCCTCCATCTCACCCTCACCTAGGACACCCAACTTGTCGTTTCCCCTTTGCATTCCACTCGACGACCTAACCTGGCCTGAGGCGTGATGTCCCCAATCAGTCTCTTCAGTGTGTGCCCAATCCAATCCATCTTCACTTTCTTCCACTCCATATCTGTTGGGCTACTAGTTCTTTATTGGTTCGTTCCCAAAATTCCTTGTCGCTTATTTTTTCTGGCCATCTGATCTTCAGTGGCGAGCCAACGTACGCAGCTGTTGATGAATGTCTGTGGTTTTTGGAAATGCTTTTCGTAACGCACCAAGTCTCTGAACCATACATGAGCACTGACTTGACATTGGTGTTGAAAATCCGGATCTTGTTCACGCTGTATGCTGAGTGCAGAAGATCTCCACACTGGTTTCCGGTTAAAGAACGCCTGTCTTGCTTTTCCGAGTCTGGCTTTGACATCGTCATCCGTGCCTGTGCCGCGTGTAGACAGGTTGGTGAAAGAGACAACTTATTCAGGTTTCTCCTGATCATGGTGATTAGAGCTTGTTGGTGGTGGTGGCGTTGGCTGGGTATCTTTATCACCTCTGCCTTCTTTACGTTCACCTGAAGCAAGTCTTGTCTTCCTTGGCTGTCTCTTCTGTCAACTTGTTGGATTTTGCCTGTAGATCTTCGAGTTTGTATGATATTAGTCATAAATCACCGGCGAAATTCAAATCTTCTAGGGTCTCTTCATCGGTCCAGCCAGTGTATGCCCACCTTCTCACTCCTCACAGTTTTCTGCATGATCCAGTCGACCAAAATCAGGAAGATCATGGGTGATGGTAGGCAGCCTTGTCTTACTCCTGTTTTCACTTCAAAAGAGTCACTATGCTTCCCATTGTCAATCACTTTGCATGTGGCCTTTTCATCTAGTTGTTAAATGAGGATGATAAAGATTTGTGGCACTCCGTATTGTTGAAGCAACTGCCAAATTACTTCTCGATCGCCACTGACGAAGATTTGTGCTCCCAGTTAATCAAAAATCCCAGTAAATGTGAAAAAGTTTAAATATATAAAGGATAGTTATACATATTGTAAATATCACGTCACAAAGTTGGTGTCTATGAATACTTCAAGAAGGTTTCTAAACTTTTAAGGAATGTCTTACAACTAGAAAGGAAAAGATCACAGAACAACAAGATAATACAAACTTATGTTCGCCTTCCGATCATTCTCATAAATAGACATGATAAATAAGTGGCATACGAATCACTCAAAATCGTCACTGATAACATTATCACCACTAAAACATACTACATACTTTTTTCCTTTTATTCGATTACTTCACTAAACGGACTTATCCACACATATCAAATTTCACTGTTGTAATAATATTTGTAATTTCCTGTCGCTATACAGGGCCGAATCGTTAGACCTATCTTTGCATATGAGCTCCTACGCGGAAGCCTCGATACTGTAAAGCGAACTTACAAGTATCGTAACAAAAACTGATACTTATTACACAATAGGTGGCTGTTGTGTCTCAGTGGCTTAGTGGATGACGCTTTGGCGTTTGAAGCGATGGGTACTTGATTCGAGTTCCAATGGGAACAACACTCCGCATTGGGGATCAGGTCCATCTGTCTGATGAATACCAGATAGGACGAAACATCCATCCTGGTTTCTCTGCTAATCACTAAGATCAGCAGAACTTTCATTGAGTTATGTTGTACAAGTTTCAATACTTTGAGCCATCGTTAACTATTACCGTACAAAACTAAAACTGCTCAAGACTCGTACTGAAAAAATAGGTAGGTTTTCTTTTCCGTTTTTTGGGGAGTAAAAATATCTCTTATTCACATTGTAAAAATAAAAGCAGAAACTTGGAAGCTTGAAAGTTCATTATCACTTACGTCAAAGTTTATGATTAGAACATGATAGTGGTTTATACGTGTTAGTTTCCTGTAGCCTTTTTAAAAGATATTTGCGCTACATATCTTTAAAGATACTGTCAAAAACAGATCAGTTCAAACTAGTGCTGCATATCAAGATAATTTTATGATGAATTTTCATAACTATGTACTATAAACTGACCATTTGCCTATTCAGATATTAGTATCATCCTTTAGCAAGTTCAACATCCTACGTGAAAAGTGTATCAATTTCATCATTCTTTACAAATTATAACTAAACATCAGTAAATACTAAGTAGTTTTAGAGATAGTATCCATCACGGACTGACATGAGTTAGGGAACCATTGAAAATCTGGAAGCATTGGACAGCTGTTTCGTCCTAGTATGAGAATTCTTGGCAGTACTCACCCACTACCCGGTTACGGATCGAACTCAAGACCTTCAGTTTTCACGATGAACGCGTTTACCATACAGCCACTAGGTCAGTTTTCAATGGTTCACAATTTCCAACTTCTGTCAATTCACGATATAGCGCTACTGTCACCCAACGTTTTCAGCTGGGATCCGCTTCCATTCCGACTGTCTGAACCCACAGACCACGGCTTCTCATTAGAGCTTGATATCAGTCCGTGATGAATACCACCTCTAAATTAAAAATCCCCATTCATCTCGAAAATACATTACTAAGTAATTTCATTATCTGCTTTAAATATTTTCGGTCTGTGATCTACCACTAATTAAGAATATAGAGGTAGAAATCCTTTTGATATCTACCAAAGTTCCAAACCTAACCGTGTAAACTGAAAACACCGACCACACCTAAAGTATTACAGCTTCCTGACAATACTTGACCTTATATATATAAACTTCCTAGGAGGAACCAGTAAAATATATATAAAGTATCATACCCAAGACTGCAAGAATTGTAGGTTTAAAGTCTAGAAGCCGTAACAGAAATATAGTGCAACAGTATGACTAACCGATGGGCAATAAATTCAATGTCAAAAGTAATTTTACATAAAAACAACAATGTTTTGACTGAGTATCGGGCAAAAAACTATATCTCTTTGGTATTTAGTGTGATTACAATATATACATTATCATATTTCTTGAATTGTTAGGAAATGAGCATGTATTACGCATTGTTTTAGCAATACCCATAGGTATGGATGCAATCGAAGACGATAAATTTGAAAAGATCGTCAATTCAGTCAGTAAAACAAGCACCTGACACTTTAAACAACCCATATGCTCAACCATGACTGTTTACACATTAACCAACTAACAGATAATAATAATTTGCATAATTTTATTAATATTTTCGAATATTTTATATTCAGTAATCTTATTCTGTCACTATTTTACACTGCACAGATTTCTTCTCCACTATAGGTTTGTATTTATGTAAGTAACCTTGTATTCCAAAGCCTGATGGTCTTGAGGACAGTTACTAAACGATGACATTGGGTGGTGGCTGCGCTATATATCGTTAGCTAACAGAAGTTGGAAATATGGACGATTGGATCCTGATCCAGTCGATCAATGGTAACGTGCTGACCACGGAACCTGAAGGTAACAGGTTCGATCCCTGGTGGTGCGGGGTCGTGGGTGCGCACTGCTAAAGAGTCTCGTACTAGTTGGACGAAACAACTGTCCAGTGCTCCCAGGTTTCCTTTAATCCTCCAACTTATGTCAGTCTACAATGAATAACAGCTTGAAATATTTCCAAATCTCCACAACTCCCTCAAAATTCAATATAATTAATAGTTATTTTACATGTCTTTACTATAGTTTCGAAAGTAAAAAAAATAGTTTCATTATCAATGACTGACTTTTACAAAGTTCCTTATTCATTTATTATGAGGCATGTAACGGGTTATATATTAATGATGGATAGTGACTAGTAGTGGAACTCATGACACGTGTTTTATTTACATTTAAGACTTATCAGCTTAATTCATCTGCCTCCCAGTGAGCCATGTTGTTTCCATTAGGGCTAGAATTTGAGACTGATCACTTGAAATTTCATAGCGTTATCCTCTAAACCACCAAGTCATGATAATCACTTCTTATACGAGTGGGTATAATTTTAATGTCCTAGTGGGATCGATATGGCTTACAGGGAAGGAGGTTCATGCAGCTGACGAGTCCCAAATGAGGCGAAATGTGCGTTCTACATTCTGTTGCCAGCAACTATTTATCAGTGATATATAACTTAAACATAGGCAAAATTAAGACCTCCTTGCGGGAGCCCACGTCACAATAGTGACCGATTAACTTCGTCCAATAAGCGATGAGACGATGCAAATAACGAGGTACTTTTGAGATGAACGGGGATTTTTAATTTAGAAGTAGTATTCATCATGAACTGACATCACTCGGGGAACCATTTAAAGTCTGGGAGCACTGGACAGCTTTTTTGTCCTAGTATGCATACTGCTGAGGAGTTCCACACTAGGACGAAACAGCTGTCCAATGCTTCCAGATTTTCAGTGGTTCCCCAACTGATGTCAGTCCATGATCAATACTACTTACAAATAACAACGTTTAGTGATTTAACATAAATGACAAGTAATGCACCTGTAATACGGGTTACAACAATAATAAATGTTAGTCAACAAATATTTGACCACTAGTTTAGTAGTAACCTATTCACCAAAATGTGGAGGCTTATAATACAGTACAATATGAATTGATGGATAGGTACTAACCAACAGACCGAAATTGGATTGTGACAAATGTTTAATGCTCTTTAATAACATTATCAGTCATTGGTGAATATTTTTTCTTTGAACTCTTTTTTTATACAGTAAAAAGTTTTATTATATCCTATTTTATTTCCTGTGTGCTAGGAAAGGGTTATGGCTAGTCAATTAACTGGAGCAAGATTGTTACTACATCCAGGTGCATCTTATCCACGTGTTGCTGAAGAAGGAGTAAATTTAATGCCTGGAACAATGACTGACATTCGTTTTACAGTATATGAATGGTCAATGATGGAACCACCTCATGGTAGATGCAGTAAAAATACACCAAAATTTATATCATTCAATAATGTTAGTTATACATTCAGTGAAGAAGCATGTCATGCATATATGGTACAAGAGAAAGTCGCCTCAAACTGTCAATGTTTAACACAACACTTACCGATACCAACACATCTTCTTGGAAAAGATTTAAGAAAGTGTCAAGCATTTAAACTGCCTGCAACTTATCAAATGTTAGATAATTTCACCAAATCTAAACAGTTATACTTTAATCAGGAAGTAGTAGCACATTTTGCACATTTTGCGGAATGTGCAGAAAAAACTGGTACAGCTATGGATAGTTATCAAGTTGGTTGTAGACCAGCGTGTGTTAGATACACATATAAACCAAGTATAACAGCTGCTCAATGGCCGACAAAAACATTTTTGACATGGTTTGTTACAAAAGTAAGTAACTTTATATTGAATTCATATAAAACTCAAATTATTGTTATTATTATTATTGGTCCCATGGGTTCTTAGTGGAACATACAGATTCAGTTGCACGTCACCATTTCACTCTACTCTCTACAGTCTTTTCAACCTAAATCCACAACTACCCACTACCTTTCATTTCTTACTCACACAATCTCCTCCATATCAACCTCACCTCACATACCCAAATCATCATTTCCCATACGGGTTCCACTCGACAACCTGACCAGGCCACAACTGTGGTGTCATATCCCTAAATGGTCCTCTCATTCAATGTTCAATTCAATCCATCTCCACTTCCTTCCACTCCATATTTGTTGGGTGATAGCTTCTTGCCTCGTTGGTTGGCTGGTTGTTAGCCAGAGTGAGTTCCTTGTTGCTTTTTCTTTCCGGTCATCTAATTTCATCTTGATTATCTAGTGAGCATAGGTGGCAGCTTTTGATGTTGAAAATGCTTTTCGTAGCGCGCCAAGTTTCAGAACCGTGTAGAAGTACTGACTTGACATTGGTGTTGAAAATCGGGATATTTTCCTTTTTGCCGAGTCCAATAGAACTCTACACTGATTTCAGATTAATGAAACCCTGTCTTGCTGTCTTTCTGATCCTGTTCTTTACATCCTCATCTGTGCTGCCTGCCTAGGCAGGTGGGTAGGTGGAAGAGACAACTTCCTTTAGGTTTCTCCTGATCATAGTGATTGGTGCTTGTTGTTGATGCTGTTGTTGGTTGGGTATCTTCATCGCCTGTGTTTTCTCTACGTTCGCCTGAAGTCAGCCACGTCTTCGCTGCGCTGACTCTTCTGTCAACTTGTGGGTTTTCGCCTGTAGATCTTCAAGTTTGTGCGACATGACACTAGACATAAATCATCATCCTTGGCGAAATGCAAATCTTCTAGGATCTTTCCATCAGTCAAACAGCCTATGCCCCTCTTCTCGCTCCTCACAGTTTCTTGCATGATCCAGTTCAGTCCAGTCAATCACAATCAGGAAGATCACTGATGATAGTAGGTGGCAGCCATGTCTTACTCCTTTCTGTCTTCACTTCAAAGGCGTCACTGTGCTTCCCACTGTGGATCACTTGGCACGTGACGTCTTCATATAGCTGTTGAAAAAGGTTGATAAAGGTTTGTGGCATTCCATAGTGTTGAAGCGGCTGCCTGCCAAATTACCTCCCAGTCGACGCTGTTGAAGGCCTTTTCAAAGTCGATAAAGTTGAGGTGGAGAGTTGACTGCCATCCTATACTCTGTTCAATGATGATGCGTAGCGGTGGAATTTTATCCGCACATGATTTGTTATTCTTGAAGCCTACCTGTTCCGGTCGTAATTTTGAATCCAGAGCAGTTTTTAGTCTCTCTAGTATGAAACAGTCTAATATTTTGCTCGGGGTGGACACTGGTGGAGCATGATTCTTTACCAGTTCTAGCAAAGGGTTAGGTCTCCCTGCTTTGGGAGTTTGATAAGGTAGCCCTCCTTTCAGTCTGCAGGTACCTTCCCACCCTTCCTTCCAAACCTTCTCCAGTCTTGGTGTGAGCATGTCCGCTGTTGTCTCTGCCTATGTTTTCAGTGCTTCTGGGGGAATTTCATCTGGTCTTGCTGCTTTGCCGGATTTCAGTAATTTTATGGCATTCAGGACTTTTGCTTTTGTCTGAGGGCCTGTGTTCATTGGTAGTTCTGTGGCTGGGTTGCTGGTGATATTTCCGGACGAGTTGCAGGTGCTGGTAGATTCAAGAGTTTTTTGAAGTGGTCAGCCTATCGTTTCCTTTGTTTCTTCTCTTTAGTGACTAGGTTTCATTCACTATCTTTCATTGGTTTCGTCTGAGTTGATCTCTTCCCGGATAGTTTTCATAGGTTAGTTCTTAATATTTACTTAAATTTATTCTTTTATGGTGCTGTTTGATTAAGCTGAATTTTCCAACTACAGTTTAACTCACAGTATAGACCAATTTCTTTATATTAACTAAAAAGTGAGGTAGACTTCTTCAGTAACGCAGTACCTCGAATAAGAAACGCTACTTCAACATTTAACAAGTATAGCGAATACTTGCTTTACAAGAACGAATATTTATTCATAAATTAAAATCCTTAACCTATAAAGTAGACAGAAATATTCATGAATCTTATAAATTATAAGAAATTTTATTTCACAGCTTTTTCTTGCCTTGAATATTGAAACTATTGAACTATATTCTTAATCGGATTATTATTGCTCATTTATTATTTGCTCTAGCTAGACGAAAACCAAAAGTTACTTTTTATTCACACTTAAGCATATGTGTTATAAGTAAATGTAACAAAATTCTCTTGTAATCTAAATTGTTCACTAGTATTTATGGGCTGTAATAATAACTGCCGAAAACATTTTGACAGTTTATTCTTGAAGAAAGATTTCTAAAAGAAATAGTAAACAGGTTTTAAACAAAACATCTCATAGGAAATTAAATGGTTAAATAAGTACAATGTCAGTGTCCAAGCATTAAAATAATTTTTTTCTTTCTGTATTCACGTTACATTTGTGTTTATTTTCCTCATCTTATAAGTCTCATCTTATTATTATGATTATTTTTCCCTTGGGTTCCTAGTGGAACATACAGCTTCAGTAGGACGCCTCCATCTCACTCTACTCTCTACAGTCTTTTCAACCTAAATCCACAACTACCCACTACCTTTCATTTCTTCATCACACAATCTCCTCCATGTCAACCTCACCTCACACACCCAAATCGTCATTTCCCATACGGGTTCCACTCGAGGGCCTGGCACGTGATGTCTGGGAATGGCTTTCTCAGTGTATGCTCAATCCACTTCCACTTTCTTCTGCATATTTATTGGGTTCATTTTACAGTGAAGATTACAAATCATGGAGAATATTTGTAACTCAGGTGTCTGGTCTTGGTCGTATTGTGTTTGTTCTCTGAGCTAAATTGTCTAGTCGTGAAGCTTACATCGTTTTTCTACACGACATCATCAGCACTAACTTCAGTATGAAGTGAACTGTCAGTATCTCTCCGTGAGTGATTTAGCAGTTTGCCTTAATGAAGTGATTTGTGACCGGTTGTTTCCTTTGATTGTTGTGTCATTGATTGTATAGACTTTCCTATTGGCTGTTCCTCTACTTGACCTCTCACCTTTCTGTCGTTTATGATTTTTCTCATTAGTTGATAGGTTGGGTCTATGTCAATACATCTGTTGATTGCTAACAGACTGACTTGAATGTCCTGCTTCTGGGAATTCTCTGATATTCCTTATGTTTCCTCTCTCCGTCCAAGATATCTACATTGTCAAGATTGAATTCATGTCCATGGTTGTTATTCACGTGCATCGAAATGAGTGATGAGATGTCGTGTGTGACGTTTAATAGCCAATCGGTGTTCATGTAAATGACGAAGGCGAAGAGGGCGACAACTTTGTCCAATGTAGTGTTGATCACAATTATCTCCGTTGATTTTGTAAGTGATATTCCGTTTGTCTTGTTTGGTTGTTGCATCCTTTAGTCTACATAATAGTGTTTGGAGGGAATTAGTTGTCTCATGAGCCACACGAACTTCAAGTGGTCTCAGTAATCTTGTCATGATTTCTGATATATTCTCTATGTACAATGGCAAAAACATCAAAGCTAACAACCAGTCAGATATCACTTCATCAAGACAAACTACTAAATCACTCACGGAGAGATACTGACAGCTCACTTCATACTGAAGTTAGTGCTGATGATGTCGTGTAGAAAAACGATGAATGCTCCACGACTAGACAATTTAGCTCAGCGAACACAATACAATGAAGATTAGAAGTGAATTAGAATTAAGTAAGTATACCATAAGTTGATATTGTGCATATTATTTTTACGATATGAGTATACTTTGGAAATGACTTCCATAGAATAAAAATAACAACCTCTATTTAGCCTGATATGAACAAAAAGTTAGTCACAACTCTTAAAGGTATTTTTTGAACGTTCCATTTATTGATGTCACTTAAAGCCTTGGCTAAAAGGTTGTAGAAGTCAGATTTGAAAGACAAGGCTACACTAATGTATAACTTATTGAACTTTGAAGCTCTAACTTTCCATAAAATTTTGCTTAATTTTGTTATTGTTCAACTAAAGATATGTACTATATAGAAGTAGCATTCATCATAGACTGACATCAGTTGGGGAACCAGTCGGAAGTGAAGTGGATGCTAACTGAAGATCTTGGATGACAGTCACGCTATGTTGTGAATTGACAGAAGTTGGAAACTGTGAACCACTGGAAATCGACCCAGTAGCTAAATGGTTAAGGCATTCGCCGTGAAACCTGAAGGTGCCGAGTTCGATCGGTGGCCGGGTTGTGGGTGTGTACTGCTGAGTAGTCCCATACTAGTTGGAGGAATCAGCTGTTGAGTGCTCCCAGATTTTCAATGGTTCCCCGAGTGATGTCAGTCCATGATGAATACTACTTCTAAATTAAAAATCCCCATTTATCTAGAAAATGCATATATACTATATCTTTTTTTTCTGTATTTTTGTTACTTTCTAAAGTTTATTAAAGAAATGGAATCATATGGACGTTCACATTTAAATTCAACAAACAATGAAAGCTTAAAAGTTTTCAATGAACGTATGGAAGAATTACGTAAACCTTTACAACCATATGAGAAAATAGCTAATTTAACTAAAGAAGGTGATTTACAAGAGGCTATAAAAATGCTTATGCAAACACAAATATTTGAACAAAATTTTCTTTCTATTATAATATCACGACCAAATTTTGATTTAGAACGTGTTGAAGAAAAAGCAGTTGTCTCATTAACATCTTTATTTAGTCAAATTGGTGGTCTATTAAGTATATGGATTGGATTAACATTTGTATGTATTGTTGAAATAGTAGAATTAGGTTTAAATGTAGCAGATGCAGTAATTCACTATAAAAAGTCAAAGTCATAATATAACTGATTCAATGGTTTCAATATACTTGAAGATGTTATAATTCAGCAAAGATTTATGTACAATATCATTAATCCAATGAATACATATTAATGTAAAGAGATGAATTATGTTTTTTTCTCTTTTAGGAAGATGATTTGAATAAATAAACATAATTCTTTAAAATCTGTTGCTGAAAACAAAAAAAAGATAAACTTTTATTATTTTGAATTAAATTTTTCAAAATCATTGATAAATTATTTTACTAAGAATTATGTCACTTTCATGTTTTATAATATGAGAATGATGATGATGAACTTGAGAAATTTCAATCAGATCTGATTTTCCCCTTGATTTCCCTTTTGGTTTTTATATATGCATATAAAACTACAGAGTAATTATATATATATATATATATATATATATATATATATATATATATATATATATATATAATCATACATTACCTTTTCAATTGTTGCCTATTAAGATGAATTACAACTTCTAATATAAAATTTATCTCTTCATTGTTGGAGTATTTATGTGTTAACATAATATGTTAACATCGACTATCATCATTAATATGACTACAGATTTCAGAAGTTGAGAAAACTGTTTATCGCTTGCATAGAATTCTAGGGAAAACATCACTCGTGAATATGCAGTTCCATATACTAAAAAAAACCTTTGGAAAAAAATAAGAATAGAAGTTAGGTGGATAACACTACAGACCTCATGGAATTCTATGTATAAGGTTGGTTATTGATAGAATACTTTGTTCTTATTGCCTTCCAACTAGACTGAAATCTCATCTTTTTAAAATTTGTCCCATGGGTTCCTAGTGGAACATACAGATTCAGTTGCACGTCACCATTTCACTCTACTCTCTACAGTCTTTTCAACCTAAATCCACAACTACTCACTACCTTTCATTTCTTCATCACACAATCTCCTCCATGTCAACCTCATCTCACACACCCAAATCGTCATTTCACATACGGGTTCCACTCGACGACCTGACCTGACCTGACCACAACTGGGGTTTCATATCCCTAAATGGTCCTCTCATTCAATGTTCAATTCAATCCATCTCCACTCCCTTCCACTCCATATTTGTTGGGTGATAGCTTCTTGCCTCGTTGGTTGGCTGGTTGTTAGCCAGAGTGAGTTCCTTGTTGCTTTTTCGTTCCGGTCATCTGATGTCATCTTCAGTATTGAGTGAGCATAGGTGGCAGCTGTTTATGTTGAAAGTGCTTTTCATAACGTACCGAGTCTCTGAAGCATAAGGAACCACTGACTTGACATTGGCGAATCTTGTTCTTCGTGCTGAATGCAGTAAATCTACTAGCTTCAAACATTGTGTGAATGTCCCGTATCCATATGCCTATTTTTGTTTTCACCAAGAGAAGATACATCACCTAATTGGCTTCCCGAAGGCTTTCACTAACTGACGCCATCTCGTCTCCCGGATTCCAGCGAAGGATAACTTTATGTTTTATATTTTCTTTGTGCTTTGAAGTTTTTTTAACGATCGGGTTGATTTTTTAGGGTAGGTTCGCTAGCCCCACGGTCAACCTTCCCTCTTTATCCGAACTTAGTACCGGCTAGTAAACTAGTGAATTAGTAAATTAGGCGAGGTTATACATCCATTTTACAGCTAGCTAAATATAGAACATATATTAAAAAGTAAAGGCTGACCATCTGGAATGACGAAACATGGAAGTAAACTTATGGGCCAAGGTTTTTGACTATTTGTGCTATAGATTTTTTTTCGTATTTGTCCTGCATACCTAACTGGTGTCAATGTAATCAATGCGTTTTTAGAAAAATATCCCATTAACACATCCTTTTTGATCAGGGATCATTTTGGAACTTTAATAATATAACTGACACTAAATTTTCTTCCCAGCAGCTTCTTCTGAATTAATGAACCTAGCCCAGCAGAAATCGATGAGGAGTGGTAGCAAACCGAATGTAGAGTCACAAACGGTGTATAACCATAGACACCGGTAGATAGCAAAGGCTAAAGATATAAAAAAGGAAGTGATCACAGATTACAGTAAACAGTTATTTCGTCGAATCAAGGAAAATGGTGGAAAAAGATCAATGGTTAGTGAAACTAAAACGGAGAAGGAAGTGTTTGTGTTTCACTGGCATGATTGAAGAAGGGAACAGTGGGAGAAGCAACTCCAGTAACAGTTCGACTGACCTCCAACTAGCCTTCAGTTACCCACTATCTATTAGATCCTGAAGAGAAAACTAAGACGGGTCTTCCAATACTTACGGTAGTTAAGAAGACTTTAAATAACATAAAAAGAGGAAGGACAGTACAGCCAAGTTGGCTTACACAAAAGATACTATGATCGAAGAATATTGGTTGGGTCTACTGGAGTGTTAGCTAGTATATAGCAACCGGATGTACATCTGTCTGACCGACATCAATCACTTCATTTAAAAAAGGATATTTTGGTCGCAACCACAGAAAAATGATTCTTATGAATATAGTGTCTAAGATCCAAGCATCTGTAGTCATTAGACACCTAAATGAAGCTCTGGAACCACAAACCAGGCCAGATATTTACCAAATATTGGGGAACCCTAAACAAGTAATCTGCACACCCTCATACGACTCATACCAACAATCAGAAGCCTCATGGACAGTTGATACGCCTTGATCTTGTCGCTCTGAGCCTCCTTCTAACTTAATCCAGCTTCTCCTAACACTACACGTCAAGGTGGGCATTGGCTCTGGTATGCTCAAGCCACCTCAACTGCTTTACCTTCACAACCTTATAGACCTATTTGCCTGTCTCATCCAGTAACTTTTGCCTAACCTCGATATCGAGCAGTCCGGGATCACACCTTAGGTGAACAATACTAAGAAGGTAGCTGTGGTCAGAAACCTGTAACCTCTTCTTCTGGATTCGGACACCTGAGGATATGTTACAGCCTATACTGGGACACCAAGTGATTTTTGTAGGCGTGGTAGTGGCCACCAAAGATATTTGCTCTCTTCATTTATAAATTTTTTTGAGATAGTGAAGAATATTTGTGTTCTCTGAGCTGGGTTGTGTAATCATGGAGCTTTCATTGTCTTTTTAGATGATATCATCAGCACTAACTTCAGTATTTGTTATAGGTGTATTTATACAGATCTTTTTATACCGTCTTACTGTATTACTTTGTCTCAAGAAACTTCTTGGTGAACCTACAGTACGCAAAAGATATATACTTGTTCAGTGAAAAAGCAAAAAAAAAGGAGAGTCTTCTGGACCCCTTAAGTGGCTATTTGAAAATGTTTCGGATGCATTCCTGAATACCTAAATGCAAACCTATGTTCAAGGACTGATTTTAATGGTACCTTGTCTTACAATAAGGAGTCAAGTGGTTGGATAAGTTGACCACTTACTTTATAAGTTGAATCAGTACTGGTGAGTCAAAGTTTGCACAAGACACACTGAAAAAAGCATTCATTTAATTAATCCAACAACAATCCTTAGAATATCACCAAGCGAAAATGCTTAGCTTTTTTGAAACAATTAGTTACATTTATGAACTTCAGCAAAATAATAAGAAGACGAAATATGTATAAACCATGTAATGTATTTGCGCAATAAATTTCAAGCAAGCTTATCAAACATGTAATTGTTATAGGTGTTTACATGAAAATTTATAAAGACAAAAAGGGTGAGAATATGGAAAAGGTCAATTAGGGGCTAAATTAAAGTTCAAACAACAATGAAAATCAATGGAATGAAATAACAATACATCGAACTTCGTTACAGAGTCCTCTCTATGTATGTGTCACCATAATGACATTTGAAATGTCAGATGCGGTGGTACTTGACATTATCATTCACATACTGAAACAGTTTGGAGAAGTATACAGGCTTGGTAGTTTCTATTACTCGAACTCTAAAGGAATTTGTCTTGTTCACCTACCTAGGCATCGTTTCAACTACAGGTGGCACAGGCACAGATGAAGACATCAAAGCTAGGCAGGATCGGAAAGGCAGCAAGACAGACCTCAATCAATCTGAGGTAATCAGTTTGGAGATCTACTACAATCAGTATAGAGCATGAACAAGATCTGGATTTTCAACGCCAATGTCAAGTCAGTGCTTGTTTGTGATGATTGAGAGACTTGAGGCGTTACGAAAAGCATTTCCAACAAACTACAGACATACATCATCAACAGCTGTCACCTATGCTCACTAGATAATCAAGATGACATCAGATGATCAGAAAGAATGAGCAACAAGGAACTCACTCTGGCTAACAACCAGCCAACCAACGAGGCAAGAAGCTATCACCCAACAAATATGGAGTGGAAGGGAGTGGAGATGGATTGAATTGAACATTGAATGAGAGGACCATTTAGGGATATGAAACCCCAGTTGTGGTCAGGTCAGGTCAGGTCGTCGAGTGGAACCCGTATGTGAAATGACGATTTGGGTGTGTGAGATGAGGTTGACATGGAGGAGATTGTGTGATGAAGAAATGAAAGGTAGTGAGTAGTTGTGGATTTAGGTTGAAAAGACTGTAGAGAGTAGAGTGAAATGGTGACGTGCAACTGAATCTGTATGTTCCACTAAGAACCGAAGGAACAAATAAGAATAATGTTACTCGAACTCTAGCTGCATAATAATTCCTTAGCACTGACATTAGAAGGGCTTACAAAGGGTTATTTCCCGTAGAGCATTCAACTCTGAAACCAAGCTCGATGCATAATTATTGTCACTCCATTGGTTTTCATTTTTGTTTAACCCTTAATTCAATCAAACTAAGTGATCTCTTACCACTTTCTCAACCCTCATCTTTCTACAACTTTTGACATGTACTTGTATGATAGGATTGTTTGAATTGTGTAACGCAAATACATTGCACAGTTCAAAAAAAATTAGGTTTTTCAGAAAAGTTTACATAAAATTGTGTTCTCATTCTATAGGATTTTAAAGCAATTCTCAAAGTAAACCTTTTTCACACTATGGGTGGTTTGAAGTTGTTTTCTTCATGCTGTAATATATTCATTTCTCTGATGACTTTCTTAAATACATCTACTTACTAATTTCATTTCTTCGCATTTACATCCACTGCATGCACACATTAATGTGTGATTAGGCTATTGTGTGCTTGATGCTTAGAAGTGGAACCTAGGGCGCACGTTTTATCCACGTTTTATCAGCTGGTTGTACCTACCTACCAGTGACTCATGTTGTTTTAATTAGATCTCGAAATTGGGACCAATCTCTTCAAATGCTAGTGATTTATCCACTAGACCGTTGTGTCATGATAGTCCCTTCTTGTATGACAGGTATAGTTCTAATGTTGTTGCTTGTATTTTCCCATCGTTGAGTCTACCAAAATGATCGGTCTCAAACTGGACAAAACGTGCGTCCTGGATTCCACTGCTAACAATTATCCATCATTAATATATCGTTCAAACAACGGCAGTATCGAGGTTTCCAAGCAGGAGCCTACATGCCAATGGAAATTTGTCAATTCGGTCCACTCAATGACGGGATAATACAGGCAACATCATTATGTAATATGTTCACTGCATTCAAATGGATAAGTCTTGATCATGGTCTATTTCTTGATTGACTAGTTTGAGTATTGCAATTTATTAACAGCAACTTTTCTCTATGTCTTTAAATTTGTTAGTTGAACCAGATGACTCGAATAATTATAAAACATGTTGATAATTTATTGAATCATTGAATGCAAACTTCACACTTACAACAATAGTGTGATCAAATCTTTGAAGTGAATAGAGGCAATCACGGTTTCTATGACTTAGTACTGCTATCTAAAATGTTAGTGGTTTTAAACAAAATAACTCAGAGAAATTACCAGCAACAACATTAACCAAGAATATTCATGTTTTAATAATGTTGATTGATTAGCATCTAAATTTACCAACATAAATCTGTGTTTTTGAGATGAGTGAGGATTTTTTTAATTTAGAAGTAGTATTCATCTCGGACTGACATCAGTTGGGGAACCAGTCGGAAGTGAAGTGAATGCTAACTGAAGATCTTGGATGACAGTCATGCTATGTTGTGAATTGATAGAAGTTGGAAATTGTAAACCACTGGAAATGGACCCAGTGGCTCAGTGGTTAACGCATTCGCCGTGAAACCTGAAGGTGCTGAGTTCGATCCGTGGCTGGGTTGTGGGTGCGTACTGCTGAGTAGTCCCATACTAGTTGGAGGAATCAGCTGTTGAGTGCTCCCAGATTTTCAATGGTTCCCCGAGTGATGTCAGTCCATGATGAGTACTACTTATAAATTTGTGTACCATTATAGTGACAAGGATCTTATTCACTTCCGTTTATAGCACCAAAAATATTATCATTTACAAAACGAACTATGCAATGCAATGAAACCAATAAGTTGTCAGTGGT
Source organism: Heterobilharzia americana (assembly GCA_944470555.2). NCBI lineage: Eukaryota > Metazoa > Platyhelminthes > Trematoda > Strigeidida > Schistosomatidae > Heterobilharzia > Heterobilharzia americana. The sequence continues at coordinate 145,391,085 of OX104127.1, read as the reverse complement.
TGGACCTCTACCTTTGTTGAAATAAATCGATGTCTTCCAAAGAATAAAAAAAACAGTAGAAGCAGATTTCTAGAATAAAGTATTTTTGAGGTAGTATTCATCGCCGACTGACATCAGTTGGAAAACCACTGGAGACCTGGGAGCATTGCACACCTGTTTCGTTCTAGGATGAAACTCCTCAGTAGTACACACCCATGATTTGGCTACGGATCAGACCCAGGACTTTCAATATTCACAGCAAACGTGTCAACCATTTAGCTACATGGTTCAAAGTTTCCAACCTCTGTCAACTCACGGTATTGCCTATCTATCACCTAAGGTCTTCAGCTGGGATCCGCTTCCCTTCTGACTGGTTGATCCCATAGATCACGGCTTCTCATTAAAATCCCCATTCGTCTCAAAATACATTAAAGGATTTTTGATGACTGAACACAGTTTCTGTTAGACAGACAAAATCAACATAGAACTTAGCATTACTGGATAGCAGTCCAAATTGTCACACTGCATATCAAGATATCAAACGAGAAAGCACAAAAATGAAAGATAAAAAGCACAATAGATAACATTTAAAAGTGGTAGAAGGTGGTGAAAAGAAATTGAAGAGAAAATACTGAATTCATTTGCATGATATGCAGACATACCTACGCCATTGTAGTCAGTTACTATTCATGTCACCTAGAGTGTTCAACTCGTTTAATTTACTCAATGTTTTACTCTTATTCATTTAACTCAGTGTCACATCATTTAAAACGCAGATCATATTATTATGACATTGTATCTGCTAGTCACTATGATTTGAAAAAGTTGAAAGATATGCTTAAACATTTTTCATATAACTCAACGGCTAAGCAAACATCGCCTAGTTTACTACACGTCCTGAGCCCGGATAAAGAGAAAAGGTTGGCATAGGGCTAGCAACCCAGCCCAGGGAAACCAATCCAAAATTTAAAGAAACTTCAGAGAACGGGCGAAACATTTAAGAAACTTATTCTTCGCCGGAATTGAGGAGACTAAGTGACACCGGTTGCCGAAAGCCTTCGCAAAGCCAATCGGCTGATATGTCTTCTCTGGATGAAAGCAAAAGTAATAATGGGGACATGCATTGTCAGTACAATGTTTGAAGCTGGCTGACAAGGCTGATCATATTGCAAAAGAAATGAGAAGGCATGGGATAGAAGTGCTAGGAACCTGTGAAAGCATATGAAATGGAAGTGGACTCCCCTAACTGTCAACTGGAGAGTCAATAATCTACTCCGATATTGTCACCCAGACGACAACCACGAGCACGCTGAGTTTTGGGGTGGCTATCATGATGTCCACAAGAGCATCGCAGGCTCTCATGCAGTGGGAATCAATTTCCTCCTCCAGGATAAGGATCATGACAGCAAGATTCAACTTAAGAGGAAGGAAAGTCACAATCATACAATGCTACGCTACGCTACACTACACACCCACAAATGATGCGGATCAAGAGAAGTAGGAGGAATTCTACAGGCAACTGTAATCAGTAATGGACAAGATACCAGCCTAGATGGCGATATCCAAATTCTAATGGGTGACATGAATGCCAAACTGGGAGCAGACGATTCAGGAGAAGAGAACTGATCATGGGTCTAGAGGCAGTCGGTGAAATGAATGAGAATGGAGAACTCTTTGCAGACTTCTGCATATCCAGTGACTTGGTGATTGGAGGCACTGTATACAAACACAAGGATATCCACAAGGCGACATGGATTTCACCAGATGGACACACTGCACTAAAATTCAGATCGGCCTCACCTCAATGTGAAGACAGTGGAGATGCAGCCAGCCTATGGGACACAAAACCAAGAGGGAAGCAGCTGCAAGTAGGTTCATACCACCCACTATCTAGTGCAAGGAATCTTCAAAGTCAAGTTGAAAGCCTTCAAAGAGGCTGATGATAGATGACCACAGTTGAAGCTCAACGCCCAGAAGGGAAACTGGGGGACGAAACTACAAATGGCATGTTCACGTCAGTCAGTCATCCGGACAAAAATGGGAGAGGTTAGGCAACATCCCAGAGGAAACCTGCGTGAGAAAGCACTGGGACTCCGTGAAAGTGACGTACGAGTAAACCTGTACAACTGTGCTAGGAAGGAAGAAGAAAGAAGACAAGGAATGGATCTCCACGGAGGTTGATAGAGGAGGGAGAGGAGGATAGTGAAGTAGAAGACAAACAACGAAAAGAGGAACTGAACATAACCTATAAAACATAACGCTGGGCAAAGAAGTGAAGAAGAGTGAGCGGAAAGACAAGAAACACCTCTGCGACACACCTGCAACTGAAGCCGAACAGGCTGCTGGCAGGAGAGGCCTGACAACATTGTATCAAATAACCTGGTTACTATCTGCGAAGAGATCAACACAGATGAAACCAATGAGAGATTGTGAAGGAAACTCGGTTATCGCCAAAGAGGAGGAACAAAGGAAACAGTGGACTGACCACTTCAAATAACTCTTGAACCAACCACCACTACCTGTAATTAGTCCAGAAATTCCACCTGTAGCGCAGCCATAGAATTGCCAGTGAACACAAGCCCACCGACAAAAGCAGAGGTCTTGAATGCCATAAAGTTGCTGAAAGCTGGAAAAGCAGCTGGACCAGATGGAATTCCTCCAGAGGCACTGAAAACAGGCAGGGAGACATCACCGGACATGCTCCCACCACTGTTCCGGGAGGTTTGTAAGGAAGGGAAGACCTTACGATTGGAAGGGGGGCTACCTCATCAAACTTCCAAAGAGAGGAGACCTAAGTCTCTGAAAGAAGTGACGAGGAATCATGCTCCCGTCTGCAGCCAACAAAATATGAGATACGAAAAACTGCTCTGGATTCAAAATAACAACCAAAACAGGCTGGCTTCAGAAAAGACGAATCATGCGCGGGTCAAATCACAACGCAACGCATCATCATAGAACAGAGCAAAGGATGGCAGAATGGCAACTCTTTACTTCAACTTCACCAATTTTAAAAGGCCTTCAACAGCGTCGACTGAGAAGTAATTTGGTGGGCAGCTGCTTCAACACTAAGGTTTTAGTGCCACAAGTCTATATCAACCACATTCAACAGCAGCCATATGCTATATGATGAGGCTACATGCCAGCCAAGTAATTGACAATGGAAAGCTAAGTGATGCCTTTGAAGTGAAGACAGGAAGGAGTAAGACAGGGTTGTCGCCCACTATCACCGATGATCTTCCTGGTTGTAGTGTCCAATGTCCCACAAACTCGAAGATCTGCAGGCGAAAACCAACAACTTGGCAGAGGAGGCAGGGTAGCGAAGACGGAACTTCAAGTAAACGTTAAGAAAACAATGGTGATGAGGATGTCCAGCCAACAACAACAAGCACCAGTCACAATGAAGGGGAGAAACCTAAGGGAAGTTGTCTCTTTTACCGGCCGGCCTAGACAGCATCGTTTCAACTACAGGCGATGCAGGCACACATAAGGACGTCAAAGCCAGCCAAGATCGGAAAGACAGGCCTTCCTGCAATAATCGGTGTAAAGATCTACTGCAATCAGCATAAAGTGTGAGCAAGATTCGGATTGCCAATACCAGCGTCAAGTCAGTGCTTCTACGTGAAATGGAGGAGTCCTGGAGGTGTGGGGTCGTGGGTTCACATTTCTGAGGAGTCCTTCACTACGACGAGGCGGCTATTTAGTGTCCTCTGAGGTTCATTTTCCTCCCAACTAATGTCAGTTGATGATGAATTCTATACTGACAATAAGGTTTGGGTATAGAATAGGATCCACCTAGTTTGTATATGTCTTTAAACAAATACTGGGTTATCTGTTTTAGGTGCTGCACAAATGGCGGGCAGTAACAGTTTGAATCTTCTTAACTTATATCAATAGTCTCTGACTTCTCCATACTGAGAGTTATGGATCTATCTGGTGTCTGTCAAAATTCGGAATAAAACCTTTCTGGTGGATGAAATTACTGTAGAAGTAGATCTTTCAACGAGACGCGAATACTGGTTACTTGCCTACAGCCACAATGAAGGAGATCTAATTAATAGCTGACATCAATAAGAAGCAACCCTCCATCGATTTAAAGACAGAGACATGAGAATTAGATGATAAAAAGATATGCGTTAGGAAGATTCTTAGATCAGTCATAAGGTGCAAAGCGACGAAAAGTTGAAGAGCTAATGAGCAAGCACAAGCCAGGAAGGTTAGATAGGCCGTAGCCGCACACGAGTGTCCATTCTAGCCTGGCTTTATAAAAGTGAAGGAAAACGTGTTAGACATTCTATTCCTAAACATCTGATGCATCAAGGTCATTCAATTGACCCGAATAGTGATTTCAGGATTGTTTATAGAATTCTCGCAAATATTCAGCTTTTTCTTCGTTTTCAGTTCCGTAAACAGTAGATGCCTTGGCTCTTCATGAAAGGAAGTTTGACTTTTGTGTGCAACGAAGGTACATACAGCCTTTGTATTTACCTAGGTGATAGCTTTATCTTGTTTCCGCAACTTCCCGTCTCTGAAAAACTAATCTTTGAACCCCTTTCTCATCATTACTATTACTAGTTTTACATTAAATAGTCTTCTGGGTAACTTTGTTTTACACTCCCGACCATAAAATTTTTCAACAAAACCGTAAATTGATTACATTTCAATATGCTTGTCTCATTCATGTAACGTAATCCTTTGTTTGTTTACTAGCTCCAATGCTTCACTACTTTGCAAGCTGTGTACACCCTATAAACGACCTACAGATCTGATGTGGCCCCTTTTCATTAAACCCCAAAATTCTACGTCTTCAACCGTAACCAACATTTTTGTTGTTTTATCACTCAGCCGAAAAATGAAACCATGGAAACAAGTCGTTCTAGCTGAATTCCTATTTTCTGATTCCACAGTTTGTGTTGTTAACCTATTATTAAAAATCGACACCTTACTCACCACCCTCAGTTGCAGTTAACTTAAATTTGTCAATAATATACTAAAGACATCGATTATCATACTGTGGGATGACGTTGCATAGGTTGTCGGGTCATCAGATCGGCGCTCTGCCTATTGAAGTCGGGGACTCAGCTATTGATCACATCTTAACTTCAACGAAACCAATCGGCTAAACCATGACAATTTCAGGCAGACAGACACAATCAACATAGAAGCTTCTACACAAGTACAATTGTTCACGTTTCCACACCTCATAGTGGTGCGCAAAAAAAAGACTGATATCAAAAAATAGAAGAAATCATGGGGGCGAAGTATTTTCAAAACCGAGACTAGTGGAGGTAATTAACCTTTAGAAGGTGTCAAAGAGTGAATACATCCACTCCATCGTGGTCGATTTTCTACCGTGTTAACAACAGCCTTCAACTGCTCTTTCCTGTCGTCTCAGAGACTTCACCCAAACAGCCTACACCCGTTGAACGGCTGAAACCAGTGGTGGGGGACTTCATAGATCGGTGTCAGGCCTTAGTCTGGCAACCCTGAGCCCTCTTTCAATCTAATCCATCTTCTTGCACTGCATATCAAGGGGATTTGTAGCTTCACATGCACAACATGTCTCACTACTTAAACAATACTATTGCAGCGCCACACACTCCCCAAAACCAGTAGCCAAGGGTTTGACGATATTCGACATTGATGCTGACCTTGATAGTTTAACTGGACTCGCCAAGCTGAAGGCACCCGGTCAAGCATCCTCGCCATTCGGTACGCTGTCATGTTACTTTGCACTGTTCGTATTCGACTCTCTAGCCAGTTAGTTGGAACGCATCGGTATCTTGGTACAACCGCCCAAACATACTATTCCATCCGACTACGCTGTCTCTTTCTACCTTGGTCTCGTATTCGTGGGTATATAACAAGTTCGAATAATTAGTGATTGGTCTTTGCGCTGGTACTGCAAAAAGTAATATCTGTCCGTTGGTTTGTCGTTTTATGGCCTTATTTTCAAGTTTTGGACATTTAGATCTGTGGCTATATGTCTAATTGCCCTGATCTCAAAGTATAGTTTTCAGAATCCAATTTAGAAGTCTTTTTAGTGCTTCATGGACAAAAGGTACAAGTGGTATGGACGCACTTAAATGCTGATTTGCGTCTACATCATGCTTCACGTAGTTTGGTACTACTGAGATTGAAGAAAGAGTATGTTTGTCGTATGCACTTATGTTCCAGGCAGTGACAAATACTCATGTAGTTCTATTCATCGTAAAAATCTATGTCCACTGAATTTTTCTTTCATTTTTGCATTAATTGAACTAAAACTCTTTTTTCCCATCGGTGCGTGTACGAGCACTTAAAAAGCACTCAAGGATCCCAAACGTTTACCAATTCACCCAGCTGAGCGTCTTTTTAAAACCTAATATGAATGTTTCTTCAGTGTTACATGATTTTATTCATTCTTCGCCTATGCGCCTAACTCTACATTTATGATAAGCTGGTTCAGGTGTGACCTAACGAAAATGAATACCCGCTGAAAATTCAGGATCATTTTGCTTCCCAACCTCATACCGTTACAGTGACGTTATGAAGTATTTCCAACAACCTGTTACTCATTAGAATCGACAGAGATTGTACGTGTTAAGATTCACTAGGTGTTGTCTGGACGGCTGTGTACGGGTGAGTAAACCAATTCTCTCCCTCGAAAATGTTCACTGTCCAGTCAGAGTCATCATCCGACTAACCTATCTAGGAGACCAGGAATCGGTGAGTTCACTGCACTCACTTATCAAACACCATTCTAATCCTTATGTTTTCCTACTGACCGGACGAGTCTATGACTTCCTGTCGGTGACGAACAGTGCCAATCTTCCTCACCTTTATTGAACAATGCAACATTATCTTTGATAGGCGAAACGCGCTACTTTCGAATTTTGTTGCCTGATTGCCTGTGGTCTTGTAGCATATGGACTTACCTTTGGTTCAGCTAAACTTTAGCGACGGGAAACCTTGAGAACGATCGATCAGGTTGGAAATGACTTATACAAGTTATTCGTTACATCCATTTTCCATGTTCCTGAAGTCGCATAGGCTTTTCATGATTTATGATAAAGATTACGTGGCGGGCTCCATGTGAAATTTGCTGGGGAAGGTAAGGCAGTTGAAGCAGATGAATATCTTTTCGGAGGCTTAAATATAGCCTAGGTAAATGACTTAAGCAGAACTGGGTAAGTTGTAACTGACCCAATGTATGTATACACATATTTGTCTTGGCAAACCGCAGATCTTTGGTATATACGACCGAAATAACAATGAAGAATATTTTCAGTGGTTTGAGAATAGACCAGATACAGGTGCCCTAGCAGTTTTGCAAAACCATGTGACATCGGATATCACAATATACGCAGACTCTTGGAAGTCATGTACGCCTTTAGCAGAAATAGGTCACCCCGATCAAGCCATTGTTCACAAAAAGCACTTCGCTCACCGGACAAGTGGAGTGTGTACAAACAACTTTGAAAACATGGGGAGTCGTCTTAAAAAGTTCTTGAGACCTTTAACGGGACCACGACGCGAAATTTCTCAAATATCATTTAAATTATATTGCCTCGCAAGGATTGGTGGCAATGCAGACAAAGGCAGTTAAAATCTAGACATCTTCATTTCTTATGTAAAACAGCTTATTAAGTCGTAAATAAAGTACCATTTGCCCCAATAATTAATTTGTCCTTCACATTCCTCATTTTAATCGGCCGATGGACACCGGAACGTCACTTGCTGCCACCAAAGCCTATTCGGAGCATATTGTCACTAATCTGGCTGTAGAAACTGACGCTAGTGTGTTCCCCAAATAGAATGATGTGTCATTAAATCTGGTATTGGAAGTCAGACAACTGGTTAGGTATCAAGCCCCAAGAACATGGTAGGGAGAAGGCTGGTGAAGGAACCTACTGCTCGAACTACTACATAAGGTCTGATATAAGTGCATCGATTTTACATCCGCAATCTGCGGATAGATGAAGTTACTGATGCTTCGTTGCGTTGTCTGATAACCTATGCAGCTCGGTGTCTGTAGAAAAAATAATGATGCTTGGGGCATGTAGATGATGTACTCACCACAGGCCCGCGTGTTATATCGAGAAATTCAAAAATCCTGCATCATCAACAAGCATAACTGCAAGCGCTCACGTTACGCAAGCATAACTAGGGTCATGCCTTTTCATGACGTGTTCGCAGACGTGTGTCTCGTAATCCTGGTAAGTCTTAAAAACGAGACCGTTGTTTTGCGTACACCTTCAGGCGCTACAAGGTGGTTACAAGACGGAAACCGCTGACTCATCGAGTGTAATCCGATTACTCTGAGGGCAAGTGAACTGCGAATAATTACTGTTGTAGTGATGCACGAACCGCATTCATTCCCCAGCAGAACTCGTAGGAAGCCGAGTTATAAGACCAACGAGCTGCGTTTATGACAGTGTGACTTGGCAGCGCTTTATAGTCGCAAAACAGGCGAAACACCGTTGGCAACGTGAACCCAGAGCTCTGTTTACTTCCCCAGTACTCCGCATCAAAACTCACGATGCTCCGGTTAGCTGTAGAAATCGGGCTGCTCAGGTCCAGATAAGCAACACGTGGTCATATTATTTTGCCATTGGCGAACTTCTTACACCAAAACTAATAAGACGTCACGATAAACTCAAAAATTATTCATTCCTGAAAATTCTAAGTCCAAGATTTTTTATAACTGCAGCTTCCCACAAAGTGTTTTTCACCTTGATTTGCCTGTATACCTCCCAGTTTCCTTGAGAAGCCCATTCCTACTACCCGGTTCGCATGAAGGAAATATTTTTAGACAACCCGAGATAGTCCCGAGCAGTTTCTTGAAGCATCTTTATTAAAATTGTCCTTTTAAAGGCTCCCTTTAATCGTTATATTTTTTTTCTGGTGTTGTACTTCTTGAAATGAGGTAAACCATGCGCCGTTCACTTACTTTTCCATGATAGACTGAAATATTTAGGTTAACCTTTGACTGCGAAGAACCAAGGTTTTTGAAACCCGATTTCACTGATGTGAGTACAGTTAACCCAGAGTTCCTGGTCTCTCGCGTTCTATTTCAAGGTCTTGATTCGTGTTTCTCCGCCCCATTTTCAGCATCAACGGTTTCAGCGCCCGAAATTGCTACTGAACTAGAAACTAACAGCTGGGGAAATCCTAGACGCGAGAGTCCACTTTCCTAATTTTCATCGACTATTCGATACTTCATCAATTCTTTCTGTTGTTGAGACTGACTGACAGACGTATGTTCCTCGGCTGTAAGACCGATGTTATAATATTGTATGGTGAGAACATGAAGTCGACTTTGAAAAATCGTTCACTAAGCTTTACACCGAAACAATTGGTAATGTATATCTGCTCATGTCGGAAAAAAAGCTACTAGTCAGTGGGGAAGGAGCCGTTGGAAGCAACGATGATAACATCTTACTGGCCAGGAAGGAGCTAAACGCTCTGTTACGGTCTTCGGCTATAACCTTGGTCATTTACTGGTTGCTCACTCACATCAGTGATCTGGCGGCTTGACTGAACTCTTGGGCCTCCAGTGAAATATTCCACCGGGCATATTACGTCTAATTCTTCCATTTCGGTTTGTTTGAATAGTTTGACTATGTCCTCAAAACGTGTCATGTACTCTCCTTCTTTTTCAAATGCCCCAAACCAGCCTTTTTCTAATTAATGAGAAAGCGAGTGAAAAATGTTATTAGACGGAAATGGACCTTTGGAGTATAAAAATACATCACATTTCCGTTCACTGGACACATCCCGAACAGAAACTTCTGCTGGCTGAATGAACCACCGACACTAAACATCGGACTCCAATCCGTCACCAGACGGACGCTTCACGCTATCGCCTTTTACGACGTCATTATAAATGACATTCAGACGACATCGTCATTTTATCTGAAAATTTTTTGGAGTGCTTTTGTTAGTATCCAATATTCTTTTACAAGCTAGCGTAAACGAATCGGCTTCTTCGTGCTCACTTCTGGGCCTTGAGGATCTGTTCCACATGTCACGTCAAACCTCTTCTTCAAGCTGTCAACAGACGGAGCAGTAGCGAACCCGACAGGTAATGGACCTCAGTGGCCTCAAACTCGCGGAGAGAAAAAGTGTAAACGCAAACTTTTGGCCTACAATCCTCCTTGGATTACCATCAGCATTATTCTGCTGCATTCCACTGTTCGGATGGTTTCCATTATTTAGTTTTGTATAAGCCGTTGTCAAGTCGCTGCGTAATCTACGGTAGCTAAGAGATTATAGTCCTAGGTCTTTCAACCTACCTTCATAAAGTTTCGCCTGACTTCCACGACGTCCTTTGTTGCTTGCCTTCGAACCTTTCCCACGAGGTTCACGTCCGTATTCAGAAAAGGTGGTGCACTGGAGTTGTGGACCTCCTACTGATATCGTATGTAGGTCTTGTGAAGCTCTACGAAGGGCTCCTAAGTGAGAGCACCTACGCGTCTACACACGTGGTGCAGTACTGCGTAGGCTCTGGAGGTATTTCCTGGATAAATGAAGCTGGTGTCTAGCTCGTCAGTCAGTATTAGCCCCAGGTCTCTCCCCGTGGAAGCATGGAAAAGTTGTTTTTCACAAAGAGAGTGTGGTAACTTCTCAGGTTCAGGGATGAGGAAAAACATGGTTTGGTATTTACCTAGACTAAATGCTAGTCTTTTGTCATTCACTCAGTCTGCAAGCAACTTGAAATCACCAAGTGGTTCGCTTCGTTTTGCTTCAGATGTCACTGCTCTCCGTAACCTAACATCGCTGGAGTAAATTAACATCGGGGAGCCTCACAGAAAAGAGGAATAGCAGCAATCCCAGAACGGCTCCTTGTGCTACACCAGATGATGATGCATCGAAGTCAAGCAAACCCTGATGACGCTTGCGTGGAATTCTGTACCATTTAAACGGTCCCATAGCCGGAAAATCACCTGAGCTTTGTTACTCAACCCTGATATTCTGCGAAAGATAGTACTGTGTGAGACTGGGTTAAAGGTCTAAGCGAAATCTAGGGCAACCCCATGAACAGGAACTTGGAAGTCTCAGCATGGCGTCCAGCTATCACCAGCTGCCAGAATGTTTGAAGCTCAGCGTCTACCGCTTCTGAGACCATGTTGAGCACCGCTTAGTGCTCAAGTCATGTCCAAATATTCATTGACGTCGTCGTCTAACAGGCTCTTCATTACCTTTGACAGCACCGGTGGAAGTGCTATAGATCGGTATAAATTTTAAGTCCTGCCTGTCTCCTCCTTTGAAGATGGGAGACGGGGTAGCACGTTTCAACTCTCTTAGAAGTATGTGTTTGGCCGAGGAGTGTTGAAACAGGTTGCGGAGCGAACCGCATAGAGAACCTGCGCGCCGCTTCAAAGCACCCGATTGGATGTCATGGCGTCTCGGTGACCTCAGTGCGTGGATTTTGGACAGCTTTTCGATGGCCGTAGTGGTGGGCACCTTTATTCCATGCAACTCTACTACAGTGAGCACAGCTGGGGGTTGGTCAGGTAGTTGACAATTTTGGTTGGATGACGGTATGTTCAGTTGTGTCGAGAATTTTATGCTATTGGCACCTATTGAGCGCTCTCTGAATGATAAATTCATTCGGGGTTGACTTCATTACCCGGATACAATGTCCAAGAAATTCCCCTATCGCATGAAGGGGGGAAGTGCCGACACCGTTCGAGAACAAACCCCCAATCAAATGGCCCACGCCTATTCAAACTTCTTGGACGAGAAGGTGCAATATTTTACTATTTTCAAAGGAGGTAACTGACACCAGTCACGATATTACAGACACTGTTGTCGATCTTGGCTACGTCGGATAGGTTCCATGCAGCATAAATAAGGTGCTAATGCACTTGTGTGTGACCAGTACGCTACTGGTGGAGCAGCATCTGCCCTCTTTCGAGGTTGTTTTGAAAAAGGCGACAATAGCATAACTTTGCACGTATTTGCTTTTACTAGAACTGAGAAAGTAGCTGACAGCGATTTCCTCGCAAGACGTAGTGCCCAGAGAACTTGGAAGCTTCGAAGACCGTAAAGTAGCATTAACTGGTTTGAACAGAGTAGCCGCCAAGTACTACAATGATCTATCAACCACAAACACCACATTCTTCTATGAATTCAGGAGGTATGAACACCGTATTGCCATATTCTGTTGCACTGACCGAACTGATCGTCATCCGAAATGACAACTACCCGCATAAGCCTGCACGCTTGGTCAGAAGCAAGGCAACAAGTTGAACTCTACTTGCTACCTCCATGATGGGATGAAGGTAGTATATTTCAGCACGCATCGGTCAACTGTTTTGTATCATGCCTTTCTAGAGGCTATAGGCACTGATTCCGCCCATTCACCTCCTTTTGCGCATCGCGCTTATTACGATGGCAGCCAGCTAGTCAATTGTCTTACACTACATGGTGGTCTGAAGAAAGTAGATACGCTTACATTTCTTCTATCTACTTCTGGCATGAAAGAAGGTTGAATTATGTGTTCCCAAAATTTACTTCCTACGTGGCACTCGCCTCTTTCACCATAATCAGTAGATACCAAGGTCGTGGAGACGGTCAAATGAAAAGCCCTTTTTGGCGCCTAACGGTTGCCAAACGAGTCGATAGGGAGATAATGCCTGGGACGGAGTTCCTACAAGCCCAGTTACTATGAGCTTGCAATTGATGGGATGGCGACCAGTGGGATTTAACTGAATGAGGCTGTTTAGTCAAGTTACATTATTTTAAGCGTCGCCATGGCCACTCCAGATCAATTAAAATCGAGTCACTTGCCAGGTAATATACGCCCAAATGGCATGATATTTCTCATACTTTGGCTTTTCCCTGCCACAAACGCCATGCCGATCGCCGCAGTCATTACATATTCAATTTGCGTTTTCTAAACTGACGTTTGAAGCCGAATGTTTACATGTTGCGTATGCCAAACCCATAGATTCTTGTGCACCATCTAGGAGCCCATTTTCTTCGGACAAAACACAATAATCTCGTTGCCCTAGCGGAGATTTCTGTTCATTTGCCCTAAACGAAGGCTAATGAATAAGCCTTTCGGTCCACCCAACCTTATTTCATCTACATCTTTTTTTTGGTTTTAGAACCATTCTGCCTCCAATGGTAATAATAGAGGCAATTTGCTCCCAAATTTACAGGTGCATATCAATCTCACGGATACGGCTATAACATTTAGCGATCGAAAATCTTTATTTATGTTTTTTACCATCTCTTTTTATCCCAGGCAATGGAAATCCCCAGCACTGGCCAAAGTACTCAAGTGTTTTCATCTGTAAGGTCATGCACATGACAGGGAGTACTGTGGCAGAATTTACGTACCACTGAAATGACATGAACTTCCGGGTTCACTGAAGTGTCAAGATATACTTTATGGGGAAGAGCGGATGATAGTGATAACAATACATCACCTCCCTGATGAGAGGTTCCGTTTTTGTCTGTTCATGCCAAGTTGAATATAGGTCCACCTTAGCCGCCATAATGCTTTGCATCGTGCGTAGTGGCTTGGCGAATAATGGTCGAATTCCTCTACGGACGAAGTTGTAGGTATTCCTTTGCATTTTTGTATACTTTTTACAGCTGAGGTGGACTGGTGATGTGAGATCTTTCAGTCACTCTGCTCCATAAATATGACAAACTATGCTGGGCCGGCCAAGTGGTAGTTTCACCAGAGATACAGGAGTTAGTCGGACAATGTGCCAGCTTACGAACGCACTGTCATCGAACACATGTCATTCAGCTAAACATTTTATTCCAATCCGTTTCACAGAAACCAACAGGACAAATATCGGAAGAACACCAGCTGCTCATCCAATACAAAGCGGTAAAATTAAGATTCATACCAAACAGAACCAAAAGCATAAATCGGCCAAGTTACTAGTCAATAGCAAACTGTCAGGCTGCATACAGTTATATGAACCAACACAGCACAGGATCCATGGACAAACAGGATAAAAGTCAATTGATCTTGCTTTCAATATGCTCAAAAGTGGGAGATAGGGAAAGGACATAATAAGGTAGGCGGGCGAGAAAAGATTTTTCGAAGCAGTGAATGACCCGATGCAGGGCTGCGCACCAGAAGAGCCAACGTGCCAGATGGCGTAGATGCTTGACCATGCGCCTCCAGCTTCGCCAGCCAGGCACAACTGTTAAAGTGAACAACACTGGTGACTAATGAATTTCGAGGAATGGCTGTCGCTGCCCCAGAGCACACCTACTTTCCCGGGTATTGTGCAGCACAGCTACGGCTGAGCGAAATCACTGGAGCTCGGAATGTCGTAGTTCAGTGTCAGATGACACTTAGACATGGATGGCTTCCCATGCGGATCTGTCTCAACTTTTAAGACAACTTTGCTAGTGACTTGCGACATTACCGAGCATAATTCGACTGTGTCCAGGTCAGCACTTTAGAAGGTGAGTTGTGTGAGCCGTAGCCTTTGACTGTCTCACTAGCGCGTTTAAGGACTGGAGGTTGTTGGTGTCTAGGCTTTTGACCAGAGTAGACAATAATCTTCAGGGGCATTCACTGCACTACCGCTGTCGCAAGGGTCTTGCAGCTTGATGTTCAGTCCTCTGGAGACACTTTCTTACTCAGATTTTTCAAAAATCTTGAATTGTTGTCATTGCTTTCACCAGTCCTCGATAACACCTCTTCTTCTTAACCTGCGCTTCACTTATCCATGAAATCACGTCTTAGAAGACAATCTGGTTCGTGTAGTGTTTACTGCATGCGGCGGTCTGTTCCCTGCCGTCCGTAATTTCATCGCTTTCTCAGGCAGGAGCCGTATGACTTCGTTTTGTCTGAACCAGAAGGATTTCCCTGGAGCTGTATGAGACACGATCCGCTTTATGAGTCGAACTCACTTTTCATTTAGACCATCTTCAAGCATTTTGTAAGTAGGAACATCAGATCTAACTGTTCTGGTTTCATGGCTGGCAGACCTACATACAGTCACCACATGTGCACATTTTTCATTCACCATTCAGTATTTTATGCAGGGTAGACGATAACCACGATCCGTCTTCGGAGCCTCCCAGGGCGAACTAATGTTATCGCTGACACTCATGTTTCAAACATGTATGCTGGGAGACGAAGTTCGAGGATCACCAGTTTGGTTGGATACCCAACTGAGCCGGCAGGTTACCACAGTCATGAGAGAACCTGAGCAGTGGAATCTGCAGGCAGCCTTCCATCGTGATGCTAAAAACCGCTCATGAAGAGCACGAGGAGTCCCACTGTAGTTACAATACGCACATATCTCGTCTAGAGTGCCATGAAACAAGACTCAGGCCTAGGACTTCCTATCGATTGACGCTGACTGCATCATGTTATCAGGTCTCTTGCCTTTCTGATCGCAGCACAATGTAACCAAAACGCTTCGGTCAGCACTCAGGGCTAGACAACTCAGGGCGGGTTACCGCGCGGTAACTGCTCAGTTTAGTGACAGGCATTCATATAGGTAGTGTACATGGCAACTTTGAATGTGCTAACGTTCGACTGGTGAACATTCGGGGAAAATGCACAAGGGATAGAGGCACAAAAAGCAAGAGCGGTGCAGACCAAGATATAAAAGAAGAAACTGTTCGAAAGTGTGAGTTTCAGTGCAAGTTTCCTCATCTTTCAACTTCTCGACCCTACCATATTTCCTCAGTAAACAATGTCTGTCTCCCCACCAGAACTTTCTCCATTAATGTAACTGGCCGCTATCCGCCAGCAGTCTCCACAGACATCAGTATAGTGGAGTTCCTAGGGGCCTCTAGGGAAAAGCGCATAGGTGGTGTGGACGAAGAATCAGGAGCGAACGCCACTGCCGTTGAGGGATGGGATTTCAGAAGCCTGCGAGGTAGCAAATACCAAGGAGAGTGATTTTGCTGGGCCAGCCCAAAGCATAGTTAAACATCCTGACAGATGGGAAGCCCTAGTTCAAATGTGCGTGACTAGGAATGGATGAAGACCCGTTACTGTCGGCGATGAGACTCATGAATCCTATCTGCAGTACACTACCCAATACCAATTACGATTCATGAGGGCGACCCCTGGTAATGCGGTTGACAGGCAGCATGCCAGTTACTATTGTTTGGTAGTTGAACCTCTTGAATGCTACCCATCAGATGGAATTCAGAAAGTTAGTAGACGTCTCCTACGGGCTGTTGAGCACAAAGGCTGCGAATGTTCGTGAGTAGGAAACAAGTTCTTTGAGGCCCGAAGCGGAGAACCTACAGCAGCAGACGACACGCATATGAGGGGAAGCCAGTGGGGAAAGCCCGAGTCGTCTCTGTAAGACGAGGCACTGCTGCAAATCTACCCCCATCATCGGTTGTACCATGCATGTTTCCGCCCACCGTTAAAAGTGAGGTCACCGGGCCAATGGTAAAGGAGGCGATGTATGCCAGAATGCGAAGAGGCCAACTCGTTTGCTCTACAGAGGGGTAGTTATTTTTATATAGGACAAGAGAATTGCCAAAGCACGAGGCCACGCGTGGGGTTATTTCACACCATGTGCGCACATACTTTAGGAGCTGAAGGTATGTTCAATTACGCTGCTGAAGACGCGGGAGACGTGCATCTGAAACAAAGGGCTTACGGACAACCAGACGATGACCCTAAAATAGGAAGTGCCTGGGAGGCAACTTGCAGTTTCTGTTGGTGCTAGTGATCATTTGAAAGGTGCCGTCCTGGAGTAAAGGAGATGGGCGGATTATTATACCGACCATGCGCACCAGCCTCCACATCGGAAGCATCCGATAGTCAACAGAGAAAGTTTATCAATCGTCCGGCGCTGGAAAAACGGGGATGGTAACTTAATGGGTAGCATTTCGCATGGCGACGCATCACAATCCCCCGCTGGGAATCTGAAGCAGGCCGTGTTTACGGGCAAGACTATGCATACGCCACGCAAAATCGACCACAAGTGTCGTATCAATCTAATGAAGCCAAATAAGATACAACGAAGTTTTACACATTTTCGAGTCTCTGTGAAGTGAGGGGACCACGAAAGTTACACCTCTGAAAGTTGAATTGTAAAGAACCTGGCAAAGGTAAAACAAGCGATCGCCACAAAGAACATCAATATCGTGCTGGGCTTAATCTACCCATCAAGCGTTTTGGGACGCTCAGCAGAAGACATGCGTTGCTGAATGGTGAAGAGCACCGTGCGGCAGTAAATTCCGGCGGATATGCTAATGCTTATGAATAGTAGGGGCCCCAGAACAGAAACGAACGCTACCCAGCTGATGATGTTTCTAGGGAGGGGAAAAAGTGCGCCTATTTCGACAAACCGAATGCAGTTCCTCGGAAATAAGCCAATCCATTCACGCAAGTTGCCAGTTATGCCTTATGAAATTGGTTAACTTAGGAGAAAGGGGTGAAACGCATCATCAAATGCCTCCTTTGCTAGGGCCGAAATGAAGCAAGTAACTGATTTTCCTTCGGGCCCACAGTCAGCAACTTTATGAGAAAGTTATAATCAACAGATAGTTCAGGGTTTCTCAGTCATTTATCAGTGCCACGGAACGCTCACAAGTCTATATACGAAAAAGTTAGAGAATATGGCTTTTTCACAGCTTCCTACGCATTATGTGAAAGAGCAGACTTTATGTGTGAAGCGGTAAAGTAGGATCTGTACGCTTCTTTTTCACATGGCTCTTGATTATATCAATTTGTAGATTTCCTGTTGTGTCTGACTACTTACCACTATGTTTTTGTAGTAATATTTCAGTCCACCCCATATATCTGGCTTACGGCTCTGCTGTTCTCCCCACATACTGCGTTACCAACGTTTCGGCATGCTACGTATAGCCGTTCACTGTTTTTCTATTTTAACAATAAGCTCCGATTTTAACATCTTTTTAAATGGAAAGATCTAGAGCTAAACATTCTAAAATCGACTGCTCTAGCGAGGAAAAGCAAAGAAGTGGTCGTTACAGTGCCCCTCTGTGTAACAGAAGCATTGTAACTCCGTGTAACTCAGATCCCGATGATCTGGTGTGTCCCACGCCTTTCGTCAGAGCCGAAGACATTATATCAGTCATGAGTAGCAGTATTAACGACCACAGGAAAGAAATCGATAACACTAAGACCGTGATGGAAGAGATTCGGAGAATAGTTGATGATTTCCATCCATTAGCATATCTTCTAGGGAAGCATGAGAATTTAGTTGAGGGCCATGTGGTGGAAGCAGAAAACTTAATAGACCACTTGGAAACGGAAATAAAGAAGAGACTATCGTCCTCCCAACAGGCCATCATTTATAACATACCTGACACCCTACCCTTGGATGTGGTTAAGACAAAGGTATTGAACTCGTGCGGTATGACAGGAACACACTGTGACTGTAAGCGCCTCCGCAAAAAGTCAGCGCAGTCTAGCTGCCCCATGATCTTCAAGTTCACTACGTCATCTGACGCCAGAAGATTTATGAAACTACGAGACCACATAAGGTTACATAGCAGCTTTAAAAATATTGCTATTGCACAAGACAAAACCGCGTGCCGACGCAGGAAACAAAAAGGAGTAGCCTGACCAGTTCGTCCCCCTTAAACACAGAGGCTGCTGTGTGTACGAACAGACCATCAGAAAGTGCTGACATGGTCAGTACTTCTGTTGGGTATACCTCCTCCTCGGTACAACAGTCTCAGTCAAATATAGCTACAAGTGAACCTGATCCTTCAGTTGCTCGTGAAAAGGAAGCCGTTGGTACCCCTAAGGTCACCATAAACAGGAGACCGCTGGGTGACGGAAAACTCAGGAGTTCGGGCAAAGCCTCACCATCTAAAGCTAAAACGTTTTTGAGAACCATTTCAGGCGTGTGCTTTCTAATGACGGAGAAGAATATTTCATAGCTAAGGCACTAGCAATACACGAACCCAGAAGGCGAGTTTTCCGTCAAGCCCCTCTTTTTAGAAAGGAGCGCCACGACAACTCGAGGTTACATCACACGAGACACTCCTTCGGACCACGTCCCTTTAATCACAGGGGTCATAACGTGGTGCTGAGTAGCGTACGGAGCGCTCAAATGTCCTACATATTTGTCTAACACCCTTTATGAGTCCACTGAGGTTCATTGAAGTTCACGCGAGTTATTAGATGGGCAGTTTGTCAGTAAACTTAAAAGGAACACTGGTCATGTATTGTACTGCACAATCCGGCCAGTTGGACTAGTAATCAAGCACCCTTTACGAGTCCATTGAGGTAAAAAGTGCTTGAGATTTATGATAGCTTTACTCTATACGTTTAGAGGTCTTAGTATGCCTTCATTAGCCCAGAACGTATAGATAGTACCTAGGTGAGTGATAGACTGATCATCTGTTAGGAACTTATTAAGTGCAGAACGAAAGGTAGATAATGTGCCTGCGGTGCGTACTCCCTCAGGAAGTTTGTTCCACATGTAAGAAAACTTATTGATGAAGAAGTTTCTTCGCAAGTTGGTCTTACAACACTCGTTTTCCGCTAATAGGTTGTGAATATGCAAATAGTGAGTAGATGTTACAACTATTTTAATTTCCGGGCCACTTTAGTGCACTTGCTTACGAAGTAATTTACAGTAAAATATAAGATTCATTCTAAGTCACCTCTTCCAGAGAGGTTCCAATCCCAACATGTTGCATCTGGAGATGTAGTCTAGGCTGCAGTCAGCTGCTAGTGTTCCTTGTGTAAAGTGGCTTTGTACTCCAATGTTTCCTTTGTCGCTTGTAAGAAGGCCACTTAAGATAAACGGGTAGTATTCTAAAATTGGACGTATGGTAACTCTATAGGGTATGACCCTTGATTCAGTGCTATAAAAGTTACGGATGATGCATCCAAAGAGTCCTCTTGACTTAGGCGTGATACAAGCCGTCTACTCGGAGAATGTTAGGTCACTGGAATATCTAATGCCAAGATCTAGCACTGAAGAACGTCAGGGTAGCTTTTGTCCACATACTTCGAGAGACGCATCTAGGTCGTCGCTGCCTATGCTAAGCCAACCACATTTATCAGTGTTGAACTGGAGATGGGACTCGCAACACCATTTAGCAACTTCACCTAATTCTTGTCGAGCAGTAGATAGCGTATTACCTAGTTCATGGGTGTGACATGAGTATACAACCTTAAGGCCATCAGCGTATAGGAATGTTTCCCTTACGGCGAAGCACCTGCACACACTATTAATATAGGTTATGAACGACAAAGGTCCAAGGACACTACCCTGTATTACTCCACTAGTTATGAACCTAGGTGTAGACTGCAAAGAATTTACTTTGACGATTTGGCTACCATCACTAAGAAATGATTTTAGCCAATGAAGTAAAGGGTCATGGATGCCAATCGATCGTAGCTTATCGAAGAGGATACCGTATGGCAACTTGTCAAATGCCTTTGATACTTCAGAGTATCGAACAATGACGATTTTACGCGCCTCGCAGCTACTACCGATAAGGTTGAAGAAGTCGAAATGGCAAGTAACCCAAGACCTGTTTTTAACAAAACCATGCTGAGACTTTGTAATGAGGTCTTTGCTAAGTAGGTGGTCAGAAATGCCGCTGTTAATCGCTTTTTCCAAGATTCGGGAGACGACTAGAGTTGTGTTGATGGGTCTGTAATTCCCAACATTCGCTTTGTCACCGGACTTGTGGCGAGGAATTATAAAGAGGGTTTTCCACTCGCTGGGATACTCCTCACCTTCTGTTGATAGTGTGAATATCTTAAGCAAGAACAGCGGCATATCATCATCACTGTCTCTGACGACTGTTGAGTCTAGGCCATCTATCCCCGTGCCTTTCGATAGTTTCAGGCTCTTGATAGCCTCAGTGATACTTTTGACAGTGAACTCCACTCTAGTACCATAACTAGTGGTAATTGGGGTAAAGCTAGTGGGGTTGAGGGCGTTAGGGTTGAAACTAGAGAATGATTCGCTAGACAGTTCACTGATCTTGAGGGGATCGTTGTGTACCACCCTATTATTCAGTAGATAGGCTACATCCGTTGATGGCTTCAGACGTTTACTCAGAAGAGATGTCAAGTTATGTACTCTAGAGCCACTTTTGAGAGCAACGATATCTTCATTTACTGCATGTTTCACACGTAATGTCTCGATAGACTCATAAGCCTCATGAATTAAGTGCAGTGACATGAAGTCTTTCGACGAGTGGTAATGTGATGATAATTTCCCAAGTTTATTGCGCAGCATTTTGGGAACATATGGGTCTGGTTCCTTATAAACCCTAACTGTTTTCACAGGAGCGGCAGTATCTAGACACAGCTCTATATTTCTGTAAAAAAGTGTGTGTGTTAATGAGGCTGCGGTAGTCATCCCATGGAGAGCACCTGAATAGCTCGATTAATCCTTCCCACTCTAAATTCTTATAGCTTTCATGCCGAGTATAATTTGAAGATTGTTTATTTTTCTCATTGGGAGGAAGAATCGGCAACCAACTGAATACCATCCTATGGTCACTGTTAGAAAATTCGCTACTAACGTGGGTAGTGTCGGAGATGATGTCGCAGCAAAAGACTTGGTCCAGTATACTATCTCCACGCGTGGGTTCCCGAATGTACTGCTTCCAGCCATAGATATCTGTGACAGCGGCTGTTTCATCAAATCGTTATGGGCCGTGACCGACCTCCCAGTTAACTTCAGGTAAGCTAAAGTCGCCTGCAATCAGTTTGAAGTAAGTAGTGAGGGATCCAGCGTGGGCAAATGATCCAGCCATCAGTTCATCATTTTTTTTGGGCGTGGTGCTCTATACACACAGCCTATGAGGATTTTGTAGTTGGTACCGTTCAAAACCATCTAAAGTGAGTGCGGCAGATCATTGAAGATATCATCTCCAATCTTATTTGAGGTAGCAAGGCTACACACATGGATCAAACAGCCTCCACCACGCTTGTGGTCACAATTAGTGCAATATGGAGTAAAACTATCTATACACAGGTCCACACCTAGGACTGAGTCAGCACACCATGATTCAGTTGCTAATAATACAGTCGGTTTGGTTAGCAAAACTACTGTTCCAAGACCGGATATTTTCTTAAGCAACGAGTGGGGCATTAATAAGTAAAAGCGTGAAAAGGCTACCATGGCTTGCAAAGTAACTTGCTATGTCTCTTAAGCCTCGGTAAGCGGAAGAGTTTCTGGTATTCAGTTAGCTAGACGATGCACTACCCATGTCTCGGACGTGACAAGACTCCACAGTGGGACGTATCCGTGTGACTGGTGAGTTTCTGTCTATCACAAATATACGATTACTTAGTGTTACACGATACTTATGGGTTGTTAACATGCACCTCTTCTTTACTGTTGGCATAGGGTATGGTTTACGACCAGTGTAAGCCGAGGAAATGGGCTCCAGCTCTGCATTATCAGGGGGTCGAACGGGCCTAAACACCATGTGTCATATATATTGTGCGGGATCCAAAAAAATCTTGGTATGGTGCACAAGTGAGGAAGTTTCTTGCAATGGGTGCACATCTATTCCCAAAGTATTGACTACGATCATTAAGAAGCACAGCTGAACAGTGGTTAGGTGTTTGTGGTATGTAGAACACTTGGGCGTTCAGTACGCTACTCAGCACCACGTTATGACCCCTGTGATTAAAGGGACGTGGTCCGAAGGAGTGTCTCGTGTGATGTAACCTCGAGTTGTCGTGGCGCTCCTTTCTAAAAAGAGGGGCTTGACGGAAAACTCGCCTTCTGGGTTCGTGTATTGCTAGTGCCTTAGCTATGAAATATTCTTCTCCGTCATTAGAAAGCACACGCCTGAAATGGTTCTCAAAAACGTTTTAGCTTTAGATGGTGAGGCTTTGCCCGAACTCCTGAGTTTTCCGTCACCCAGCGGTCTCCTGTTTATGGTGACCTTAGGGGTACCAACGGCTTCCTTTTCACGAGCAACTGAAGGATCAGGTTCACTTGTAGCTATATTTGACTGAGACTGTTGTACCGAGGAGGAGGTATACCCAACAGAAGTACTGACCATGTCAGCACTTTCTGATGGTCTGTTCGTACACACAGCAGCCTCTGTGTTTAAGGGGGACGAACTGGTCAGACTACTCCTTTTTGTTTCCTGCGTCGGCACGCGGTTTTGTCTTGTGCAATAGCAATATTTTTAAAGCTGCTATGTAACCTTATGTGGTCTCGTAGTTTCATAAATCTTCTGGCGTCAGATGACGTAGTGAACTTGAAGATCATGGGGCAGCTAGACTGCGCTGACTTTTTGCGGAGGCGCTTACAGTCACAGTGTGTTCCTGTCATACCGCACGAGTTCAATACCTTTGTCTTAACCACATCCAAGGGTAGGGTGTCAGGTATGTTATAAATGATGGCCTGTTGGGAGGACGATAGTCTCTTCTTTATTTCCGTTTCCAAGTGGTCTATTAAGTTTTCTGCTTCCACCACATGGCCCTCAACTAAATTCTCATGCTTCCCTAGAAGATATGCTAATGGATGGAAATCATCAACTATTCTCCGAATCTCTTCCATCACGGTCTTAGTGTTATCGATTTCTTTCCTGTGGTCGTTAATACTGCTACTCATGACTGATATAATGTCTTCGGCTCTGACGAAAGGCGTGGGACACACCAGATCATCGGGATCTGAGTTACACGGAGTTACAATGCTTCTGTTACACAGAGGGGCACTGTAACGACCACTTCTTTGCTTTTCCTCGCTAGAGCAGTCGATTTTAGAATGTTTAGCTCTAGATCTTTCCATTTAAAAAGATGTTAAAATCGGAGCTTATTGTTAAAATAGAAAAACAGTGAACGGCTATACGTAGCATGCCGAAACGTTGGTAACGCAGTATGTGGGGAGAACAGCAGAGCCGTAAGCCAGATATATGGGGTGGACTGAAATATTACTACAAAAACATAGTGGTAAGTAGTCAGACACAACAGGAAATCTACAAATTGATATAATCAAGAGCCATGTGAAAAAGAAGCGTACAGATCCTACTTTACCGCTTCACACATAAAGTCTGCTCTTTCACATAATGCGTAGGAAGCTGTGAAAAAGCCATATTCTCTAACTTTTTCGTATATAGACTTGTGAGCGTTCCGTGGCACTGATAAATGACTGAGAAACCCTGAACTATCTGTTGATTATAACTTTCTCATAAAGTTGCTGACTGTGGGCCCGAAGGAAAATCAGTTACTTGCTTCATTTCGGCCCTAGCAAAGGAGGCATTTGATGATGCGTTTCACCCCTTTCTCCTAAGTTAACCAATTTCATAAGGCATAACTGGCAACTTGCGTGAATGGATTGGCTTATTTCCGAGGAACTGCATTCGGTTTGTCGAAATAGGCGCACTTTTTCCCCTCCCTAGAAACATCATCAGCTGGGTAGCGTTCGTTTCTGTTCTGGGGCCCCTACTATTCATAAGCATTAGCATATCCGCCGGAATTTACTGCCGCACGGTGCTCTTCACCATTCAGCAACGCATGTCTTCTGCTGAGCGTCCCAAAACGCTTGATGGGTAGATTAAGCCCAGCACGATATTGATGTTCTTTGTGGCGATCGCTTGTTTTACCTTTGCCAGGTTCTTTACAATTCAACTTTCAGAGGTGTAACTTTCGTGGTCCCCTCACTTCACAGAGACTCGAAAATGTGTAAAACTTCGTTGTATCTTATTTGGCTTCATTAGATTGATACGACACTTGTGGTCGATTTTGCGTGGCGTATGCATAGTCTTGCCCGTAAACACGGCCTGCTTCAGATTCCCAGCGGGGGATTGTGATGCGTCGCCATGCGAAATGCTACCCATTAAGTTACCATCCCCGTTTTTCCAGCGCCGGACGATTGATAAACTTTCTCTGTTGACTATCGGATGCTTCCGATGTGGAGGCTGGTGCGCATGGTCGGTATAATAATCCGCCCATCTCCTTTACTCCAGGACGGCACCTTTCAAATGATCACTAGCACCAACAGAAACTGCAAGTTGCCTCCCAGGCACTTCCTATTTTAGGGTCATCGTCTGGTTGTCCGTAAGCCCTTTGTTTCAGATGCACGTCTCCCGCGTCTTCAGCAGCGTAATTGAACATACCTTCAGCTCCTAAAGTATGTGCGCACATGGTGTGAAATAACCCCACGCGTGGCCTCGTGCTTTGGCAATTCTCTTGTCCTATATAAAAATAACTACCCCTCTGTAGAGCAAACGAGTTGGCCTCTTCGCATTCTGGCATACATCGCCTCCTTTACCATTGGCCCGGTGACCTCACTTTTAACGGTGGGCGGAAACATGCATGGTACAACCGATGATGGGGGTAGATTTGCAGCAGTGCCTCGTCTTACAGAGACGACTCGGGCTTTCCCCACTGGCTTCCCCTCATATGCGTGTCGTCTGCTGCTGTAGGTTCTCCGCTTCGGGCCTCAAAGAACTTGTTTCCTACTCACGAACATTCGCAGCCTTTGTGCTCAACAGCCCGTAGGAGACGTCTACTAACTTTCTGAATTCCATCTGATGGGTAGCATTCAAGAGGTTCAACTACCAAACAATAGTAACTGGCATGCTGCCTGTCAACCGCATTACCAGGGGTCGCCCTCATGAATCGTAATTGGTATTGGGTAGTGTACTGCAGATAGGATTCATGAGTCTCATCGCCGACAGTAACGGGTCTTCATCCATTCCTAGTCACGCACATTTGAACTAGGGCTTCCCATCTGTCAGGATGTTTAACTATGCTTTGGGCTGGCCCAGCAAAATCACTCTCCTTGGTATTTGCTACCTCGCAGGCTTCTGAAATCCCATCCCTCAACGGCAGTGGCGTTCGCTCCTGATTCTTCGTCCACACCACCTATGCGCTTTTCCCTAGAGGCCCCTAGGAACTCCACTATACTGATGTCTGTGGAGACTGCTGGCGGATAGCGGCCAGTTACATTAATGGAGAAAGTTCTGGTGGGGAGACAGACATTGTTTACTGAGGAAATATGGTAGGGTCGAGAAGTTGAAAGATGAGGAAACTTGCACTGAAACTCACACTTTCGAACAGTTTCTTCTTTTATATCTTGGTCTGCACCGCTCTTGCTTTTTGTGCCTCTATCCCTTGTGCATTTTCCCCGAATGTTCACCAGTCGAACGTTAGCACATTCAAAGTTGCCATGTACACTACCTATATGAATGCCTGTCACTAAACTGAGCAGTTACCGCGCGGTAACCCGCCCTGAGTTGTCTAGCCCTGAGTGCTGACCGAAGCGTTTTGGTTACATTGTGCTGCGATCAGAAAGGCAAGAGACCTGATAACATGATGCAGTCAGCGTCAATCGATAGGAAGTCCTAGGCCTGAGTCTTGTTTCATGGCACTCTAGACGAGATATGTGCGTATTGTAACTACAGTGGGACTCCTCGTGCTCTTCATGAGCGGTTTTTAGCATCACGATGGAAGGCTGCCTGCAGATTCCACTGCTCAGGTTCTCTCATGACTGTGGTAACCTGCCGGCTCAGTTGGGTATCCAACCAAACTGGTGATCCTCGAACTTCGTCTCCCAGCATACATGTTTGAAACATGAGTGTCAGCGATAACATTAGTTCGCCCTGGGAGGCTCCGAAGACGGATCGTGGTTATCGTCTACCCTGCATAAAATACTGAATGGTGAATGAAAAATGTGCACATGTGGTGACTGTATGTAGGTCTGCCAGCCATGAAACCAGAACAGTTAGATCTGATGTTCCTACTTACAAAATGCTTGAAGATGGTCTAAATGAAAAGTGAGTTCGACTCATAAAGCGGATCGTGTCTCATACAGCTCCAGGGAAATCCTTCTGGTTCAGACAAAACGAAGTCATACGGCTCCTGCCTGAGAAAGCGATGAAATTACGGACGGCAGGGAACAGACCGCCGCATGCAGTAAACACTACACGAACCAGATTGTCTTCTAAGACGTGATTTCATGGATAAGTGAAGCGCAGGTTAAGAAGAAGAGGTGTTATCGAGGACTGGTGAAAGCAATGACAACAATTCAAGATTTTTGAAAAATCTGAGTAAGAAAGTGTCTCCAGAGGACTGAACATCAAGCTGCAAGACCCTTGCGACAGCGGTAGTGCAGTGAATGCCCCTGAAGATTATTGTCTACTCTGGTCAAAAGCCTAGACACCAACAACCTCCAGTCCTTAAACGCGCTAGTGAGACAGTCAAAGGCTACGGCTCACACAACTCACCTTCTAAAGTGCTGACCTGGACACAGTCGAATTATGCTCGGTAATGTCGCAAGTCACTAGCAAAGTTGTCTTAAAAGTTGAGACAGATCCGCATGGGAAGCCATCCATGTCTAAGTGTCATCTGACACTGAACTACGACATTCCGAGCTCCAGTGATTTCGCTCAGCCGTAGCTGTGCTGCACAATACCCGGGAAAGTAGGTGTGCTCTGGGGCAGCGACAGCCATTCCTCGAAATTCATTAGTCACCAGTGTTGTTCACTTTAACAGTTGTGCCTGGCTGGCGAAGCTGGAGGCGCATGGTCAAGCATCTACGCCATCTGGCACGTTGGCTCTTCTGGTGCGCAGCCCTGAACCGGGTCATTCAATCCGTCGTAGGTGGGGGGACATTAAACTCTATCATAATGCCAGGTATCTAAATGTTATGAAAATAGCGGGAAAATATCCCTTTACAGTACATACACATCGTTCTGAGTTTAGGCCACTTTTGCCAACAATTCTTTCTTCACATCAAACGGCGCAATATTTGGTGTTTGCGTTGTGAGTAGTCAACATGATTGACCCATATACAAAACCAAGTTTTCCGTCAGATAAGCGTCTATTTTAACAGCAATTCTTATGTTCGTAGATTTATTGACCAACAATAATTTACTTCAATGATTTCAGCAATAAGCAAATATCCATACATTCGCTTAATCCGGGTGAATGTCTAAGCTCAGGCGTTTCTCACTCTTCAAGTGTTACCTTTTCCAGCAATTCAGATTAGTAGTACTGAAAACATTTGATGTGGTGCAGGTAATTAAAAACTGGAAGCATCGTCGTTCAACAGTGGTGAATATTACACATGTGTAAAACTTCATGGACTTCACATAAGAGTATGCGACATTGTCAAGGAGACATATCGGCCGTTAGTTGACTTCTTTTAGACGGATTGATACGAGACAAAATACTAGAGGAATCTGCTGCATAGCATTATTATGGATGTGTCGCCGTTAGGTAAAGTGATCTCTCGGGTTGGATTGTTTATCCAGATTTCCACCGCATTTGTCACGGACAAGAAATCTGAGACCAGTTATCGTGCTTAGGGTTTCGTATATGGTAGTATTTAAGGTACTGGTAGGGGGGTGAGTTGGTTGTGAAGCTGTTCAAGAAACAGGAAAATCGGGGTGAGCCAGTTGGATACTTCTAGCATCAGTTTCCGGATTTAGGTACGAAGTGGGATTTCCAATAATTTGATATTTTTTCATCGAACTAATGCTCAGGACTTTCTCGTCAGGCTGATAATGAAAAGAGAAGAGAAAAGAAAGTGCAGGGAGAAACTGGGCAGTGGAATACCACGTAAAATAAACTGGGAGGAGAGCAGTTCTTGTCTTTTTAATGTCATTCGTAATATATAAATAAATAAATTTTTACTCTCACATTAGTAACTGACATGAGAGAAGCCAGTTTACAACATCACTTTTTTTTGTCGAAAAATCTACAAGATTTTACGGGTCTTGATTAGTACAGATGGGAGGTCGTTTATCTCCATCAAAAACATCAGATCGCGTTACGGACGAAGAAAATACCGCTTTCGGCATATGCATTGCCTCAAAGTGTAGATAATAAAAATTCTCGTTCCCATATAATGGATTTTATACGACAGATACCAGTTCACAAGCACCGTAAAAATGATTTTGAAAGTTTACAGAATAATGCCGGGAACTGTATAACTCACATAGCAAGTTATTGATATGCATAAACTTAATAAAACTTGCTGCAGATCAAGAGTCGGGTATGGATTTCCATCTGTCATTACACGGATAGGTTCCACCATCAACAACAAAAGCGCGCAACGTTCGAAGTTGCGTTATAACTAGACGACGTTGTTAGTCCATTTGCATGGTTTCTTACTTAGTAATACAAACATCCATTCACCAGAAAGTTCTCCAGTTTTTGGCTCTGCTAACCACAAAGGGCCTATTTATACGATCTGGAATATCAGTAAGCATCCACAGTTATATAACCAAGGTGAGTGTCTAAATCCATGCATTTCCAGTACACCATGTGGTTTAAAGGTAGTATACATTAATTCCACTGGGATTACTTCTAGCAGTAGATGAAGGTAGAAGTTGGGGCGGTTAATAGTCCAAACGGCAGCAGTTACATATGGGCTTCAGGCATCGTTCATATTAGCGTAAGCAGCACCATTCGGGAAGTGTGTTTGATTCATGGTAACTTTTACTCAAGGAGATCACTTTATACAGAGTACTGCAGAGCATGTAGTGTGGAATTACTGCAAGTCATGTTCGAGCTAATAGGTGTATTAGTCTCTCGTTTGATCATTTGTTGAGAATATTTGTGCCACTATGGCTGTTGGGAAACTTTGGACGGTTCGTCGCAAAAAGAATCCTAACCAGATGATGAGTTGATTGTGGAGATGTTCCAGAAGCCGCGAAAGATTGGGAGTAGTCCAATAATTCATAGAGTTGTACAGCAGATATTAAACTTTAATTTATTCATTCCTTCATTTTTTTCTTACATGGAGTTCACGCGAGTTATTAGATGGGCAGTTTGTCAGTAAACTTAAAAGGAACACTGGTCATGTATTGTACTGCACAATCCGGCCAGTTGGACTAGTAATCAAGCACCCTTTACGAGTCCATTGAGGTAAAAAGTGCTTGAGATTTATGATAGCTTTACTCTATACGTTTAGAGGTCTTAGTATGCCTTCATTAGCCCAGAACGTATAGATAGTACCTAGGTGAGTGATAGACTGATCATCTGTTAGGAACTTATTAAGTGCAGAATGTCCGTTTAGTGCCTGATTTTTTATCTTCGTTTCTTCAGGCCAGTGAGGCCACATACTGACCGAAGTGCATCATTAAAATGTGTATCTGGTTTACAACACTTACGAAGCAGCTCAGTCGCGCTGACTACCCGTTGCCTAATTTTCAGATAAAGCACCCAAAACTACAGCCTTTGAAATGTAGAAAGAACAGCTATGTTCTGAGCTTACTCTGATCTTCAATAAGGATATGTTAGCGTATTATCACATTCTCATTCACTCCCCATCACTTGTAACTAGAGTGCTACAGACGCTGTTATCCCAGTAGGAACACTGTAGTTTAAATGGCCACACAGAAACAAAACTGTTTGTCATTCTAGTTTATGTCGGCCTGGTAGTGCCTGTAAGCTGGTATCTCACGTAAACTTGTTTTACACGGCAATATCTATATATTTATTCATATCGTGCTAACGTGTATTTGAGGATCGGCAAAAACCATAAGCATCCAGCAATTAATAACGTGATGGCTAACCAGCCAAATGAAGTAACTTGAGTCAGAATCTCTCAAAAGAGAAAGATGAAATGATCGGGGGATTGTTATGATGAATTATTTCGCAGAGTGGTGTCTAGCAACGCAGTCGGAAGGAATCTGTGATAATGCAGTGATCATGGTGAACTTCGACTTCTGGACTGCCAGATTTGGGGTTTCATAACGGTTATACTTTAATCAATACCCCACTTTTACCAAGCGAAATATGCCAGCTGTTAATCCTCTAAACGACCCGAAAGACAGCCAATCATCCGGAAGGGAATGTGTTAGTGGAACGCACAAAGAAAGCCACCAGGACAATGCTTTGAAATTCTGTAGTAACAGAACGTGCAATGCCACAGGTTTATTTACTCTCTAGGTGACTACTGGAGTCAGAGGGAATTGTTCAGTCATCCGCGCGTCAAACAGCACACTTAACGTGCACCGGAAGAGAGGCGAGACCCCTAAGTAATATAATCTTCATCCGACCATGGTATGACCCTTCATGAGTATTCAGAATGGTGGTTGGGCTGAGGGGAGGGGATGCTAAGTGTTCGAGCCACAGGCAAGCCTGACAAAAAATAAAGTTAGAGGAAAGTGCATCGTTAAAAACGTGGCGCGGAACAGAGTGGTTTGGACAGTCCAGGTATCCGTCGCTGATAGTGCGAACGTAAAAAACTGGTAGTTTTCGACCCCTTGCGTCTATTTCTTAGGGCTTGATTCGAGCTGTTAGGTTTGTTCCTGCAGTGGGCGAGGAAATCCCCCCGCTTTCTTGCTTTTAGCTCCGGTGGGGTTAACGTTTTGTGGGCTGGTAAGTTGTAATTTGTAGTGATTGGGAAGCTATGGGTTGCTGGGACGGTTAGGGGACTGTTATGACCCCTGTCTGTGCAGGTAACCGGAAGAGAATAGTAAAGTAGCGGTAAAGAATGGAAAGAACGCAAAGGAAAAAACAATGGAAGAGAAAAAGGAGAAAAAGGGAAGGGCTTAAAAAGTAAAACAAAATAGAGGAAAGTATTAGGGAATTGCCCAAGTGGTAAAGCAATTAGCGCAGGCCTATTTCCTGGAAAAGAACAAGGAGGCAATGTGGGTGTATTAAGGAGGGAGACAGTGAGTGGTGGGTGGGAGAGAGGTGGTGGTGGTCTAATGGGGTTGGTGACCCCCTGAGTACCTCCACCGCAGACCACGGGAGGTGACTTGCGTCTAACCGTCTCTTCAGTGAGTCAACTGAGGGGGCTATGATGACATGTCATGGTGCGGCATTCCATGAAGCGCGTACTCTCAGGGACAAAAATTGGACCTGTGTATGGTCTTGGCTCTCTGATGTGTTATTTTAATGGGTTTCTTCGTGAAGACCACTGTGTTGCAGGTAAGGTTGATATGTTCGCACGGTTTGCCCGGTGGGCCACCTTGTAGGCCGTAATAGGGTCACCCGTTCTCCTATGATTACCCAAGGTGAATAGATTTAGGTGTTCAAGTCTTTCAAGAAATGCCTTCCCCCTTAGCCCCACAGCTGATTTTTCGCAGTTCTTTGTATTTTTTCAGGGAGATCAGAGTCCCTCTTGAGTGTTGGGGGCAACCGTATTGAGGACCTGTAGGTGCGGCCGCACGTAGGACTTGGAAACGGTGAGGAAGAGTTTGGGGCTCAGGACGCCAAGCTATCTACGCAGAAAGTGCAAGATTGCCTTCGCTCTGGTTGCCATGTCTTTGTAGTTGGGGCTGATGTTCAAGGTATCGGAGAAGCTGAGCCCCAAATCTTTCCCCGTGGACACTCTAGTGATAGCACGGTTGCTCAACATGTTCTGGAAGTCGGTCGTGCTTGCTTCGTATTTACTGATGTGTATTACTTTGCACCTTTGCAGTTTGAAGCTCAAGCCATTTTCAGACGACCAGAGTTCGAGTTACTGCAAGCCGGTTTGTAGCGCTGCACATTCAGCTTCTTCGTTTACCACCCTCCAAATTTTAATGTCGTTAGTGAAGAGGAGGACGGGTGGGGATATTTTGTCTGCCAGATCGTTGACGAACAAGAAGAACGGAAGTGGTCCTAGAATTGCTCCTTGGGATACTCCTGACGTCGACAGTCTGCACCCCGAGCTTATTCTGTCTACTTTGGTGCACGACTGCCTCCCTTCCAGGTACTCCTTGAACCAGGAGGGTGAGGTTCCACCTACACCAGCTGACATGATCTTGTGCAGCAGGACTGTGAGTGGGACACCGTCAAATGCTTTGGCTAGGTTGAGAAAAATAACGTGTACTGGTTTTCTGTCATCCCAGAATAGTGTCCAGTCGTCCCAGGCGGTTGGTAAGTTGGTGGCATATGAGCGACTACTCCGAAATCCATCATGACATGTGACAAGATTCACTCCCCTGTTGGTCGACTTCCTTTCCGACATGAGGCCGTACAGGTTCTTAGGACTGCCTTGTAGCCTCCGTGCCAAGTTTGTTTGTTAGGTGAATCTGTCGCTACGCGCTCTAATGTTGTATCGGTTGTGAATCCTTTTATAGTTCAAAAAGTCAGACTCCCTGCATGACGAACGCCGCTTGAACCCAGCCTGCTCCCTGCTCTGGATAAGCCTTTCTGTCCCACGCTTTAGCCAACAGGTTCGCGCTGACAGTCTATGTGTTACCTCTGATACACTGTGACTGATAGCCCCAGGGATTATTTTCCTCACCTGCAACCAGTATCCATCTATCGAGAGGTGGGTCCGGTCTACCGGCCACGGTGCGTTCAGGAGATGGTCCCTCATAATCTCGTAACTGGTCTTGCTGTAGCAAGAAAAGGTGCAGGGCCTCCCTAATAATCATTGCGAAGGTCATTACTGATCTCTGAGGCCAAGAGGAGGTTGGATGCACGCATCCCTAACGAGGTCATTGTCCGTTAGAACGTAGTCAAAGCGCTATGCGTTTCCGTCATGTCCCCAGCGTGTGGCATCACGCTGGCAGTCTTAATTGCATTCTTTAGCTTCTGACTGAAGGATCTGATGCGTCTTCCCTCCGTCTCGAAGCAGGTGGGTGGGGCGCTGAAGTCGCCGGCAGTGATTACGGAATCGTAATCTGCAGAGGACGTCGTCAAGATTGCCTTGATGGCCATCTCATTATGTGTAAGGGAGCTGGTGGGGGTCGACATATGTCTCCGAGCAGGCATTTGGTACAGTGGAGGGCAAAGTAGCGCCATAGAGACTCTGGAAGTGAGTTAAGATGGTATCGCCAGCCACCCTTGCCTTTAAATGGGAGCTTATGTAGAGAGCCACCCCCTCCTGCTCTGAGCACTCTGTCCTCGAGGAAGGGCTCCGCACCAACAACCTGCGCTTCCCCGTCGATGTCCGGCGAGAGCCAGGATTCGGTGATAAATATGATGTCAGAGTGCTGACGTTCACGCAAAGTCATCTCTTCCACTTTCCTTCTTGGCCCCCTAACGTTGCTGTACATACATGTTAGAGTGTGCCTGGTGAGAGAGGAGGGCTGGTTGTGTTTTCGCGGGAATAACTCTTACATGGTCGGGTCTAACGCTGCCAGTCCTCATAAGACTGGCATCGTTCTGTTTGCGTTTTATCTTCAATTTGGGTGGGGGCCGTGGCAGCGGGAGCCTCTTTACTCGATGTATTTGACTCACTGGTCAGTACCTGTGTGACAACCACTGACTCTAGAGGTCTTGGTGGTTGCCGTCTCACCTCTTGCCTCGTGAGTCCAAGCTTACTTTCACATATGCGTACTGAGCCACCAGTGCGATCTTCTGCATTATACCTCGCGTACAGAACGTCTGTGAGGGAGGCATGTGAGTCGAACTGGATGGCAAGCGGTCTGGTAGTGGGCATGGACTTCAGATGCGCTGACCTTGGCAGCCTACTGACACTGTTGGCTGGTATACTGTCGAGACCGACTTTGGCTGAGAGCCACTGCCACTGTTGGATGGCGCGAAAGTACCGACCTTCAGCCGAGCGGTTACTTGGCAGTTCCAGAATCCCATGCACAACTACAGCTTTGTTTCTGTTTGGATTTCCAGCCGCTGATTTTCTTTCCTTCTTTCCTACTGACCATGGCTTGTCAGGCCCAGCCCGAATTTCGGGGGTATTAACGGCGTTCGGTCGGCTCAAGAGAAGGAGGGCGTCTTCGGCCTATTTGGCAGTGTCCAAGGACGCACGTGAGGAGAGTGGCTTATCTCAGGGTGCCCGGCTTCCGCGAGGAAGGCGACAGTGTTACAGAGAGAAGAGAGGGTCCCGGCATCTAACAGTGGGCGGTCCGCACTAGGCTGTCAAATCCTTCTCTCGGGTCAACAACTAGTCTGTGGATATATCGGCGCTAAACAAGACGATTGAGTCAGCCCTCCTGTGACTTGGGTTCTTTGTGGGTGGCACGCCCGGCTTCACAATGCTTTTGTTGTGTTTTTACTGGTTGTTTCTCGGTCACTGTGTGGGATGTTTGGGGTGGGTTTCCTAGAGAGTCTAGGGGTTGGTGTCTTCAGCAATGCGCTTGACGTTCTCTGAGGCCTGGTACGGGGTACGGAGACCCGACCCAATGTGGTCCTCGCGCGTGGTGGCGTGTGCACAGCTGGAGATCCAGCTGTTTCTAGCCCCCCCTGTATTATACTTCATGCTTTATTCGGGGGTGTTAGCGGCTTTTACGCGGCACAGAGCACCTTTTTCAGGCTTTCCGTGAGGGGTGCAGGCAGCCTCCTGCACTCTGGACAAGTGTATTAGAACCATTTGCACGATTGCCCCTTCATCAGCCTACGATGTTCTCGGGGGACTTTGATGTCGCATTGGCAATGCACCCATCGGTGACGTAGGTTGCATGCAAATGCCTCATCGGCTAGCGAAACAGCTGTAGCGCAAACACTGCAGCCATCGGGCATCTTGATGCAGGCTTCCTTCCCTGAAGAAAAAGTTACGGGTTGGAGCGAACTGCTTGTGGCTGCCTTATTCTTAAGCCTTGTACCACGTCTCCTCGCTTCAGGCATGGTCAGATCCCTGCCCAAGGTAGGACTAGTTTGTGACGTACTGGTGCTACTCTAAGTCATTTGTTTGATTACGACTGGGATACTAGAAATATAAGTTGGGTGCTTCTTTAGAAGTTCAGTGTTCTGCCCTAACTCTGTTTGTCTATGGAATGTTGTTTCGGGTCTTATTGTCCCGCTTTCTGCACGACCTCATTATCCATGTTAAGGCTTCGGATCTAGCGTTTTAGGCGGGCATATCACTATTATATAAACTTCTTGGGGAAATATATGTTCACCTGCAATAGGAGGATTGAAGATTGAATGTAATTAATGGACAGAATATATAAAGGAAGACAATTTATGTTGGCTCACCTCCAGACACTTGTCACTTGCTCCTCTGCTCTGGACCGATGAGTTTAACCGTGAACTCCAGTTATGCATGCAGAACCAGGAAAGAAGTTTCCTGGGGAATGACTTCCGGAGAGAACCGGGAGCTAAGGCAGTTTGTCAGTTGAAACACCCAAGAACCACTGACAGGAGGCAGATTCGTCGGTTCAAAGAAACAATAATGCCAGTTTTCAGCTTTTGAGAAGTGAGTTGACGAATACTCAGTCATGAAGTGCGGACAGGACCAGGAGTGCTGCGAAAGTTCGTTGTTTTTAGATTGATCATTCCAAGTGGGAGTTTTTCGGTGTGCAAAAGTCCAAAAGCTGAGAGACGAACGAAAACATGCCACCATTCAAGGAGCGCGCAAGCGATGAGTGTAAAAACAAGCCGCTGCCGAAACTAAAAGGTTCATATCTGGAGACTTGAGTGGTTGAGTAGAGTAGTAGTAACACCAATTAAGAAGGAAGTGAGGACGCGGCAGGTCGAAGTGCACCAGAACTGCGTTACCATGATTTTTCACGAGGGTGAGTGACTCCACTGGTCGTGGACTTCTTCGAGTATAGGAGTTGTGGTTGAAAAGTGGGGCTCAAACGTGAACCACACGACCCTGCGGATAGCGTTTGTCACTGAAAAAGAGTGTGTAGAGAAGCGCTTAGTAAGAGCAGCTGATTCAGCGGAAAGTGAACCGACGGAGGGCTGTAGGCCTTCAGTAATCCCGTAATAGATGGGTGTTTATATTATACGATTAGCCATGCTATAAGGTTACGAAACTCAAAGTTCACAGAAATCAAAATGTGGTGGATATGCAGGTTAACTTGATGAGATACTAAAATATAAGGTATACCAAGAAATAGTGCCCTTATCCAGTGTACCTCAAATTTGGTCTCGGCAGCACGATTTGAAGACCAGAGAGGAGTGACTATGGTAACACTTAGGAAATAGTGCTGTTGATAGGATTGTTGATTAGTTGGGAAAGAGACATAATTCCAAAATGTTTTATGCAGAATGATCTATTAGCACTGATCGCAGACAGAAAGAAAACGAAGCAGAACATACGAGGAGCGGAACTCGATATATCTCATTGCAGTTGTAAATATAAATTGTAGTTGTAGCAATCTTCGAAAAAACAGCCGAGTAAAACCTGGTTAGACAGACTTTAAGAAATTGTGTGAACCTAGTGAGGTTGAAGAAGGAAAGGTTATTCCCCTTTAATGAGATTATGAAAGAATATTTGCACATTCCCCACGGGTATTTGTTTCTTGAAGGGCAGAAATTGAGTGCTTAACAGTGATTATCATATCATGCCGTCATTGAATAGTTACACTTCACTTTATTGCTCTTGATGAAGCTATGTCCAACTGCCGTGTGTCCGTGTCCTACAATAGGTGAACCCAGCTCAGTCTCGTTTGTGAAGTTTGAATGGCTCACATGCAGTATCGGGGGCAGCAGAGGCCAACCATTAATTCTGAGTACTCATTAGATACGGTAAGGCAGAACGCAGTGGAACAACCAGGTATGCATCATATGGTGGTAGAATATCGCCAGTGTAACGACATCGATGAGTTCCCCGACCAGGCACTGAGGTACGATCAATAGAATGTGTCATGAAAACGTTGTAAGCGACGGGGATAACTTGCAATCCCGTTGAATTCATGTAGTTCGGCATCAGTGTTAAACTTGAGCTATTCGTTTTAGGGAATTATTTGTTACTAGCCTAAGGGTAACAGTGGGTTATGACTTGGGAGTCATGACACACTGTCGATGGGCATCAGTTTGGTGTTTTAGGACACTGGGCATCACGTAAAACGTTTGCAAAAATAAGTGGTGATATGTTCATCATCTTATACACATCCTTAGTCAGGTCTAAATCAGAAACTGTACACAGGCGGCTAGTCCTTGCCAGCGACGTGACACAGACCTTCTAGAAAGAGTACAGAGGGCAGCCACCCCTATGGTTCTATGAAGATCGAATTAAGGAGCTGAACCTCTCCTCCTTACTCTTTCACAGACAGAGGGGAGATCTGATAATGCTATACAAGGTTCTGGGAAATGACTTTGGACGTGATCTGCCTTCTCTTTTCTTTCCCACTAGGTTGGAACACCTCACAGGACAAAGTAGAAGGCTACCAAAGCAAAGAACGAGCATAGTCTTTGCGTCGAGCAATCAACTCCTGGAACCAACTTTCAGAAGAAGTGGCTTCCGCATCATCCGTTGACCCGTTCGATAGGGAAGTGGACGGGTAAAGCAGCATTTTTATACCTAAAACATCAGGATCGGACTACCGAAGCAGAACAGCAGGCACTCTTCATCTTGCATCTGTTTTCGAACCCACTGAGTATGTAAGGAAACATTCAGTTTTCCAAAGTCTCATCTGAGTATATTGAACACATTTGTGTTCGTTCTTTTCAACTTGTTCATACAACCAAGAAGCATTTTTTTCAAACGTTCGGTAGCAGGTTTGTGTTTGTGTTTGTATTTTCACGCTACACTTCTGGATTTTTCATTGGCATCTCCTCAAAATGCTAATTAATTTTCTATGTTATTTAGGGACTTCAACTGTCAGCTCTTTGTCTAGCGATAAAACTCCACAGCATACCTGAAATTTGTTAAAATAGTAATTCCTGAATAAGCTGTGATACGGGGTTTTAGCTTGTTGAATCCAGTGAAAATGTGTGAGGGTAGTATTATGACTTGAATTTCGAGGGGATATCTTTGAAAAGAGAAAGATGTGACATGTTTTGTACATATTCCATACATCGACGTGACTACATTTTTTTTTACCAACCACTCACTAAGACTAGTGTACCTTGTTTCAACAACAGATGGAGAGATATTGACTTAAAAACTTGTAATTGTCACAACATAAGACATACATGCCTTAGGTTGGAGAGTGTCAGCGGAGATATCTGTTGAATAATACAACTGTGCAACATTAGTTTGTGACTCATCTCAACTACTCTCACTTTAATGCATTCAAAATTTTCCGCGTCTTAATTCATTAGGCCATTGAGTTAACGTCAGAGTTACGTAAGTATTTCAACTAGACCAAGGAAATTAGCTGCAGTTACTGTCGTGCGTTTGGTAGTGGATATGTTGTGCTTCACAAACCGTCTAACTTTCTTTGACACGTGTTACTTTCAGGACACAACCTAATATTTTCCTTGCCATCTCATACTGCTTCTAATGCCGCATGTAATGTTTCCGTTTTAGTTGAAGAAAGTCTATTTTGCATGTATTGACTCTGACATTTCATGAGCTTCTAGAACAGGAAACGACGAAATATGCCTTTTATACAATTAAGTGATTGTTGGCGCTCATTTGTATTATTAGTTTTTGTAGTTTAAAGGTTACAACAATGTGGGTTTGTCATGTTCCGGTACATACTCGGAATATATAGTCACTCCTAACTACTCTTGGCATTTGATGAATTTGCTGTTTTGGGTACTTTAGAGCTATATTGAAGAATGTGGTTCTCATGATGATATAGTGAGTCCAATATAGACCCATTGTACTGCATAATTGCTGTGCTACTTTTTTGTCAATGCACTTATTGGTTGACTGATATTTTCCTGTAGTCCACTGAGAGGAAGTGAATATAAAAGAAGGTATTATGACGATCAAAGGAAAAGACTAAATAAATAAGGTTTGGTAAAAATGTTGAAAAATGATGGAGGGGGCATAAACTCACTTCATTGCGACCTGTTTTGAAATGTATCACCAGGAATTTCCACCTGGTGACTTTATCTGAATTAATCCAGTCATAGTAGCTTACTGCATCTTTCTGTATGACTCAGGTCAGCAGTTAGAGATACATGGGTTAGTGCTATATCTGACCATCTGTAGCTTTCTTACGACTCAAACATACTTTGACTAACATCGTGAGTCGAAGCAGGCATTGGGTAAAACACGTGACATGTCTAAACCAGTTCACTCTCTGCAGGTGTGCAACCTGATCGACTGACTTGTCTTCCTTATCTGGTCTTCCATGCTTCAATTCAACAACGCTTACGCTATGATTTCACCATGCGTGCGCAATACCTTTGCAGGTACTTGTGATCAAATAGTTTTTGACTTTTCATGTCTTGTTCCTCTAAATGACTGATTTTGCTGAACCTAACAATGTTATCTGCCTCCTGTAAGCCATCCACGTACCTTAAGGGAGATAAATAAACCGTAATAAGTAGATGCATACAGCCTTATCTACCAGCACATCTATAAGAAAGTTAAATAAGAATTCGGACCTAGGACATCCTTGGCATGAATTATTGGTCTCTATCACATCAGTTGGTTACGCTGTTTGGCTTACACGGTTTTATTTCGAGAACACACTCCAGCCTAGCAAAGTAATCTTCCTCGGTAGTACTTTCACAGACTGACGTTGCAGCAATTTCAGCCAAGTCAGATGCCGCCTATTAGTCAAGAAATATGGCAGATGTTTGTTCCGGGTGAGTATTTTTCTATTCCAAAACCTGTCGAAGCATAAAGATCTGGTTGACGTAAATTGAAATTAAAACTCGCCCGGTAACCCTTTGCTCACTCATGAAGTCATTGAGCTATACCTGTTGTATGAGGACTGGTGATACTATCGGTAGAGATAGATGTGTGTGAACCCAAAACCCAATGGTTGAAAGTCAACTTTCTAAACCAATGAGCTACAGCTCGTTCAGGTCTGAAACACCCTATTTTTTCGAGTTAGGTTTTGACTGACTATTGATCTCAGAATCTTGAACACTATATTAGTCACACTGATTTGTTTTTGTTCATTGAAGAAGGACTCTCTTGTTCCTATGGGATGACATGCGATAACGTAACCACGCAATAAGGTCCGATAGAGTTACAGTCCTGAAGAGTAAAGCGGTTAGTTGTGAAGAAAGGTTGACCACTGAATCTCTGTTAATCGACCCAACATCTGGCACATGTATTTGAAATGACGCAACATCAAATCCGGATATGTGGAAAGTTTTTCTACTAATTAAATCGAAGAAAGAAAAACAGTAGAACTACAAAACTAGACCACAAAGTTGTGTAATCGATATAATTATGAGCGATAATTTCTTCTGAAAACGTCATCTGGTAAATGATACTATATCACTGTGTGGTGTATCAAATGGACTAATCTAATACATATTCTACCACCGTGCCTAAATTCTATGCATACTGTAAGATTCTACTTTTTTAACAGCCATGAGAATGACGACTTTCGCCTAATTGTGGCACAACTGTAGGTCTGGTCGCCCTTTTCACTATCAGGAAACACTAAAAAGATGTATGGTACACACTGAATCGGTATAAAACAATACGTTTTGCTGCTAAAATTGATCTAGGTTTATCCTGCACAACTGTCTTCGTAGGATTAGATGTAGCCTACTTTTCATACACTCAAAGTTAAAATATTCAGTTGCAGGTTCGAAAACAACCCCAACTGATTTGGTTTTCGCAGCTGAGTAACATTATTTAATCACATGCAGTAACTGTAGCTCAAAAATTACCACCAGAGTAAATAGTTAGTTGATGAGTCCTTGTGCAAATCGGTTGACGATAATATTCAAAACTGAACAGGACAATTTCGATACCTTTTCTGAACTTGTGTTTCATTTAGTCACTGATTTATGCACTATAGTCAAGTAATAAATCTAATATGTAGTAAAACGTGTGTACTTATAAAATACTAAACTTTAAAAGAAAGGTTGTTGCAGTGACAGCAAAGTACTGTATTATTTATCGTGGTTCTTTATTTTCCTTTAGTCAATACTCAATTCATAATGACGACGGATGACCCGAAAGTATCATATCCTTTGCATCACCACGTTTGGAACAATGATTACATGGCTTTGGATGAGTTACTTCACCAAAAGAAGGTGAGAGTTTTCATGCTCATAACAATATATTCAAATTAGCATGATATAGAAAAATTAGATCCACATGGACGAACTCCATTAATGCTATGCATTGTACTTGATCATCTGGAGTCTGCGCGAGTTCTTCTTC
This sequence comes from Heterobilharzia americana, assembly GCA_944470555.2. Taxonomy (NCBI): domain Eukaryota; kingdom Metazoa; phylum Platyhelminthes; class Trematoda; order Strigeidida; family Schistosomatidae; genus Heterobilharzia; species Heterobilharzia americana. Next base: position 145,349,371 of record OX104127.1, on the reverse strand, counting down.
GCCATGGTGCAAATGCTTGTGTTTCTACAAGTGAATTTTGGACAGGTATTTGTTTTGTTAGTTTTTTTAACGACTAAATATTTAGCTGCCCAGGAAGCTATCTCAACTGGAGATCCGGAACTAGTGAAGTTAATTTTGGTTCATAGGGATGCCCAAATAGTTCGTCATCAGGCTGCAATAGTTACGGATTTGTTGCAGAAACTTCGAGAAACACCTGACTTTTATATTGAGATGAAGTGGGAGTTTACTAGTTGGTGTGAGTTACTTTTATAAACTTGTTATACTATAAGTGTTAATTTAATAAACAACGACCTAGATTTAGACTTACTGTTATTATCTTTTGATCATTCATTTGGAATGGACTACATATTTCTGAGTTGTATGTTGATAATGCTATGGAGAGCTTATGGAAACGTAATTCTCATGGTGTCAAAGTTTGCATTAATTATTCTAGCACCTAGACCAAAACTTCCTACTGACTTGTTATTGGAATTAAATTTATTGTAGTTTAGTGAAACCGGTAACTGGAGGACTTGCATACAGTTGCAAAAGTTCAAACCATATATGCAAATAATGGACGTTTCATCAATCCATTAAATAACTTTTGTTATGAAAGCCAACCTTTTACAAAGTTTACTTGATTTATGTGTGAATTGTAATTATCATTATCAAGTCACGATCATAGAGTTGGAATAAAGTATAATGGGTTTCTTAGTGAGAGCTTTTTACATTTGTTGGCCTGTCATCTGGTGGCAGTGTAGTGAATGGCACCGAAAATCTATCCTCAAATCCGTTTTCTAAAAAATCTCGTCTCTAATAACCAATTCCCTGAATTCTGGTTATTTCTCTGTCTTGGACAATTACTGACCCGGTCGATCGAATATCAACTTGTGCTAACCCAACTATTGAAAATATCTCCAAACACTAAAATGAATTATCTTATAGAAATAAACGGTAAACAGAATATTGTATAAGCAAGGATGGAGATACTTCTCATAATATAACATATATATATATATATATATGTATATATATATATATATATATATATATATATATATATATATATATATATAACATAATATAACATGTAACATAGTTATTACAGAACACTATGTCTTGCTTAATCCTTTGAGTGAGTTACTTAGGGATCACAAAAACCTGTTTGCTCGTATTAGACTTGGAGAGTAAATATTCTAGAGATAAGCGGACATCGGCTGTCAGAAGTTACTTGCTTTAAATTCATTTCCTTGTTTAAAATACATTTTTGTATGTACGTGCGTTGAAGTTTCTGTAAATGTTTCCTGATATATATATCTTTTTAGTACCTCTTGTATCACGCATGTGCCCTAGTGATGTTTGTCGTGTATGGAAATGTGGTCCGAACGTTAGAATTGACACAAATTTACTTGGATTCAATGGTTCAGCATCATGGGTTCGAGGCCACCTAAGTTATATGTTTAGAGCTGGAGGTGAGTCAGCAATTACTTAAATGGATTGTTTTTCTTAGTGAAGCGTGAAAACTAATACCTTCACAACATATATACAAATCTTTTTGAGCACCAATGTTCTGTTAATCTCATGTGGTTAAAACATTTTACTTCATAAAATTGAAAATACATAAGATATCTTTCTTCAATCCAGTTATCAGTGCAGTTAAAATAAGTCCTGAATTCTATTTTATTACTGGAATAACGTTTCAATGGGGTGTTGTTTTTAGAATATAATTAACCGTCTTGTAATACCAGTGGTGCGCATAAGCCCCTCAAGAATAACTGATTCTGTATTAGGAGCAAAGTGATGTTGTAACTGTCAACAATGGTGTTTAAACTCATTAGTATAAATGATAATATACTCATCACTGATCCAGTGAATCAAGATTCTTGTACAGGATATTCAGTGGTTACACGATTGTTATTTATGTGTAACATGAACGATCTTGATACTTGTGAGATAGCCTCCATTATCCTGAACTTAGTTTTCAAGCTCAGTGACTCGCTTCAAAGAGGGCTTTCTTAAAACTTGAAAAAAAGTGATTTATATATTTAAAACTGAGCTATTAGTTAAGTAGTTGAATCACAAACAAAATTCGTATAACACCCTCAGTAAAGGGAATCTAAGGTAGCTGGTTGTAAGGCATATGATACACAACTTAAATCGAGATAATAACAAGATTTAATTTGTATTTTAACCGAATTTGTAGTGATCTTGCTCACAGAACATGAAGTTATTATCTTCATCTGCGAATTCTCCAATGAATTTTCTGAGTCCCTAATACTAAGACATCCCTGCATAGAATGACATTTGTATGATCATTGGTTAAGCTGTTATTTTCCGCTTCATTTCTGTTATGGGTTGGTGCACTTAAACTGCATATTATTGTATTTATCAACCAGTGGTTTCAGTCAGTCATCATGGACATAGTGCTTTGCATTGCTGTGTAACGGTGCAAGTTGTCATAGCGCATATCAGCACATTAATATAAAAGGCATATAAATGAAGTATGGCAAAATAAAGGAAAAATTAGCCAACAAGGCTGAAAGTCGTAAAGAAAGAACAAGAAGCAGTGAAGCTAAGGAGAAATTCAACATGACATCTAAGATGAAGATAATGTGTAGATTTACCTGCGCTAAAAATCGGTTCTGAACAAAACCACCTAGAGTCTTCAACCACCGATTCAGATTGTCACTCGGACAAATGGTTAGGGTGTGTAACTACCAGCCACTAGGTCACAGTTTCAAACACCACTTAATCTACATAAAAGGTGTGACGAATACTTATCATATGATGCATTGATTGGCCATTGGACAGCAAATAAGTTCATGTTGTCTAGTCCTGAGTGCCAACCGAATTCTGTCGATCTTTTTGTAATGCGGTCACCACGCTTGGAGGCTCATTATCGTGGTGCACGTCGATGGGTGTTAATTGTTTGGAGGCAATCAGGAGGAAGCTCCTTGCAGAACAAATAATCACACAAACCTGTACATGTTTGATGAATCACGTCCTTCTCATTCTTTTCTCTCAATATAGGCTTCACTCATAGCCCAGTAAGTGGATCTGTGCACGGTCATTAAGTTGCATATTTTATGTACTCGTGTAGCAACCACAAAGTTGAGGAGATAGAATTGCATAGTGAAATAAATAAATAAGAAAGAGACTGGAAGAGAAGAAAACTTACGTATAACCAACAAATTTAACGTTTAATAATGCATCTAAAATCACATAACTTCCGTATAATAGGCTGACCAGAGGAGGAGTAGCTCACTGACTTAAAAGTTCACCTTTCAAGCGACGAGTTACGGGTTCAAACCCTGTTCCGCTTACTTCAGCCGACTATTATTTCAAACCTTTACACACTCTGTGACTTATAGCCTATTACAACGTGTACTGCATTTTATTACATACTAACACATTGACTCCAAGATTCACGGTACACAAACTTCTAAATCCATGTCTATTGTGTTCATTGCTGAGTAGATTACTTCGGCTTGCTAAGAAATAAGTACCTGAATTGCTTGGAGAAATAGTTAAGATATGTACATTTTTGAAGAAGATTCATTTGTTTTTTTCACTGCACTTTGAAATATTAGATTCACCTGCATGTTCTGGGAGTTCAGTAAGAGAAGCAAACTGGCTTAGTTTGGTAAACATGTGGACATGTCTAGCATTCATGACCCCCAGTAGAACATCGGTGTATGAAATATACACTACTTACTGAAAGTAAATAATAATGTTCCGCTTCCTTTTTTTGCTAATCTAGAATCTGGAGCATATATGGACGAAGTAAATCACACTGATCGAACTATTTATCGTCATAATGTGAACCTGTTGAATCGCCCCGATGGATTAGATGGTGCAGCTGGTGCTGGGAGTGGCGCTGGTGCAACAGCTGCTGCTGCAGCACAACTTTTTGTTCGTGAACCTTCAGAGAGCACGATTGCAAACAAATTAACTCAACCTATTTTTGTCACATATTTGGATACAGATAAGATCGAGTTCGAAAAGTTGGTTTCCTTTCCGTACTACATAATTTTGTTTAAATTGTCTGAATTTTAAAACAGTGGAATAATCGACTAATTGGCTATTTTCATCTTAGTGAGTTAGATATCCCAAATCTTATGGTTTTGTTTAAATGATTGCTAACTGTTGCTCCAGGGACTGGTTTTCAATGGTGCCTTGTCTAACAGTTGAGAGTGAAATGGTTGAGGTCGTTGACCACTTCATCTGCCTGATAGATCGGATAAGCTCTGGTGGCGACAGTGACTGACAAAATCTCTTCACGAATACAAAAGTCTCAGTCGACTTGTGCCAATTTACGCCATTTATGGCGCCGCCGTGATATTTGATTGCCTATTAAGGATAGAGTGTACCGCGCTACAGCTCGCCCTGTTCTACTATATGGCTGTGAAACATGACCAATAAAAGCAAGGGATATGAGACAGCTTTAGGTTTTTGACTACCATAGCCCTCGTAACATAGGTCATGTGTTTCGGTGCCACCACATCAGTAATGTAGCAACGTCAGGTGTAAAGTTTTGGACAGAAGAAGAAAGTTTGTTGAATGGTTTGTGAACCATCATCGACTGTGGTCGCTGAGACACGTGTTGCATATGCCTAGTCTTCGTTCATTTAATCGCACAATGTTAGGTGAATTAGGTTCAGTCTGGGAAAAGGTCGGAAACAGTCAGATTAAAACATGACATCAGTGCATGAAGTCTTCGACTATTGATCTGAGCCGTGTAGAGCAATGTAGACTTCTTCGTTATAGGGTCCAGGTGATAACGGAAATTGGCGGTATGTCTAAAAATTGTTGGCAGTGGTGCACATTTATCCGCACATCATCGTATTTTTCATAATGAATTCATAATTTACTTATTAATCCTTTTTATCTTATCACGGCTTTCTACTACTTTAGCTACTTTCATATTTATCTCTTCGTCTTTCATCTTCATGCATTCCCACTTGATATGAGATGTGGAAACTTGGACTATTATGTAGTAATGGCCTGTCCTATTTTGATATTGTCTATCTATCTGCCTTCCTTTTTATGATTTAGTAGAAGTTTCCGTAAGCGTTTTGTGCGTAATCAGCTAAGAGATTTATTTCTTCATTGAAATATTTATTGAATACACATATACTTGTTTGACCCCAGTGTATATCACTCTGCATTGAAAATGACAACTTAATATTATTACAACACTTTAGTTGAGTAGTTGCTTTAATGCTCGTTTAAACTCTGTTTTGCGCATACTAAGTTTTTACTGGGACAATGAGTCATTAGGTTTTATTGTTAAAGTATGTCCACTTTTAAACGTATCTAACTAGTGTGTTGGATTTTACGTCATGATGAATTATCCTGGTTATAGCTGAGAAATTATTCAGTTACCTAGTGATTTGTATTCTTGTGGAGCTGTTGCTCATTGGTTTTAGCAGTTGACATTCAACCAACAAGTCACTAGTCTGAGCCTCACTTCATCTACCAGGTAGCACCACTAGCTTTCATACAATAGCTGTGACTTATTGCCTACTACACGAGTATGCACAAGGTTCCTGAGTGAATTTCGATCTGATTTGTAACCTCATAAACTAAGAAAAAATACAAAAAATGGTGAATGAAGATTAAAATAAACAGTTAAGTGCTAATGAAAATGACTTCTTCAAATTCTTATCGAGAAATGATGTTATTTAGTCTATATTATTCCGAAATTTCCTGTCAGGGCTAATATGTACATAAATAAGCTGAAAACCATTCATCTCTATATCTCTTGTATATTTGCAGTGATTTAAATCTTTTTAAAAGGCAGGCTCACTTGAAAATAAACACAGACGAACAGACATATGAACACAAAAGTGTATCGGTTCCACTATAGAAAAACCATATCAATACAGTAATTTATTTTTTCATTTGACCTCACTTCATTAACAAAGATGTTAATTCAATTTTCCGTATTGTAGACTATCATGATGAGCCTGTGAAAGTTTATGTAGATGTGGATGTATCGAGTCTTTCTCATATTCAAATCTTTGGATATTTTCACCCTTCTCCATCGAGTTGTTTTTCTTCTGTTTACCTCCGTTTGATGTTCTAGTTTAGTTGTTCGAGCACCGGGCCGGTAACCCATAGGTCCCTGATTCGAATCCTCCTGCAGTCTAGATTTTCATTTCACCTTCAATCATCACTCAGTATAAATACAAGTCTACCAAACCATGACAATCTCAGATACTGAAACTCATAATCCTCTTTATATACTGGTGCGGATTTTGGCCACTTGAATTAATACATTTCCTTACAATACCGTGCGTTAATCTGTTATGCCTTCTCCAGAGAGACTAAACTGTTGTGACATTTTAAGTATGTAGTTTAATCTATGGTAATGGCTTTTGTGTCAGCAGTTATCAGTGAGATATATCTCTATACTCAAAATGGTTCATACCCCCTTGTGATACATGTCTACACTATCATACAACTCATTTGTAAATGTTGCGAACATTACTGTTATTATTATTATTATTATTATTATTATTATTATTAAAACACAAACGTGATACAGCGCGGGTACCAAGAAATGCGTCGCATAAAATAATATAACAACATTATGAAGACGTAAAGCGAATGGAAGCGGATAAAAATAAAACATAATAAGAATAGAATGATTAGAAGGGCAGTCCAATACATTCGAAATGAAACATTCATTATTTTTTAGCAGCAGAAAATAGGAGGAAGCTACAGCATGACCGCCACTGGTTTCGATTTTGAGCTATATCTGATAACGTCTCAAGTCATTGAGTTGTATGAACTCTCGGACTCTACCCAGGGAGTCGTGGTGCACCAACAGATGCTTACCTGATACAACTATCTCTCATCCCATGGCGCCACGTCATACACTGAATGCCTCTGCGTTTCTCCCATCCAGTCCCACGTTTGGCAAACAATGAACGGTGTGGAAGCCGTTGGGACGACATGCGTAACACATATCCAAGCCACCGAAGCCGGTGCTTCAAGGTGACTTCACTTATAGAATGACGATCTCCATCATGCCTAAACACAGGCTATCGTACCTCAGGATTACTTACATTGTGTTGCCACCGGATAGGAACAATCCTGCTGAGACAACGGTAATCGAACGCACAGAGTCGTCGCATATCCTCAGCTTGGAGAGCGCGGGTTTCACAGACGTAGAGCAGAAGTGTTCGCACCGAAGCGTTATAAACCCAACCTTTTACAGTTAGACTAACGTAGCGACGGCATCAAAGGCGACCCAGATTTACGTATGCCACTCCGGCTTTCGATATGCGGCTGAAAATTTCACCGCTCACACTTCCACTGACACTCACGCAACTACTCAGATACACGAACCTTTGAACTACTTCCAACGGCTCACCACTAAAGCTGTCCTGGCACAGGCTCCTGATAATTTTGCAAGAGTACTTTGAACTTCAATGGTACAAAGCACATTACCGTACTTACAGTACGCAACCAGAATACTCCTAACTTTTTAAACCCTTTCATTCTAAGATAGAAATAGTCTTCTCACGATTTCCGAATGCGTCATATATTTTATGATCCTTCTAAGTGATCACATGTCTTATTCGCATATCATAGTATTTGCGATAACTCTAAAATTTAGCATACAAATATAGGGGCCTCAATTAAGCAGGCAGCTAATGTACATTATTTAGTCATCGCTTCAACAACAGTTCCATATAACATCAGTTTGGTGTGCACGTAGTAGCGTGCTGACGTCTAAATGCAAAAACGATGGTTGAAGACTGTAAATAAAATGACTCAAAGTCGGTATCAGTGGCACAGATGCATTCACACTTTATCTTCATCTTGATCGTTATGTCATGTTTTGTTGTCCACTCTAACCGCTTTTCTCAACTCTCGTTTCTATTCTTTCCATATCCTGTTATTTCATCCTGTTGCCCAGCCGATAGCTGCTACGTTGACGTGATGGTCAGGCTTGTATACCGCAATAACCCAACAAGTTAGATTGGCTTGACTGCTTGTTCCCTCGAGGGGAAGTTGGATTAGGTTGGGAGAAGGTTCAGAGTGGCCATACTGAGACGTGGCACCAGCCTATGAAGTCTCTGACTGTTGGTCTGAACTGTGTGAAGGAGATGTAGACTACGTGGCTGGGGTCCCCCAGACAACAAGAATCAGGAATTGAGGACTGACTCTTGGTAAAATGGATGATAGTCGGTCACAGTGGTCCACGCGTATTCTTTCTTTGACGTCTTCTAAAGCTTGAATATTCTCACTAACCTTTATCTTGAAATTGTTAATTCTCTCACAAAAGTTTTTCCACTTTGGTATCACTTTTTCTATCCACCAGTTCTTTGGATACTACTGCCAAGTGTAGCAACTTGAAATAATGCATTTTTTGTGCGAGTTTCTACGTTGATTTTATCTGTCAGTCACCTTGTTGCTTAGTACCGTGTTCAATCGTTGCATAGTAATTCCAGGTTTCCTGTTGCTACTGAATGACTGGATTATGTAGTATGTAGTATGTAGTATGTATATATATATATATATATATATATATATATATATATATATATATATATATATATATATACAAATTGTGACTAAAGTTTAGATATCTACTCTAACAAGCTGAGAACTGGACCATATACTTTATTTAGTTGAAGACCTCATATACTACTATTGTCTTAAGCAGAACATTCAGCGAAACGTATATCTACTCAAAACATCCTACTGATATGGTGTACACTAACGGATGAAATATGCCTCAAATTGAGAAAGGTTGATTTTTATATCTCTCAGTTTGATATTGTTCACAATAAGTTTTCTCCCTTGACCTTATGCTCAAACAAAATCAAAGACAGTAACACATTAAGAAAAATAACTAAATATTTGTAGACGCGTATCGTATTCATCCATTAACCGATAGATAAATACCTCTAGAAAGGTAGATGTGGGACTGACTCATTAGTTTCGAGAGATGACTTTCAATCAATCAACTGGCAGTGGGTTCGAATCCCGGTCCACCTACTGAGGTTTCGGCAGCCAGGTAGTATCATCATCCGTCACAATCTGCCTACCGCTCGAATGTACACAAGGCTGGTTAGTAGATTTCTACTTACGAATGGAAGTAGATCGATAAATATATCTGCCTTCAACTAAGTAAACTTGCTTTTTTGTGTGGTGTTAGTTATGAGCTTGGATTTTGTCGTTACTGTGACCTGTTTCTTAAAAAAATCTTAAGGGTAAGACTTAAAAACACTGTTACTGGATTTCTCCCCTTTTAAAAAAGGGGAGGAAAATTATTTCAACTCTTGTTAATTGCAACTATTTATCACAATAGAGAGGTAGTTGTCTACCAGAACTACCGAGTACATCCCGAAGAGTCTACGTCTTACAAGTCCATCCACGTTCAATAGTACAATAGCTCGTCACTTATATGATATAGGACATCAAGTAGATGTGATGGAATCGTTTACTGTGTTAATTAGTTTTTTCTGCTATTGTGAAACTAGTGATACTGTTTCTCAACGATTTACTTTACAGTAAGGATGGATAGTGGGTAGTAGTAGAATCCAGGATGCACATTTCGTCTTATTTGGCACTCGTCAGCCGGATGTGTCTGCCTCCCAATGAGTAATATTGTTCTCAATAGGTCTCAAACTCATAACCGATCACTTCAAACGCTTCAGCATTATCCACTACACCACAGAATTTCGATTGTCACTTCTTGTGTGACGGGTATAGTTTTAATGTTGTTGCCTGTACTATTATCCCATCGTTGATTGGACCGAATCGATCAGTCTCTGTTGGCATATGGATTCAGTCCAATCAACGACGGTATAATACAAGTAATTATACTAAAACTATACCCGTCGCACAAGAAGGGGCTATCGTGGCTCAGTGGTGTAGTGGATAACGCTCTGGCGTTTGAAGCGATCGCTCTCGAGTCCTGATGGGAACAAGACGGCTCACTGCGAGGCAGGTACATCCAGCTGACAAGTCCCAAATAGGATGAAGTGTACATCCTGGATTTCGCTGCTAGCCACTATCCATCCTTACTATAATTAGAACACATGTAATATCGAGGCATCTTCACAGGAGCCCATATGCCAATAGAGACCGATCAATTCGGTCCAATCAACGACGGTATAATGCAAGCAATTATATCAGATTTGCTTTATAGTTTAGTTTTATTTAGATAGTTAGTGTACTTATCCATCATTACTTCAGATACTATAATTGCTGCAGCTTATTATACACAGATCGATGCTTCGTGAATACCCTTATTATGCAACTCCTTAGTACTCTATTTTGGCATGTGTACAAAACTACGACCTAAAATTCACTGTGTATAGACACAATAAGGAGGTGTGTCGAAGTCTGAATTCCTGAGACTTCTTGGTTTAAAGTCAAGTGCTTAGATCAACCAACTACAACTTGAGTTGTATCCGTCATTTTTTATGCAAGTAGTTTTCACTAGTTTAGATATTCACATCCTAAACACTGAATCCTCTCAGGGATCAGTTTCATTTCACCTATTTTATTTAGTCTGAATAGTTGCAGTTAGACTTCATTTACCCTCACAAAAATAATATATAAAACTCACAGCCTAATACATCTAGGTCTACATAAGTCGTGAATTCTGTTAACTTCCTCATTTATTCATTCTCAATAAGAACGAATTGAAATCGAAATGCAATCAGCAACCACGTTCACATTTGTTTAATAGTCAATAAGCCATACTTATCGTATAATGGCTAGTAATGCTACCTGGCTGCCCAAACATTTGTAGGTGGAAAAGGGTTTGAACCTAAGACCTATTGGTTGAAATCCATCTCCCTGAACCGATGAGTCACACCTCTACTCGCAATAAAATAAGCAAATGTTCGCAATAAATCCTTTCACTAGTATGTAATCATTACACATTATTATAACATTCTATAGACTGTGGTGTGGTTTACACCAAATGGTAATTCCTTTAGGTGAAACTATTTCCTGTTATTGATAATCATAGTATCTTGTTTCTCTCTCCCTCGTACTTTCACTTCATAAACACACCACATGTATGTATTTGTGTGGGCTTTTATACCTACAATGTTTTCCAGAAGTACACAGTCTATTTTTTTATTTCAAGTTCAATAATCCTAGTAACTTAATATTATCTGCTAGCTATATGATTCATGTGCATTTCTTTTCAAGTAAATATTTTCTTTTCTCTGAATGTTTTCACATCTCTACGCGTATGTGTTTGCGTGTATGTTATGTTTCGTCTTTAGGAGTAAATCAGGAATTCTGGGTTGGCGATCGGATCGTAAAGAAACTATCAATAATCATCCGTGTCAAGTAAGCTGAAGATGAAAGAGATTAGCTAATCTGTGCATTGTTTCCATTTGTTAATATACTTGTAGTTATCCGATTTTATACTGGGTCGAACTCTTTTGTTATATGAGCTCCTGTCTGGATGCCTGAATATTTGTTGTTATTGTTAACTTGGTTGTGGCTAGCAGTGGAATCCAGGACATGCGGTTCGTCCCATTTAGGACTCGTCAGCCGGACGTGCCTTTGCCCCAGTGAACTATGTTGTTCCCACTGGAATTCGAATCTCGTACCCATCGCTTCAGTGGCCCAGTGGATAACGCCTTGGAGTATGAAGCGCGGAGTTCTGGGTTCAAGTGTCAGTGAGAGCAGGTACATTAGGCCAACGAGTGCCAAATGGGACGAAACACACGTCCTGGATCCCACTACTAGTCACAATCAAGTCATTTGTGCGTTATTTGATTTTTTTTTCTATCTTACGAGTTAAAGCAGTAAGATAAGTTACTTATTCACTGAATATATGAATAAAATATTGAAGTACTACACTGACTAAAGAGTGAATGCTCTACACTTGAATGATCTTGAATCTATCATCAACAAAAGTAGCATAGTTTGCGCATGATAGGATAGAAACAGCATCGATACCAACTAAGGAAGACACTATGACTTCACTTTACTTAAAGTATTTCGAATGAATATGATTGTAACGAAACAAAAGGCAGTTATCATATTGGTTTTCAAAATGTAACTCATCTTCCGAGGAAGGGGGGCTTGATGGATACATAGAACATGTTTCTTTGCAATTTCATAAAAAGCGAAGCATCATCATTATAATTTGTAATAGATAATATGGATTATCTTTTGCGGTTACCTAACTGAACTCTCACTTATCCACTGGAACTCACCATAAATTATGCAATATTCTATGGGTTTTTCAGTTTTAGAAATCTTTGTTGAAAGTTATGTTAATTGGTCAGGTTGACGAATGACATTTTCAATGGTGACATGTGTGTAATAAATACATTTTTTCTATACATTACTTGGCAAATTTAAAGATTTCACCCTTAAAATATTGATCTGCATACATTGTAACAGTAGCTCAAGTGTTGCTTGGTGTATAAAAAAACCACTCCTTTACAATCTATCAGCCAGCCTCTCATATACCTTTGTAACTCGATAGCAATACATTGCTTGCTGATAACTTGTTTTTAGGCATTACTGTGTAACGGTCAAGTTGCCACACCTCACATCAGTGCGTCAAATAAAAAGGCAGTGAACTGCAAGGTGACGATAGGAAAATTCAATCAAAAGAAATTTAGAGTGCGAAAAGAGAGAAAGGAGGAATAAGAAAATGGTGAGATTAAGTATAGCGTCGTTAAGATGAGGATAATGTATGTATACATCTGCGTCACTGACATCGGCTCTGAGCCATATCACCTAGAGTCTCCAACCACTAGTTCCCCTTGTCGCATGGAGCCCAGCCAGCTAGTCTGCATCCCCCCTCGTACATGGGTCAAACCAACAGTCAAGGACCTCATACATTGATGTCATGTTTTAGTGTGGCCACCCCGATCCCTTTTCCATTCTGAACCTACTTCGGTCAACATTGTGTGACGAGGCGAATGGTGGGTAGGCATACGCAATACATGTCCCAACTAGCCATCTCAGTCGATGAAGGTTCACAACCTCATGAACGATCTTACCTCTGCTGTGTGGAACTTTATGACTGACTTCTACATTACTCGTGTAGTGATGATACCAGGAAACATGGCATATGCTACGAAGTCAATGGTGGTTAAACACATGAAATGTTTCCATGTTTTCTATCTTTAATGCCTGTTTCATGGTTTCGAACTAAAGCAGTTCAGAACTGAAGTATAACTTTGTTGTTTACATAATCCTGGATGACGAGTAGAGGTGAAATGAAAATCTATGCCATGACGGGATTCGAACGTGCGACCACCTGGTTTTCAGTTCGGTGCTCTGACAACTGAGCTGCTGATCAAATTTTGTAATAGGCATGAGTTCCTCCTGCAATAAATCTTTGTGTAAACATTTTTCCTCCTTCATAGTATTATCTTATTTTAATTTGCATGTTGTTATCTGTTAGCTTATTCTGGTGTTATCATTCAGTTGAGTTTACATTTTTAACTAACAGGTTTTGAAGTAATCGTTATTTTATCAAAAAGAAAGTTATGATATAATGTTTTTTCTAAAGGTCTACTGTGCATCGAATGTTCAAATAATCACACTGCGTCGTACTGAGCACTTAACTGAAGAAAATTTACGTGATCTCAATCAACATTCCACTGATAACGATCCTGGTAGTGGTGGTACTGGTCTCGGTATTGGTGGTGGTGTTGGTGGCGGTGCCAGTGATATTGTATTTCCAGGCGGAAGAGGTAATCTACTGACAAATTTACTACAAACTGCTGCATCTGAAGCTCAAACGAAACCAGATTTAGCTGTTACACATGTGAGTTTACTCATTTATTTTTATTATTAATTACCACCTTAACCCTATAATGTGTTATTATTTGTCATTAATTTGTTCGTTTGACACAAAGAAGGTGACGTAATATGCTGTAGATTGCTTTGTAGTTAACATGACTTTTACAACTGGTTTGAACCATTCTCACGTATTCAACATAGGTGTCTAGTTATAATTGACTTGATTGTGGCTAACAGCAGAATCCAGGACACGCGTTTCGCCCTGTTTTGGACTCGTCAGATGGATGTACCTTCACCCCCGTGAGTGATGTTCCCTCTGAGACTCGAACTCCAGTACCCTTCGCTTCAAACGCCAGAGCGTTATCCACTAAGCTAATGGGACGCGATAGCCACTTCTTGTGCAACAGGTGTCAGTTGTTGTAGTGATACTTGTAATTCCCCGTTGCCTATACAGGGCCGGATTGCTATCGTGGGTAACGTGCCTCAGTGGCTCAGTGGATAACACTGGCATTTCGAGAAATGGGTACTAGGTTTTAATCGTAGTGGAAGTAACATTAGTCACTAGGGTCCTCCAGATACATCCAGCTGACGATTCCCAGATAGGACGAAACACACGTTCTGGATTTCTCTGCTGGTCACTAAGACCAATATAACACCATGAATATCCGGCAGCATCGAGGCATCCGGATAGGAGCTCATGTACCAACAGAGGTTGAGCAGTCCGACCCTGCGTAACAACGGGAAACTGTAAGCATTATTACAGTAAACAGACTACTTTCAGCCTGACGAAGTACTTTATTTCAGTTACTTAATTTTATACCTAGGGAGCTTCTTTTTTTCTGATAGTTACATAATAACGCGTAGCTTTGATTAGTTGGATGGCTGCTAATAAATTTCTTGCTAATATCATGTTTCTTTTTCTTAAAATCGGTGTAAGTGTACTGAAAATGAGAAAAGTTATGTGTGTAACGCTTACAGACTTTTCTGCTCATACCTTTGTCTTTGGTTATTATTGTTTATGTTTGGAATTTTGCGGGTAAATGTATCATGGTCGAGCTAGGCTTCGTAACTCATATACGTTCATACATCATATTGTCTTTCTACTACCGAGTGCTTCGTAGCATTCCTCGTGTGTGGTGGAATCACCATGTGAGTAATGTTGAGGTGAGGTGAAGGGTAGTACTAGACAAGACAAACAAGTTGATCGATGAGGTTGTGAACCTTCATCGACTGAGATGTCTTGGACATGTACTGTACATACCCAGGCCCCGCCTACCTTGAAGTACTCTGCCAGGGGAAGTTTGATTGGAAGAGAGTTCAGGTTGAACAGATCAAGACATGGCACCAGTCGATTAAGTCTCTTACTGTTAGTCTGAGTCGTGTAAGAGGATGTAGACTATCTGACTGGGGTAAGAGACGTTCGGAATCAGTGGCTGATGACTGGCTCTTGCTGACAATGGCGGAGATTTATTTACTCCTTGATGTCTTTCTTCACTAACTTGAATGGTTTGACTAACCTTAATTTTTAAATTCCTTCTCCTTCTATACACCTTTGCTGAATTTGATATTAATCTTTCCTATCTACTTGTTCTTCATAAACTACTGTTCTTTTCCCGCTACTGTGAATTGTGGCAACTTGAATCGATGCACTTGTGTACGAGATTCTACACTGATTCTGTTTGTCTGTCTTCCTAAATGCTTAGTATTTTTTTCTCGATTAATAGCAGACTGTAGTCTTTTTTTATTATCATATTAAAGATTTTCACAACTTTGTTCTTTGAACAATAATTTTCGGCTAAAATGGTATTTCTAGTTTTCAACTTGAGTATAATCTGTATTTGTTATGTATAGTGTTTGTTTTTAGTTAACTTTGTCGACTCTTTGTACTAGATTTGGCTGCCATCGCATTCATACCTAGATGTTAAACTTTGGCAAGTATTTCATTCTTCGCTGAAATTGATTCCCTTCAGGTTCACAAAAGCGTGAAAGACTAAATTCATTCAAATTCTTAGGGTATCCAGTAACGATGAGATACTGGTGTATACATAATATATTTAGTCTAATCGAAGTAAAATGCTTCTTATCCTTTGGATAAACTATGTAATTGTCGTCAAATCGCAATGTGTTGCATATAGCCTAACCCTGCTTGGTATAACAATGTAGGATACTGTTTGAAGCGATAAGATATGAAATTATTTGTCATACAGTGCCACTTGTGATGAGTGTTTCGTTTGTACAGTAGAAGCTGTAGTTCATTGGTTCCCGCACTCAACTTTCAACCAATGAGTTTTGGATCCAAACCGCTCTCCGCATATAGAGATCTAGGTAAACAGGTAGTATCATTGACGTTCACATATTAAATGTGGCCTACTGAACTTATATCTGGATGACTATAGAGTTCTTTTTTTATTATTATTTGGACAACTTTACGAGTGAATTTTAAGGCCACTAACAACTACTGAAATGACTAGTTAGTCATCCATATTTTGGCTGACATAGAGAAACTTAATTGGTTATTTCAACAGTCGGTAAGGAGTGGCCTTTAAAGTTACTCAAATTTCTCTGTGTCTGTATCCGTCTTCCCAACCCTTTCTGTACTCCTAACCTTTATTCTCATTGCTCCCCTTTATCTCTCCAGTGTCTCATTGTTTCATTATCATTTGGCTATTTCACTCGTTGAAAAAGTGAGCTAATTTTGATCACACTTCAGTTTTTAAATTTCTTGGCTAACCCTTGTTGATTTGGCCGTTTATCCCCTGTGAAAACGCCACAATTGAGGATTATAATAACGATTATTTTAGAAGGTATCATGACCAACAGTGAACTGGATGGTTTGAAAAAACTTGGGCACCGAGTTGGTATGATTCATCGTATGAGGTGTATTTTTACTTGTGTAGTCCCGGCCTACAATATTAGAACAAATAACAAAATAAACCAATATTTTGTATTATTCCTCAATGTTTCGATCTTGCTAGCAAGATCATTTTCAAGAGAATGAATCTGATATTAAGTTCCCACGCTAATATTCAAGTTTTGGTACAGATTGTGACCTTCACAATCATCTAATTGCATCGTGAGCAAAGACCGATGTAATACGGTGAGTGAATAAGCAAATCTCTTAGACCGGCTTTTTACACTTGTGCGAGTAAGGTGGAACAAAAATTAATTAATTAATTATTAGATAAATAAATAAATATATAGACCAATAAATCAATGATAACAATTATAATGACGACGATAAAGTTACTTTAGATAACATTTGAAGTCTGAATGAAAACAAAATGGATTATGTGATATAGAGAATGGTTCATAGAATGTAAATAACACGGAAAAGAGCGTGAAATTGATGAAAATCGTGGATCAATAAAGTGTTATGTAATAGGGATAGACAAGTTGTTAAAATACTTTTTTTTTAAAAGTGATTAAGACAATCAAGCGAAACAGTACAACACAGGAAACTATTCGCACATGAATAAGGTCGGAATAAATCATATGGAATGAAATTGCCTGTGCTGTCTATGCGAATCATTAATGTTTGCTATATTAGTGGGATGTGTAACCCATCTTTTCTGTTGATCAAAGAAGGGTACGAGCAGATGTACAAAGCTTCTGCGCAATGGCTCACTCTTTTGTGGACTTTTGCCTTTTCGAATGATATACAAAATATTTTGTTTAATTTATAATTTGTTTCAATATACTACACCGGAATTACACAAGTAAAAATACACCTTATACGATGAACTATTATTTTAGTTGTAAGCTTTACTTTATAGTAACGCTTAGACTAGAAACTTCAATAATTGTGTTCTCAACTTCCGGAGTTTTACAAGTTACTTTGACTGAGGCCTCACAATCACCACTTTAGATTTAACGAACTGTTAATAACCCTGTTTTACTTTAATCCTCATCGTGTATGTTTTTAGTTCTGGTGTTTGTTTTTCTCACTAGTTTCTTCTGACTATGTAGTTTCCATGTCAATGTGTTGTCTGTCTGTTGGTTGAATTATGTTTAACCATTTATAGTAGTATAGTAGTAGTAGTATAGTATTTTACTGCTACTTACTTTATAGACAAGTTCAAATGATAAAGTATATTAGTTACCGTACAACTGGTCTTATTCTTCACGTTGCATTTTATTCCCACTTCTGTACTGTATGATAAACTCATTATGACTCCACGTTGTGAACATATGTATTCAACATTCATCAGGTATATGAAGAGTTTTTCATCCAGTTTCCAAATATTTTTCCTTGATTTAAGAAACTGATGACTATTATATTAGTATGAGGTGTCTTCGCTGTGCATATCAATCACATTAAAATTTGTCTGAACTTTGTCATCATAGTATCTTACTTTCTAAACACCCAATAAAGCCTGTTACCTCACTGACTACAGCTGATATGATACAAAATATCGATTTTATCGAAATTTGTTGCTAACTAAAGCAAAACAGTCATACTAAATAGGCGACTCTAACTCTCAAGCAGTGAAGTTGTGTCGATTGATGGGACATTTGGAAGCTAACTACAGTATTTCACGTCAATGAACTGACAACTGTGATTGCTTATTACGATTTTCTTCTGACAATTTTTTTTTTGGCTAGCAATAATCTAAGCACAAAGAAAGATTCTGTCTAACTTGGCGTCTACTGACATTAGACCAACAATGAACATAGGTAGATCACAGTACGATAAGCCACTGTCGGAAACGATCAGTGGAGAACTGTGACTCCTTTTAGGCTACCTCCCTGTAATTTGATCATACGTTAGTCATCATCAAGATCAACATAGGACTAGGCGTTACTGTGAAACGGTCCAAGTTGCCACACCTCAGATCAGCACATCAAATAACAAGGTAGTAAAATAGAAGATGAAGTGGGAAAGAAAAGTCTGTCAAAAGTGGGAATAGAAAGCAGTAAGAACAAGGAGGGAAGGAAGAAAAGATGATGAGATTAAGTATAGCGTCGTTAAGATGAGGATAATGTATGTATACATCTGCGTCACTGACATCGGCTCTGAGCCATATCACCTAGAGTCTCCAACCACTAGTTCCCCTTGTCGCATGGAGCCCAGCCAGCTGGTCTGCATCCCCCCTCGTACATAGGTCAAACCAACAGTCAAGGACCTCATACATTGATGGCATGTTTGAGTGTGGCCACCCCGATCCCTTTTCCATTCTGAACCTACTTCGGTCAACATTGTGTGACGAGGCGAATGGTGGGTAGGCATACGTAACACATGTCCCGACTAGCCATCTCAGTCGATGAAGGTTCACAACCTCATGAACGATCCTACCTCTGCTGTGTGGAACTTTATGACTGACTTCTACGTTACTCGTGTAGTGATGATACCAGGAAACATGGCATATGCTACGAAGTCAATGGTGGTTAAACACGTGAAATGTTTCCATGTTTTCTACCTTTAATGGCTCATGTTTCACAGCCATAAAGTAGAACAAACCGGACTGCAGCCCAGTACACTCTACCCTTAATTAAAAACAGGATATCTTGGCGGCACCACAGACGGCGTAAGTTGGCAAAAGCCAACTGAGCTTTTTGCATCTGTGCAGAGATTTTGTCTGCCACTGAGCTACCTGGGCTGATCCTATCTCGCTGGTAAGTGAACTGTTCAACACACCCATCTACTTCCCTCTCTATTGTTAGTCGGAGTACCTTCAAAGATCAGTCCTATAGCAACAATTTTCACTTGGGTGGCGAGAAACGCATCTCCAGCATTCTCAAATAACAACTCTAGGTGTCTAGAAGACTGTGCACCTTGTCAGAGTCTTTACCTTACAGGACTAGGTCGTCTGCGTATTCTGAATCTCCTAGTAATTCTCCTGGGATTAGATTAATTCATGTTTAGTTAGATGTTGACGAAACCTCCATAAGAATATCTATGATAAAACTGAATAGGAATGAAGAGAGTGGGCTTCCTTGACGGATACTACTTGACGTACACAACTCACCCGATATCTCACAACAGACTCTAAGACGCCCCCCACAGGTATTTGAGTAAAGAGTCTTCAACAGGGTGATGTACTTATTCGATCCCCTTTTCAATGAGAGACACTGTCATAAGACTTCTCGATCAACAAAGTTGAATGCCGCCTTCAGGTCGAGAAATATAGCTATTGTCGGGCTTCATATGTTAGTACTAGCATAAAGGTACACCTTTATCCCTTAATAAGCACAGGAAACAGACAGCAGTGAAATCTCTGTATACCTGATTGGAAAATGAGAACGTCAAGTGCGTATTTAGAGAGAAGATAGAGAAGCACTCATCTGAACATGGTGATCATCCTCTTCCTGGTGAATCTAGATATCATATTTAATCTGCTGTAGAAATAGTGATAAAGGCAGGCAGTTGGTAACCTAAATTTTAAGTTTAACTAAGGTCGATCAATTTCAGAGCTTTAAAAATTTTTTCCAGGTAAATTAGAACAAGACATATGAGCGAATAATATTGTTTTCAATTAGATCCTCTTCAGATTTTACTCTATTACAAATAGCTTATATATATATATATATATATATATATATATATATATATATATATATATATATATATATATATATATATATATATATATATATATAATTAAACCAATCATGTAGATTTGTCGGTTGATATGATGTTTTAAAATAACGATGGTGATAATACAAATAATAATGCAAGTAATAAAGGTGATAACGTTGACCAAAGCACATGCGATATAGTTGATGATAATGATGATAAGAACCAAGAAAGTAGCATGAAAATGTAGACACTCCGAGTGTCTAAAAAGGGGTTAAAAGCCCGGGAAAATAAAAGTTACATAGTACTGATGGACAAGGTAAGTGAATAAATAAAGCCAAGCTTATCCGAATCGATTGATGCGGGGAAATTCATTCCAGCTGGCTCAGGCCAAAATAAAATAATGAGTTATTTGGTGATAAATAACTGTAGCTCAACTTCTTTTTATCGTATGATAGTTATCAGATTGATTTTGTGTGGCAGTTTAAAACAACCTACTTGTTTTCTTGGCTTCATTGCATCACATTCATAGTAAAACTATGCCTAACTGAGGCTGGAGAAAACCAGGTGGATTTCAGAACTGGACAACTGCATCGACTATATATATATATATATATATATATATATATATATATATATATATATGTGTCTTGCAACAAAAGTACACTTAATGGAGCCCGAAACTTGCTACATTCCGTGGAGTTGAGAAACTTCGTAACAGGAGTTCACATGGTTACCGAAATCGGTGGTAGGCGACTGTAGGTAATATGACTCAGAATCCATATCAGTGGCGTAGATGTCTCCTCTTTTTATCTTAATCATCATATTGCATCTCGTTATTGTTTTACCCCTGGCTCGTCTCTCTCCATATGATTCTCTGTTGCTGTTGTTTACTTATTTTCTTATTGCTCTATTTTCCCATCTTGGTTACTTTTACCTCAATATGCTGATCTAAAGTGTAGCGACTTGTATCGTTGTTCAGTATCCCCAGATCCCATATTACTACTGACTGGCAAAGTGATGTAGTCCAAATCAGTCTAGCGAATTATGCGTGGTTCAGTTTATATTATATTTTCAGTTATGACCGTCAGTCAGCAACTTTTGTTTACTAGTTTATTTCATACCGTACAGTTCGATGAATGCTCTTAGAAGCTGATAAATTATGATATAGTTTTAGGTCTATAGGGTTATTTTCACTATGAATTTACATTAATTGGTGAACTATTGAAAACCTGGGAGTACTGGGCAACTGTTTCGTCCTAGTATGGAACTCCTCGGCAGTACGTATCTGGGACCTCGCTAGGGCGTCAGACTCAGGACCTTTAGGCTTCACATCAAACGCGCTGACCATTCAACCATGATGATGTTGCACTATATCATGAAGTGATAGAAGTAGGAAATATAGACTATTGGATTCCAATCAATTAGCTCAATGGTAACGTGCTAGTCGGGGAAACTAAAAGTCCTACATTCGATCCCTGGCGGGTCTATGCGTGTGCATTGCTGAGGAGTCCCATACTAGAACGAAACAGCTGTTCAGTGGTTCCAGGATTTCAATGGTTCCCCAACTGATGTCAAATCGTCATGAATACTACCTTAAACTAGTTTACATTATTCCTCAATGTTTCAAGCTTACTAGGAATATTCTTTTCAAGAGTATGAATCTTATATTAAAGTTTGATACAGATGGGTGACTTTTATGATCATCCAGTTAAATCATGATATAGAACAAAGATCAATATCATGTTGTAAGTGAGTGAATAAGTAATTTTTCCAATGAAACTATTTTAAAAAAATATTTCTCTATGTAAACTATTGAAAGTTCAACGCTTTCAGTCTTCTCTTCGCTTCCTCCTTTTTTGTTCCCTTTATTGGTGTTATTGTTTATTACAAACTCTTGTGTTTGACGTATTGTGTAAAAGATGACTTCAGTTCATCGTTGTTTTTCAATGGGCTATTTTTTTCTTAAAATGGATTAGTAACACAATTTATCAAACATGTTTTTGTTTTTTTTCTTTCCATTGATGTTTATTTTATTAAAATAAACAGGTATAAAGTTTTACAGAAGTTGAAACAAAAATGCATTAGTTTTGAAATCGTCAAATTTTACAACAGACTATAAGTAGACGAAACAAAAATCAATAGAAAAATGTTAAAATAAAGCTGTTTACTAGCTAATTTCCTTTATATTTTGCTTAGCAGAATTATCCACTATAAAGATGACTATTTTAATCATGATCATTTAGATTTACACTTAGTAGTTTTATCAGATATGAAAGGTATTCTAAGGTTTCTCGCAACTTTTGATGATTTTACAGAGAGGAAAAAAATTGTCTAAAGGATACTTAGTAAATCATCTATCGAATGTATTAACAAGCAGAAGTCAATCAGTTACACTCAAGACGCGCATTTTGTCTATTTGGAGACTCGTTAACTTGGTGTACCTGGACCCCAGTGAGTGATCGCACTCCTACTGAGACTCTAACACAATACCTATCGCTTCAGACACCAAAGCGTTAAACATTAGGCCACAGTAATGGATAGTGACTGTTATCTATTGGTACTTATGATTTCCTGTTGTTATACTGAGTTGAATTACTCTACCTCTATTTGGAGATAATCTCTTATGCGGATCCTTCGATACTACCTGAGTATCCATTATATTTTGGTTTACCAAATAGGCAGATTCCACTGATAACCACCAAGTAAATTAACACATAATAAGTAATCGAATAGTATCGAGGCATCTGGACAGGAGGCCATCTGCTAACGAAAGCTGAATAATTTGACCGAGTATTACAGGTATCAATAAATAAAAGTAAATAAACTACCTCTTCATTATATCATTAAGATTGTTCATAGAGTATTGGATTGTAATTATTAAATATTGCTTGTTGTTTGAATATTACACTAATTTTGTGTAGATGATTTTATTTCATATCCAAATCTACACGGAGAGATGTAAACTGGCCTAGTAAATTGTGTTTGATTGTGTCCTTCTTTGTGGCATATATTTTACCCTCTTGTGTTAATTTCATAGATATATGATACAAACACTTCCAGAAGGTGTTAGTGGGACGTTGTTACTAGTCAGCAGTAATTAAATATCATAGGCAATTTTATCAGATCATTATTTCACTCATCTACTTCTTACCATTTGTACTCAGTCGTAAAGATGCACATGTGTTTAGGAATTTTTCCCAGTTTTTAATCACTGCTCTATTCTAATCGATTATCTGTGTTAAGTCTATTTCTGTGAGTATATAATTTGGTAAATTCTGTATTTGTTAGTGTTATATATTTCGAACAGATAATACGCACGCTTAACTGACAGCTAACTTCGTACTCAATATCCACCAACTGCAACCCCGGACGAATAGAGTAGACCGAAGCTGGGTGGGAAAGTTTATTTCTCTGAATATATCAACCAATCAATTAATTCAAAAACACGTGACTTGTGTGCACAGAAATATGACCTTGTCCGCAAATTGAGACACTGAATTAAGATTAACCAATCAACAAATTACACTGCAATGGGGGCAGAAATAAACTATTAGTCATGCTGTAAAAATGGTATGAAACTGACAAGTTAAAAATGTTCAGATGAATAATAATGTTTTATGCGAAACTGAGGCTTTACAACAGTTAACAGATAACTCTGTTTAAGGGTTTAAGATTTACAACCAATGCATTCATCTGTCGTTTATTAAAAATTGCATAGCAGTTCTACAGCATTCAGTTATTCCCGTTTTTATGTCACCGTAGCAAAAGTCAAAGTGAATACATCTCCTAAATACTAAGTTACGAAATTCGTTTGTTTCACAATTCACCAGTATACCTCACACAAGTAAACAGTTACATGTGATACTGCTTGGTATTAAGAATTTATCAACAAAGTCTTCGTTTCTCTTCGGCTTTTTCTTCGTATGGTGTAGTTGTAATTGGTTAGAAAATCAAATCAAATTGTTTCACCCAACTAAGTAAATAAGTTGTTGGTTGAACCGTCTGATGTATCCTTGGTGTGACAGATCGGTTTTAACACAAGGACAGACGAAAAGACAATCAATTTGGTGACTCGGCATGCGCAACACTTGTCCTAGCCATGTCATCTGTTGAAGGTTCCCAACCTCATTAATCGACCTGTCTGTCTTGCTTAGTACTCTTCACCTGATCTCAATATTTCTCATATGGGAATTTCACCAAATGCGAGCAATGCTACGAAGATGCCTGTAATCAAAACACTTTAACTTCTTCATGTCATCTACTGTAAACGCCCTTGTCTCACACCCGTACATGAGGACAGAACGACCTATAGTGCAGTATACTCGTCCTTTGGTACACGGTAGGATTTCTTGTCAGTCGGCGTCACAGGTGATGCAAGTTGACAAATGTCAAATGGGCCTTCTGTATCCGAACTAAGATTTCGTCAGCAACCAGCCCATTTGAACTGATACAATTTATCAACTTAGTGAAGTTGTTGAGACAGACCAATCCTGGAGCATCATCTTACATTCGAAAGGTGCCAGCGGGATGCATATCAAACATACTCAGATTTCTGCTCACCGCATCTCCTCAGTGTTTTCGCCTGACGGGACAGTATAGTAAAAAGATAAGCTTTTTAGTTAGGAGAAAACGTGAGTTGCAGTAGGATACGAATTAATTACCTTAAGTTGCTTTACCGAAACTAAACTAATTGAACTGCAAGACCCAGTTACTGTCGTGATGTTTTCAGCTTAAATGGATAAGAGTTTTTTTTCCACATAGTCACGCAACGTATGTATCAATTTGTAAATCATAATCATGCCATCTGTGCCAACTATATCTTCTTTTTGTCTAGAGCAAAATGAAGATGAATCCAAAGTCTGTCTCTTCACCATTATGCATGACTTGTGTGAACACTTACTTCAACAGTACTATAAAAATATATTATTGAAGTTAAAACATTCAGTGTACCCTTTCTACTCCTAAAATCTGTTTACATTACCTATACATAGTCTTTAAATATGCCTTTCATATAATTTTTCACTATGACTCTCTCATTCTATCATTGCAATCACTGTGTAAGCAAACCAACTTCAGAAATCATATGCTTTACCATATAGTAGTCAATGAAAGAAAAAAAAAGAGAAAACTATTTTCTCTTTAGTAATAAAAACGTGTATTCAGTTATATTTTTATAGGTCAAGTGTCAACTATGCCAATTATCGACTAAAAATGCATAACTTACTCTATACTAATACACATAACCAGTATTCGATCATGTAATAGATGATATCATGTATCTTTCTCTCTTTTTTTTTTCCGAACGTGAATATTATCACATAAATGCAGACATATCACTTAAGAATGTCACAATGATTATTAATAAGACAAAATAACGAATTCAATAAGACGAAATTCTTATTTAATCATCATTTTATTGTCTATAAATTTAAAATCTCTTTTTTAATCATGTTCATCGAAATTTTTGTTTTATTTTAACGATAGACAGTCTGTTTTTTTTAGCACAAATTCATTTTTATGTCTATTGTCATTCTGTGAAATATGATAAAAGCTTCAAAATGGCTATTATTTAATCGGAACATACTTCTAAGTAGAAAATGATGAGTGCTAGTTACACTTTTGAACAGATTCACTACTACTTCTATTATTTTCATAAACTTGCATCTCTTATCAACTGATTGCTAAATAATCTTAAACAGGAATGAGGAAGTGATCGTCAATCACCGCTTGATTTCTATCAATTCTTTAATTTATGTTAGTCCATTACAAAAGGGATTCAACTAATCATTTTTTTTTATTTATTGTTTGATACTTGTAATTCGTTGTTGCAAAACTGGGTGGAATTCAGTATGCATGTTTCGTCCCACTTGAGACTCGAACCTTGTACCACTCGTTTCAGTGACCTAGTGGATAACGCTATGACGTTTAAAGCGATGGGTATTAGATTCGAGTGCAGGTATGCCCAACTGATGAGTCTTAATTGGGACGAAACACATGTCCTAGATTCTAGTGCTAACCATCAAGCTGAAAACGACGTATTCATATTTCCATTATCAGTTTACTGACTGACTGGTAGTTGTTGGTAAAAGCAGTATTCGAGTATATCGTTACATGGCTACAATCAACTGTTAACATATTTAATCTTATATATTCGAATTATCTGGTGAAATACTATCTACCGGCTATTACATTTGTATTCAATATTTGCTTGTTTTGTTATACATCGTAATGATAAACCACTCGTTTGTTTCTATATGCTAGCAGTAGTAGTAATAGTGGACAAGATGATTCACTGTTATGGTTATTGTGTGATGACAGCTATTCTATATTCGGATGATGATATCTTCAAAGTCTAGCTGTGAACCACACACACACACACACACACACACACACACACACACACACACACAGGTATTCACTTTTTATGGATAGGAAATACTCTAAGATAAAACATTATGCATCGTAAATTGCTGCCAAATGTTTTGCAATTGTTATTCATATGTTGAAAAAATTGACATTCCTTATAAACTTTATGATTTCTTGTGGGCTGGCTACCTTATTTTACACGTAAATTTATGATAATTGATGGCTCAAAATTCATTCTTGCACTTAGTGAGATTTTAGAAATCGCGTTCTTGTTTCACAAAGATTTGTCATCCGATGAAGTCATCTGATTCACGATATGGCGCTCAATACCAGGATGTCTACATCCAACAGTTAGGCTTAAGGTGGACACTTCTGAGCAGTTCTGTAATAGAAATATGCTAATTAGTTTTTCACTTTTCCTGGATTTCATATGATATCTTAGAAACTATCATCCCCTAAACTGTATAATCGAATCATATAAAGAGGTATTAATATAATGTAGTTACGTGGTTAATGAAACTCATCATAAAAATCAAAAACCTAGTCACGTATTCAGTAATTCATACAGAATATCTTATCTCACGTATGTTTCATGCTATATAAAGAGCCTTCGCTATATTCACCATTCAACAACATTGTGTACCTTCGTGATACTACCTTACTGCCCAAACGTCGGTTGACGAAGTGGTGTTCGAACCCGGAACCCTTTGGTTGAAAGTGAACTTCCTAAACCAATAAGCGACAACTCCACTCTATATTCACCAGATGAATGCTTGTCATTTGTGCTGAGTTAACGAAAGTGGTGGAAAGTGTGCTTGGAGTAAGCTATTCTAACTGTGAACTGTAACCAATCCATGCATTCGGATATCCACATTACCCTCTACCTTGTTGGCTAACACGTTTTTCTTGAAGGTTATTGGATTCCTGTGACTAAATGGATTGCTTCTAAAGGCTACTCCAACAATCATTCAAATAATCAATCAGGTTTCTCTATTTCGTAAAAAAGTCCACCTTTCTAGTCTTGATGCATGTGATCGGTTGCTAGACTGGTCTGTAAGTAGTTATTCGCTAAATTTCAGTTGAGGATACGCTTATTGCTCATATCTTTCAAAAGTTGGTTGTCATTTTCAACTAAGTCTTGTCCTGACTACTAAAATAGGGTTAATAGAGCGAACTAATTAGACTAAAATGCGCCCACTATCTACAACAACTCATCAAGTAAATAAAGGCAAATCGATATCAAGTAATCATTATACTACTATAAACAGACGTAACCTTTACTATAAATTCAAGTCTAAATAGGCAACTAGATCAAACTATTTCAAGATTTCCAAGTCACTTTCGTAAACACAGTGGGAAGAAATACAGTCATACCAATCGGGTGTAGACTGTGTATACGGAACTAAAGATTACCTTAACTCTGGTTCTGTAGCCAAGTTTGCCTCTTGTTTATTTAACCTATTGTATTTCTTGCTGACTAATCAACAAAATAATCGGTAATTATCGTCAATTAGTATTGTTTATTATTCTATTCCTTGTGTTAGGGCTGCCAATTATATACCCATTGAATTCATCCTGTTTTATGCAATGAAATCAGTAGGAATTACGTGGACCATGAATCTTATAATCACAAGTAGAATCATTTTTACTTTTAAAATTAGTTCATAGTATAAACTTCTGTCAGCTATTAGCTTGTCATTGATTCCCTTCAAGAATTACCCCAAAGGTGAAAATGAAGTTCTGTGGACTATAATGGATTTGTGGTATATTGTGACTTTCTTTTCAACGGCATACGGACTGAAACATCACAGGTTATCTCGAATCGAAATTGAAATCCACTAATCAGCCTTGTACATGTTCGTGCAGTAGGCAATGACCCACAACCATTATCTTGAGACTAGTGATACTACCTGTTACTTGGTTGTCCAAACCTCGGTAGGTCTAGCGGTATTCGAATGTGTAACGCACTGATGGAGCCACAAATCTACAGATTATTTGCGAACACAAGTGGATATACTTACGCTCATGACTAAGAGGAAGATATTCGGCTGATTAGAAAAGAGCGAGAGTAATTGTGTAGATAAGATAATTCAAAGTATTGGTCATTTGGTATAATTGCTTGTATCCATCATTACTAGAATTAAAACATCATCGTAGTAACCACCTCCAATGCCCGATAATCATACACAAAAGCCTGACTGTGATAGGCCTCAAGCAGATGTCCGATGGGCTCTGCGGTCACACAAATCTCTTTCAGGTACCTTAAGAAGAAATAGCCTCCAACGGTGTGCGCAACCGGGAAGCGTCAACAGCCCTCACAACTCGATCAGTACTGAAGTCTATTCAGACTGCTATCCACCTGTCCCATCATTACCTTCTAATCTTCCTTCACGTTTCTCAACTAACGATACTACATCATCTTCAATTTCTCCTAACTCTGCATTCTTCACAGAACAGCATCCTTGATCTCCTTAAACCACACTCCAAATTACATATTGGAGCCTTCAACGTCCTCACCCTCCATCAAATTGGTCAACAGGCTTCGTTGTCAAAGTCTGTAGCAACTCGGGGTATGAATATGTGCTGTGTTTGTGAGGCACGCATACAGGACCCAAGTGCGGTTATTCACCTGACC
Organism: Heterobilharzia americana; assembly: GCA_944470555.2. Lineage (NCBI taxonomy): Eukaryota > Metazoa > Platyhelminthes > Trematoda > Strigeidida > Schistosomatidae > Heterobilharzia > Heterobilharzia americana. Next base: position 145,320,098 of record OX104127.1, on the reverse strand, counting down.
TCTCCCGGCCAATTTGGTGAATCTGCGAAATTCACCCTTCGAGTTTCTGGAGATTCGTTAGCTAGCTCTCGGGTTCTTGAGGGTGTAAACGTAGCACTAAGCACTAGGGTAGAAAACTCATTACTAGACTGGATCCTAGTTGATAGTCGCCTCTGCGCTATCCGACTGAACGGGACAATGAGAACTAAAAGGAATAGTGAGACTCACCGTTGTCTCTTTGTAATCTCTGCTTACGCACCCACTGACTGTAGTTCGGATGAAGTGAAGGAGGAGTTCTACTGTGAACTGTCTAGCCTCCTCCCGAAATCCAGAGGTCCGGACGTGGTTATTGTTGCAGGTGACTTCAATGCACAGGTAGGTGGGTAGACTGAGTGTGGCAGAAAGTCACTTAGGTGGCACTGTCGGAGACCCAGCTTAACGTACAGATAACGGTGATCGCAAACTACAACTATGCTCAGATAATCGCCTGTTTTTAGCTAGCACAAATTTCAGACATAGAGAAAGACACTGTCTGACGTGGTGTCCACCGAGGTCAACTCAGCGATGGACACATATAGACCACATTGCTATTAGTCATCGCTGGAGAGGTTCGTTGGAAGACTGCCGCTCTCTTCTGGAGTACGTGTTTGGATAGCAACCACGCGTTGGTCCTAGCGCGTATATGCCTACATCTCAATGAACGTAAGAAAACTTTGGCAACAAAACCATTAAGTGTGCTGCGGGACAAGGAAAACACCAAAGCGGTGTTTAGTGAGAAGTTGGCTAGACAGTTATCTAAACAGAAGACTATCACCCATCCAGTAGAAGCTTGATGCCATCTCGAGTCTGCTGTAAAAGCAGCGCTGAAGACCGTAGCCGACTCCGAACTAGTGACTAAAACGAGCCAGTGGATATCAGCAGCTTCTTGCTAACTAATGGATGCAGGTGAACTCATTTGTGCCTGTAGGCTGTGAGTACCATGACGAGTGAGCGCAATTTATAAGTGAATTGAGAAAAAGTCTACGCAACGACCGCGAAGAGTGGTAGGTAGCGAAGGTTAGAGAGATGGAAAAGGCAGTGGCGATCGGTAATAGGAGACAGTTATTTAGACTTATTAAGGAGACTGGAGGAGAAGGTCAACAGCGGTCAGTGAGGCTACAGCGGAGAAGGACGGATCTGCGATTCATTTGCAGAGTAGACGACTAGAAGGATGAGCAGAACACTTTGAGGAAGAGTTTAAGTGGCCTCCATCCACCACTGCGTTGCTCGCTATCCAATCGGATCCTGAATGGGACATTGAGATATGTCCCCTAACACTAGTAGAAGTCGAGAAAGCAGTAGGTAACCTGGAACGAGGAAGGGCAGCAGGACCAGACGGACTACGTGCTGAAGTATACAAGGATGGTGGTGGTGTGCTGTTAATCAGGTTAATGGAAGTGTTAACCAGTATATGGGGAATTAAATACGACCGCTTCTGACTGATCTAAATCGCTGATTATCCCAGTCTTCAAGAAAGGCGAGTCCCTGTGGGAACAACACTCACTAGGAGGCAGGTACATCCAGCTGACGAGTCCCAAATAGGACGAAATATGCATCCTGGATCCCACTTCTAGCCACCATCCATCTTTACTATGGATCATTTGGTCAACATAGTAAATTTGAGAATAAAAACTCTGAAGGTCACTCTTCTAACTGCGGAATCGAAAGTCGGTAGGTAGTTCATTTCTTCTCATTATGTATCTACTAACTCATTTGAACCTGGTAGACTACATACATTGGAAGGTATTCGGTGGACATATCCCAAATGAGTTATGTCTTATGACTCTAAACAATGGTAAAGGATTTCTTGCTAGATATGTGATAGAAATACGACAAAATTTCAACATCTTTTGTGCATTCAAGATAATCAGTATAGAAAACACTATCGAGTCCCTTGGATACACACAAAAGGTTTTTTTCTACAAAAGGGAATTGTTCACCATCAACATTTATGATAGTATGATAGAAGGAAGTGGAGATGGATTGGGCATGCACTGAGAAGACCATTCGGGGACATCGCGCACCAGGCCCTCGAGTGGAACCCAGATGAGAAACGACGAGTTGGGCGTCGGAGGTGAGAATGACATGGAAGAGATTGTGTGAGGAAAAAATGAGAGCTCCTGGGCAGTCGTGGAGCCAGGTTTAAAAGACTACAGAGAACAGAGTGCACTGAAGCCCTATGTTCCATTAGGAACCCAAGGGACAAATAATAATATAATAATTAGTTTTATCTGAACTCTTCAAGCTGTACCACTTCACTCTTTATTCTTCATCCTTAAACTGATGAAAGAATGAGAAATAGAGAGCGAAGCAATACAGCTTTCAGGGTTAGATCAGTTGGAAAAGGGTTTCGATATGGTCAGACCAAACGTGGCACTATTTAATGAATTCCCTGGTTGTTGGTCGAGGCACGTAGAGTGACGACTGGGGTCTCCGAAACGATAGAAATCAGTGGTTGAGGAATCTTGGTGAAATAACTGAAAATCAGTCACAATGACCCAGATGTATTTACTCTTTGATATCTTCTAAAGCTTGAATGTTTGCACTAACGGTTATCTTCAGATTGTTTATTCTCTCGCACAACTTTGTCTACTTTGATGTCAGTTTTTGGTGTCCACCTGTTCTTTGTATACTACTATGAAGTATGGCAACTTGAACTGATGCACCTGTGTGTGAGGTTCTACATTGATTTCGTCCCTTATCCTTGAACTTTCTTCTTTTTAGTCATATGTGTACAGATTAGTTTTGTTCAGGTATGCTGTGTGATATTATTTTTGCAAAGCTTCTATGCACCTGAAGGTGACAATATACTATGAATTAATTGTATTTTACGAATCATACTTGTCTTACTTTATGGAAATAACATCAGTTAATGATGGATAGTGGCTAGTAGTGGAATCCAAGACGATCATTTCTTCCTACTTACGACTCTTCAGCCGTATACACCCGCCTCCCTCTGAGCGACGTTATCCCCACTGGGACTTGAACTCAGGACTGATTTCTTTATACGCCGGAGCGTTATCCACTAGACCACAGAGCCACGATAACCACTTCTTGTGCGACGGGTATAATTTTAGCGTTGTTGCTTGTATTATCCCGCCGTTGAGTGGATCGAACTGATTGGTCTCCATTGGACATTGTGTGGGAGACTTTGTTTTCTAAGTACGCTGTCAACACTTGACTAGATTTAATTCACAAGCTTCAAACCTCTTGATAGGAATGTCTGAATCAAGTCACTGTTTGATTACCACTTTCTACTTTACGATTCATTAACTGAATCAGTTTGCTGTAATTCTGCTAATCTTTCTTGAAATATTGTTTGATGGCATCACCAATAGACTCCGGTTACACTACTTTCGTCAAAAAAACACCCACACACACATTTTTGGAATTATACACATGTTTATATCATTTTGACAATTTGAGATAGCCGTGGTTTGGCGAATTAGTATCGATACTGGATGATGATTGAAGGTGAAATGAAAATTTGGACCGCGGCCAGATTCGAACCAGCGACCACCGGGTTTCCGACCTGATGCTCTACCAACTGAGCTACGACTATCCGACTGCTGACCAGATTGTTATTTCACTTCAATCATGACATGCCCTAGTGGAAATGACATACTTGTAATTATCGAAATAGTCCCACTACATAATGAAAAATTAACAAGAGACAATTCAGCGGAAATTCTTTTCTCCATTGAATCCTTTTCAAAAGCTGTACATTCATAGTAATAGTTACAATTATATATATATATATATATATATATATATATATATATATGTCCATCAGTAGCTAATACGTCAGTACAAAGTCATCAAAAACGGTTAAAAAAAGTCACCAGGTGATAAAGCCTGGAAGGTCAACTCAAGGTCATCAAAGTTGCTTACAGGATTACAATAAACAAACCGTAAACAAAGAAATGAATGAAATGTCCTAGGAAGTTTACGACCAGTGTGAGATAAGGGTTTGAATATATCTCTTTTGAACACAAAATCAGGCTTGAACCTCAGACCCAGTGATTCAGTGGTAGCGTGTTGACCACGGTACCTGAAGGTCTTGTGTTTGACACCTGGCTGGGCGGGGTCACGGGTGCGCAATGCTGAGGAGTCCCCTACTAGGACGAAACAGCTGTCCAGTGCTCCCAGGTTTCCAATGTTTCTCCAACTGATGTCAGTCCATGATGAATACTAACTTGAAACCAATGGTGAAGCTTGTAGATTATTCTTCAAGTGTCCACTCATATATATATATATATATATATATATATATATATATATATATATATAACTGAGTTATGTAAAAAACTACGTAATCATTTTCCAAATTACCGAGCGGAAGACATGGAATTTGACGTTGTATCACCTCTGCTACAAGAATAAGTTGTTAACCAGATCTGAATTTCGCTGAGTTGTTATACTTGGTATTACAACTTAACAATCCATATATATCAACTATTCATGAGTGTTTCTACCTGGATAAATTCTCAAAAAAGTTAGATTTTGATATTTAGTTACCGACTGATTTTTTTATATCGGTCAGTGAGATTTCAATAAATAACAGTTTATGGTTTAAAATCCTAGATAATAACAATGTAAGATGCTGCATAGCTACGTTTCTATCCAAGTTGTGAAGCTGTAGCTTATCAGTTCAAACCGTCGACTTTCAACCAGTGGTTCACGGATTCATACCTCACTCCACCTACTGAGCTTTTCACAGTCTCGGGTATTGGTATTAGTTCTTACACATTAGTGTCTAACTTGACCTAGCCGCCAAACCCGTACTTGGATGTTGAGTTTATTACTAAGCTGATACGCTTTACATTAGCACAGCGAAATAGGAGTAATTGAATCGAAATAAGGAAACATGTTATCGTTCGTAAAAGCCATGAGACAAACAGAAAAGAAGATAAGGATGTATAACTGTACAATATATTGCCTGAATCCATCTCGGTCACTTTGCCCGATTTCGAGCCACACTTCAAAGAGGCTAAACTGTGTCGTTCGTTTGTTTTGCGGGTGATAGTTGAAAAGACGACAATACCTCTTTGTATGATAGATACTAATAGTCATTGACTTCATAGTTTAGGTCACGTCTTGGTCTTGTCTTACTATTCTAACACAACTAACACAGTGCATTAGAGTAGACGGTTAGTGGGTATAAATAACATACATCCTGACCACAGCATTCGATAATGGTTTGTAGCTTCGAAACTATCCTACCTTTTTCACCGACAGCTACACATAACTGCCGCATTATTCATGTATTAGCCTCGCGATACAACCTACTATCAAGCTTTTTTATCATTTTTGTAATGATATATATATATATATATATATATATATATATATATATATATATATATATATATATATATATAATGTTGCTTTGATATCATTTCATTTATTTTATTATTCTGTATGAATATGCACAGGAGGCAGCAAGCTACAATCCAAATCATATAACACCACAACAGTACTTCTCTTCACCAGCTGGTCCACAAAGTGCCCTGGATGATATTGGCCGACCAAAAGTGATGACAACTAAGGTGAAGACATTCAAAGCGCGTTTATGGATATGTCGTGATTTCCCATTATCACTGAAGGATCAAATTATACCAATTATCGATTTAATGTCTGAATATAATCCATACTTTCATAAGCTTAAAGAGTTTCTTACTAAACAACTACCAAATGGATTTCCATTGAAAATTGGTAAGTTTTTTGTGAATTTGTCAAGTAGTAATATCACGTGTAGAAGTTAATATTTTCCTAATGATCTTTTTCTCTACAATCGACTTCACTGGGATATCTGTGAAATGGGTTAGTTAAATTTATAGACCAGTATGTGTAAGTCTTTTAGTTATGTGAAACTCTATTTGCCTAACGGCAACTCAAATATTTATACATTGTTACATCCTGTTGTCGTTGGTGTTTAACTGATAAATTAACCCTTGATTTATGTTGTTTTTTTTAGTTCATCTCTGTGTTTTAAGAAAGGTTCGCTTTCTTATTTCTAATATGCTTAATAGAAGTTAGTAAAGAGAATATTGTAATTGGTATCCATATCCATTTTCGTGTAACTGGTTGACAGTTATACTCTGTGTCTTAAATTTAAGACACTTCGATTTCGATATTAATGATGGATGGGGCTAGCAATGGGATCCAGAACGCACGTTTCACCTTATTTAAACTCGTTAGCTGTATGTGCTTGCCTCTTAGTGAGTGATGTTCCCATAAAGACTCGAGACCGGGGCCGGTCACTTCAATTACCAGTGTTATCTACTAGACCACTGAACCACGATAGTCACTCCTTGTGCGACAGGTATAGCCGGATTTTCTTGATATGGCTATGAAGCTATAACATAACACCAAGAAAACCCTTAGAGACTTCATTCAACTACTATTCTTGCTTTTTATATTATTTAAATATAGGATCTATTGGTTGATATATAAGTACTGAAGGAGTCAGGTGAGGTATCTTGACCTTGAATAACACGTTCATTAAACTATCATACTAAGACGAAAACTAGAATATCCACTGAATAACACTATTTTCTCAATATTATTTCTCTTATTCCTCATCACACTTATTCACAAAATGAACTAGTATAAGAGTTTTCTGTTCTACATCTCTTCATAAGTTTTCAAACTGTGTTAATACAAGCCTTATTATTGGGTTATCGGGTTGTTAAATCTGCAACAATAAACAGGAAGTGTTTGTATTCTTGTGTTTTATACCTTTGAGGGTAATCGGTTACAAACCTGGAGATTCAGTGGGTATGTGGAAGGGGGAATCACGTTATTTACTAAATAAAGTGAAGTTTAGAAATTGAAAGCTGTTAGCACGTGACTCATTGGCAAGATGCTGCTTCGTAGATGCGGGAATCTTATTCTGGAGGAGTTCAAAGGTGTACGTTACTGAGGCTACCAACGTCAAGATGAAGCAAATGTAAAGTTAAATACTGTTTTCAGCTTTCCGCTTCTTCTCATTTAATTTGTGTTTACAATTAGGTTGCCTATGTTTCAGACATCGTTTTGAATAGTTTTTTCCAACTATCTTTTCCCGTAGAAGGACTTTATTATATACGTCTTTTCATTAAGCACCGGATTTAAATAGACTGAATAATTTTAACTCAGATTGATGATCCAGTCACCCGACTGCATATTTTTAGACGCAATTTATCTGGTTCGATTATGATTTTGACCCATTCTATGACAGATTATGGTATACTATCCGGTTTAATCACTGGTTGAAAGTTGAGGGCGTAAACGATTAACCTACATTTCGTTGAAGATCTACCTTAGAGTTAAAATCACAATGCAATTAGTCATTTTACTGTCTATCATTCGTACCATTTGTTTTAGCTCAATTAAATTAATAAATACATGGTAGAACAATAGCATTTGGACATTACTTCTAGAAATCAAAACAATCCAGGAAAAAAATTCCTTTTTCTGTGATATCATTTCCTGAAGCTGTAGCTGACTGACAGACTGACTGACAAAATCAGTCTAGAACCTCACACATAATTGCATCGGCTCAAGTTGCCACACTTCACAGTAACACACAGAGAATAAATAGGTGGATAGAAAAGGCGTGTGAGAGGATAAACAACCTGAAGATAACGGTTAGTGCATATATTCAAGCTTCAGAAGATGTTATTGTGATCCAGTTTTATCCATATCTATCACCAGGACTCCTCAACTACTAATCCCTCTCATCTCAGGGACCCAGGCCGTCAGTCTATGTCTCCTCAAACGACTCAGACTGTCAATCAGGGACTGATGCCACGTTTTGGTCTGACCACCATAAACCCTCTCCCAACCTTATCCAACCATCGCCTACCTCGATGGGTAGTGTCTCGGCATATCCAGCACCTGTCCAATCCGTATCAGTCGACTGAGGTTCACGACCTCATCGATCAACTTTCATGTCTTGCCTAGTACTACCCTTCACCTCACCTCAACATCGCTCACACAGTAATTCCACCAAATTTGAGCAATGCTACGAATATACTTGTGATCAAAACATTTCAACTGCAACTGTGCTTAGACAACCAATTATTTCTGGTTAGCATGGACTTCAGACATAAAGGGAGACATTCTCTTACATGGTGTCCACCTACTTCAGCTCAGCGGTCAACGCAGAATAACCATATTGTTACTAGTTATCCCTGGAGATAGTCGGCGGCGGATCACTGTTTCTTCTTGAGCAAGTATTTGAACAGCGTCCACATTTTGGTTCAAGCGCGTATATGTCTACGTCTAAATGCACGTGGAGGAACTGTAGCAGCAAAACCATTGTGAGTGCAGCTCGACAATGAAAACAGTAATGATACTTTCAGCGAGAAACCATGTAAACGGTTATTGGAATAGAACAACACCAGTCATCCAGAAGAAGCTTAATGTCATCTCTAGTCTACTATAAAAGCAGCGTGGTAGACCGCAGTCGCCTCAGTGAATCTCAGCAGCTTCTTCTGAATCAATGGATGCTAGCGAATTCGTCCCTCTAGGCTTCCAGCACAATGAGAAGCGGAAGCGACTCAAATCTAGAATAGTGAGAAATCTGTGCAGTGACCGTAGCGATTGTGATTAGTGACGATTAAGGAAATGGAGAATAAAGTGGTAACTATTGCTATTATAAATGGACTGTTGTCTTTGTCAGTGGAGTGATTTATATCCTCCAAAAAACATCTTATTTTCTTATTTCTTTTTCCAGACTACTGACTTGTATATAGTGACATCTTATTTACAAAATTGTAAAAATAAAGCAATTCACCAGAGAAAAGATGAGTTGTGTATATTTGCCTTTGTCCTTGCGTGTATATGAGAGAAAAGGAGATGGCGAAAACACTAAATGCTAATTTTCTATTCATTAATTTTGTCGCTTCTTGCCTTCTTCCATTTTTGCCGTCTCTCTCTCTCTCTCTCTCCCTCCCTCCCTCTCTCTCTCTCTCTAATTAACATAATCAAAGTTTTAAAATCGGTTATTAGTAATACCGTACTGGATCAAGGTAAAGAAATACAGATTGCATGAAAAGAGTGCGATACCATTTTTGTTTACCTTGAGTTTATACTCATAGAAATGTTATCTGTATACTTATGTGAAACAGGCATAATAGTTCGTTTTAATGAACTAAAACAAAACGTTTAAGTATGGATTTCAATATTAAGTTGACTGAATTCGGCAAGTTACCTGATAGCTGAATGTAGAAGAGGAAAAAAGATGTGGAAATACAAGAAAGTGAACAATGTTACTAAAAAAAATTCGTTCGCAAGTTGTTGTTTTTTTTGCTTAGTCAAATGAGTAGAACAGGCTTTAACACTTGCATTACAGATTCGATATGATCATATGCCTAGTTTTATGCTTACTGTGGTTAGTCTCATATCGCTTCCACTCAACTTTCTCTTTAGTCATCATGATAATAAGAAACATATCAAAGTATCTCAGTTGTTAGATATTCATAGTGTGATTATATAAAACTCTGTTTCTCGAATACCTCTGCCGTAACTTTTTTAACTCTAGCACTGAACGAAGCGGATTCGAATCTCAGAAAGGATACCAAATGCCTCGAAGTTGCAGTTACCTCTTACCTCAGGAAATCTGTCCAACACTTCCTACCGATTGGTTCCATCCAACTAACAAACATCAGAGTGCACTGCGATGATGAGTCCCCCAGCTTGGTGGACACACTATAAAATGCTTGGTCAGCATTCAGGAATAAATGGTATAAAATTAGTTGCTCTCCAGCGACAAGTCAGCGTACCTGTTTCCTGTTTGTCCATATGATAGCTTCATCAAAGCTCACCGTCTGTTTTACCCTCCAAAAATCATGCTTAGTTGACTTCTAGTTCCAATATCCAGTTTTGTAGCATGGTACCACTCACAAATGATTACCAGTTTTTTGATCTATTTCCTCTTTAGGAGCTTGTACAAGAAGCAACATATTTCCGAGGATTATTTTTAATTTAGACACAAACCGAGCAGTTTTAGAAAACCTGTTAAATCGAAATTTGGGATTAGAATTCTCTTTCCCTTATTTTAGGTTGTGTTTTTTCAACCTTCCATTCGTTCACTAGTTTAGTTCCCTTTTGGGGTCATCTGACACAACGACTAAGGTCATGTAATATCTGTACAACTGCTTGTTACAACACCATTTGTCTTAAGGTCAAATCTAGCTAGCTACAGATGAATCTGTTCTGAGTACTTCACTTATTCTTATATGAGATTTCTACCTCCCTCATTCTCTTTTTTGTATGTTTTACAGAACTTGGGATGAAACTGCTAACAAAATTTTTGAAGTTAACAGAAAATTTCTCTAAGTTTCATTCATATTTCATACCATAAATTAGGAACTTATGTAGGATTGACTTCAGTTATCTCTCTTTTCATTTACATAAGATTTTCTATACTGCAAATGGCTATATGTTCGGAGTAGAATAAGATGGATAGTTTCAAAATTCGATATTCCATAATAAATTGGTATCACTAGCGTTTTTTTTTCGAAGAGCCTTATTTGGTATCTTCGAACACCGCCTAGTTATACTTTTTGTCGATAATACGATAAAGTAATGATGGATAGTGGCAAGCAGCAGAATCCAGGATGTGCACTTCGTCCTATTTGGAACTCGTCAGCTAGGTGTACCTGCCTCCTAATGAGTGATGTTCCCACCAGGATTCGAACTCGGGACCGCCCACTTCAAATGCTAAAGCGTTATTCACTATACCACCGAGCCACGATAGCCACTTCTTGTGCGACAGATAAAGTTTTAGTATTATTGCTTGTACTACCCCGTCGTTGATTGGACCGAATTGATCGGCCTCTATTGGCATATGGGCTCCTGTGAGGATGCCTCAATATTGCCTGTGTCTTATTCTAGTAGTGATGGATAGTGTCTAGCAGCGAAATCCGGGATGCGCATTTCGCCCTATTTGATATCGAGACATCTGCACAGGAACACATATGTCAATAGACACCGACCATTTCGGTTCAACCAACGACGGTATAATACAAGCAATAATACTATAATACGACACTTTTATATCACTCGTGGAACTGACTGTTTTTGAAACAGTTTATTATTCACTGATAAATTATTTCGCATCGAAATGTCCTTTAGATTGGAAAATAGAAACGAATCCCTCTTACTGACTATTACTGATGTGTTGGTTGTGCTATAAAACGGATTACTTGAAGTTGAAATATGCTGACTGATTTGTTAATTTGATGACTTTGTCCAACGTATATTGCTTTGCAACATCTAAAATACAAAAATGAACAGTAAAACAAACCTTGGTTTTTCATACACTGACAGACAGGTTGGTCGATGAGGCTGTGAACCTTCATGTTTCACACATACCAAGCAACCACCTATCTTGTCGTCCAATGCTAACAAAAGTTGGATTAGGTTGGAATAAGGCTCCGAATGGCCAGACCAAGATATGACATCAGTGCATGAAGCCTCTGACTGTTAGTTTGAGCGGTGCAATTAGATGTAGACTATCTGGCTGGATTCCATCCCCTCCCCCCTCCCCGCTCCCCCCCCCAAACAGCAGAAATCAGTGATTGAGGACTCTTGGTGAAGTAGGTGAAAAACTGGTCATGATAGAGAAGATGCATTCTCTCGCTGACATCTAATGCTTGAATATTTTCACTAACTTTTATCTTCAAAGTTCTTCTGCTCCCATACACCTTTGTCTACTTTGATATCAATCTTTTTCTATCCACCTGTTCTTTGTATCCTACTGTGAAGTGTGACAACTTCCACTGATGCACTTATATGCGAAGTTCAACATTGATTCCATCTGTCTATCCTTTCTGTCTTTGACTACACATATCATGTGAGAACTAACATAATCACTCATCTATTTCAGGTTCAGTGACGTTTCAGAATGAGTTTAACAGCTGATTACTTCGACAATTGACGGATAGCTTGACAGTCTGAGTACCATCAACTCAACACAACTAAATATCTGGTATAATCTCTAGTAAGTCTTAACCAACCTGGTAAGATTGAGAAGAAGAAATAAGCTATCCGAAAGATTTTTTTAGCTGAATAACAATGTTTATGACTTACTTGTTCTCACTTTTCTCTCTTCCTTGCTGAGGATCAGATTTGTGTTCACTCGTCATTCAGTTTTCAGTCTAATGTTCAGATCCAGTATCCTACACGCATCTGACATCTATTCGCTAACACATATTAGAACATATTTCCACTCACTCATGATGAGTACTGGTCAGCAGTGGAATCCACGTCGTACTTTTCGTCTTATTTTGAACTAGTTATCAAGATGTACCTGCCTCCCAGTGAGCCATGTTGTTCTCACTAGGACTCAAACTCGGGACCAGTCGCTTTAAACGCTAGAGCATTATCCACTAGACCACCGAGTCACTTTTTGTATGACGAGTATAGTTTTAATGCTGTTGCTTGTATTATCCCGTCGTTGAGTGGACTGAATTAATCTGTCTCCATTGGTATATGGGTTCCTACGCTGATGACTCCGTATCACCTTTGTTTGAGTTATTTGTCAATCATGGATAGAGACTAGCAGTGAAACCATAAACAACAACAAAAATCTATACTCTTCGCACAAGAAGTGACTATCGTGACTCGGTGATCTAATGGGTAACGCCCTTGTGTTTGAAGTGATCTGTCCCGAGTTCGAGTCCTGGTGGGAGTAACATCGCTCATTGCGAGACAGGTAAATCCAGTTGACTAGTCTCAAACAGGACGAAACGCGCATCAAAACTGAATTCCACTATTAGCCACTATCGACCATTGATCTATAATTGAAACACAGACAATATCGAGGCACCCATGCTGGAACTGATTATCCCAATAGAGACCGATCAATTCGGTCCATTCAACGACGGGATAATACAAGCAACAACATATTTCGATTCAGTGACCTGTGATATTTTTACAGTTTTTATCGTAGGCTTTTAACATGATTGATAATATGTATGTTTTTTACATCGCATTTCATCATTTCTTCACTGATTTCAGCATATTTTGCCTATAAGGCTAAAACTCTTCACTTCTATCGATTAACTTCTCGTTTCTATTTTTGTTTTGATAATTCAGATTATTTTGATTAATATTTCAGTATCTTTTCCTCCACCAGGAAATCGATATGAACTAAAAATAATGGTTTTCCCCTATACACACACACACACACACATACCAAGAAATTTGCTAATATGTACACACAATGACAATAACAAAAAACAATTCATACCTGTATTTGCAATAATCATAACTGAATTTCTAATCTTCTATAAATTGTCTTCAGTAGATGTCTACGTGTGTATTCAAGCAACCTACATATATATATATATATATATATATATATATATATATATATATATATATATATATATATATAGTTTTCAGTCTGACTATCTGAGAGAGCCGTGGTTTGCAGACTTCTATTGATGCCGACTGAGGGATGATTAAAGGTGAACTAAAAATCCGGTCAACAGTCAGGTATTGTAGCTCAATTTGTAGAGTAGCAAGAGGGAAGCCCAATGATCGCTGATTTCAATCATCCGGTGGCCCAAATTTTCATTACACCTTCAATCATCACCTAGTATCAATACACAAGTCTACCAAACCACGACTATCTCAAATAGTCAAACTGATAATCAATATGATGATGCTCTTCGTCTCTAATTCAAGTAGATTTCGATTGGAATGAGTACTCTTCACTGAACAGCCGGTGTAAGTACAATCAAACGACAATAATACGTTACGAATTAACATGGTAGCTGGGCAAAAACCCCTGGTGATTGAAGTGAAATAAAAATCTGGTCAGCAGTTGGGTATCGTAGCTTAGTTGGTATAACGCCAGGCCGGAAACGTTATGACCGCGGGCTAGAATATTGCCGCTACCCAAATTTTCATTTCACCTTCATCACCCAATGACATGATTTCAACAACTGAATGTTATACAAGACAATATCTATTTCTTATTAGAAGAAATAAAAATATCACACTGGGAATTGATCAGTTAATAAGACAGATTGTTTATTATTATTATTATTATTATTATTATTATTATTATGTTTAAGATGTAAGGATGGTAATTGTAGGTAAAAATTCCTAGTTTAAGACAAATAGCCGGGGGATTTCTGGCAGAATGACACATTAAAAAGGTAGAATCTTTAGTCTTGGTAACTGTTCACCAATCACTGAATCTTTCAAGTTGCAATTCATCGTAGACTGACATCAGTTGGAGGAACAAAGGAAACCTGAAAGCATTGGACAGCTGTTTCGTCCTAGTATGGGACTCCTCAGCAGTGCGCGCCCACGACCCCGCCAGGGATCGAACATGCGACCATGAGGTTCCGCGGCCAGCGCGTTGCCATTGAGCCACTGGGTCAGAATCCAATGCTCCATACTTCCAACTTTTGTTAGCTCACGATATAGCGTAACCGCCACCCAATGTCGTCGTTGAGTAACTGTCCTCACGACCATCAAGCTTCACTCCTCCGGTCACGACTTCTCATTGGAATTTCGGGAATACTTTTCGAAGCTAGTCACCAATGAGCACCAGTTCAATTGAATTTTGAGGGAGTTGTGGAGATTTGGAAATATTTCAAGTTGTTATTCATTGTAGACTGACATCAGTTGGAGGAACAAAGGAAACCTGGGAGCACTTAGTGTGCACTGCTGAGGAGTCCCATACTAGGACGAAATGGCTGTCCAGTGCTCCCAGGTTTCCTTTGTTTCTCCAGCTGATGTCAGTCTACCATGAATAACAATTTGAAATATTTTCAAATCTGCACAACTCCCTCAAAATTACTGAATCATTTTCTCCTCTATAGCTAGAACCTCAGCAAATTGGGACGAAAAGCTATGGTGAAAGGTGTGTACATTCATATCTCCTCTGAGTAACTTAACTGAAATATCAAAAGTCGACTGGCAGTTACTCATCATATCATTTGGCTATGATATAAGGTTAGAAACATACAGGATGATGGTAGTAGTGGTAATTTGAATCCAGATACTACTCAACTTCTCATTTATTCTTTAAGACTATGATCCTAAAAGATATAATCGACAATTGATGTCAGTCTATGATGAATATCAACTTAAAATTAATAAAATAAATCCACGCAAACCTCAAAATTGAAGTATCAAAAAATTATTTGCGATTTCAATAGTCAACGATGGATAGTGGCTAGTAGTGGAATCCAGGATGCACATTTCGTCCTATTTGGGACTCATCAGCTGGATGTACCTGCCTCGCAGTGAGCCGTGTTGTTCCCATCAGGACTCGAGAGCGATCGCTTCAAACGCCAGAGCGTTATCCACTACACCACTGAGCCACGATAGCCCCTTCTTGTGCGACGGGTATAGTTTTAGTATAATTACTTGTATTATACCGTCGTTGATTAGACTGAATGCATATGCTAACAGAGACTGATCGATTCGGTCCAATCAACGATGGGATAATAATACAGGCAACAACATTAAAACCATACCCATCACACAAGAAGTGACAATCGAAATTCTGTGGTGTAGTGGATAATGCCCAAGCGTTTGAAGTGATCGGTTATGAGTTTGAGACCTAGTGAGAACAATATTACTCACTTGGAGGCAGGTACCTCTTGATAACTGGTTCGAAACGTACGTCGTGGATTCCACTTCCAGCCACAATCCATCATTACTTTGTAACTGAAATATAGGCGATATCGAGGCATCAGCTCAAGAGCCCATATGCCAATGGAGACCAATTAATTCGGTTCACTCAACGATAGGATAATACAAGCAACAACATTGGTTCCAATAGTTGTGTTTTAGGCAGTGTAGGTGTATCATTGTTTTGCCGTGGTTATCTTCATTTGCGTGTATAAAATTCTCTGTATTGTATACCACATGTTGGTAGTGGACTAACTAAAAGATTGTTTTCGATCGTATTCAATCTAATATTTACCTAAAATAAACGATATTATCATTTACTTCATCTTGGTAACAAAATTATCAGAGACTAGAAGTCTTATTACCATGAAGGGGATTTTCATATAATTGATTAATACTTTCCTTTGTGTAATGAATGCCTCAAGCATTACCATAGAGTTTAAAAAATAAATCCAAGTGTATTGATTTCTCCTTCTCTATGTAAATTCATAGATTTGACTATGTAACTAGTTATCTTGCACTTTAGAAATCATCAATTTCATCATCGAATTCGTAAACATTATCTATGTAGACTGTGCATAATACGTATCACTTATTACATATTTCATCATCATTCTTTAATATAACAAAAGCCTTTCGTGTTATCTATTGTATTCCATCCACTACTCTCTCTTATGTATCATATATCCTACTTTTAATCACTATAGATAATATTTTCTATCACATAGACGAAACATCGATGAGCAGAAAAATGATAAATTTATTGAGTTAGAAGGCATGGTTTATGAAGTAGTGCGCTGTAACTCACAAGTCTTCTGGAGTATTATCATTACTAACTGATTGTGTTAAGGTGCGCACATCAACTAAATGTAAAACGCTCTATGTGGTAATATAACACCAAGCTATATAACTTCTATCTATCTGAATTTTGTATCCTGTCTTCAAGATGTTTCATATCGACAGATGCAAATTTTTGAAATTGATCATAATGACGGAGGTGTAGCCACTGGTTATCATCGAAAGATTCAACACTTTTAACCTACATTTATTAATTCTTCCGCATCTCCTACACCTTTCTCACACTTTACATAAAGCTCTAAGAGGAAAATGCACAATCTGTTTACTCTTTATGTATAAAAATAATAATTGAGTTCGAAATTTAAACTAGACCTTTGGAACATTCTAAACTATTAGTCTCATACTCTAAGGATTGAACCTGATGATCATGCAGTTCGATTCATCCCTGTCTTTTTAAAGTAGTCTCAGTAATTGTGACAACCTTGACAAGACAAGACCGATAGCTGCTACCTTGACGTGGTGGTTGGGCTTGCATATCACAATGACCCAATGAGCTATGCTAGTGGAACACTTGTTCCCTCGAGGTCCTACCATACCAGAAAGGTCTGTTGGATAGTGGTTAGACGAAAAGCAGTTACCTTTTTGGTGTAAATTACTACACTATGATGGGGTCTGAGGGCGAAACCATACTGCTGCTAGCTGGATGGGGTGTGACAGCAGTAAGGTTAAGGTGTTTCGCTTGAATGACGAGCAGTGCCATGCTGTCTTCTCAAAAGAAGCGGGGGTGGTTAGAAAAGGTCGTCCCCAAAAATAACACACTCCACCATACCCCACGGTCTGCCAGGCCGGTGGTGTTGGTTCATTTGTCGTTTCTTTTGGACCATCCTGCCCCAAAACAACGAAAGTTCAAAATAATCATACACAAAAGGCTGAGTGTGACAGGCCTCAAGCAGATGTCCGATGGGCTCTGCAGTCACACAAATCTCTCTCTGGTACCTTAAGAAGAAACAGCCTTCCACAATGTGGGCAGCCGGGAAGTATCAACAGCACTTACAACTCTGTCGGCACTCAAGTTTCCTCAGATTGCTATCCACCTCTCCCATTATTGCCTTCTAATCTTCCTTCACGTCTTACAACTAACGATACTACATCATCTTCAATTTCTCCTAGCTCTGAAGCCTTTGACAACTATCTGAGTCCACAAAACAGTTAATGGGTCTAATTCGACGGCTAGAAATAAAGTCCATGAAATCTTTCTAGTGTAGATCTAAACTTTTCAATAACTTTATTTTACATCTTCAGCAACTCTAAAACATGAAAACTTTTATTGATTGAATAATCAAAAGTCTAAATTTTTAATTGAAAAACACCAAAAACTATACATTTACACCAAAGCTGTTTCATCACAACCGAATGAGAACATTAAACATGTTTGATGTAGATTTGGTGTAATATATGACAAAGAATATGCAACCACAGTATTTTGGCGTGTTTCTTGTTGACTATTAGACTTTGACCGTCAAATTGATAAGAGTTACTGTTTTTAGATTCTGTATAACTTTGAAATTCAATGGAGAGAAAACCATCCTTACATTTAAGTGGTCCCAACATGCAGCTTCATGATATAATCGCTTTTTTTACATGAATTAGTCTTCTTAGTATTTATTGACATACTTGTTATTCTCCGTTGTTTTGTTGGGTCGAATTGTTCGACCTCTATTGTCATATGGGCTCCTATGCGGATGCCTCGACGTTGCCTGAATGTTAATTATGATAAATTGGTTGGTTGTGGCTAGCAGAAGAATCCAAGACGCACGTTTCGTCCTATTCGGGACTCACTGGTTAACTGGATGTACCTGCACCCCAACAGTGTTGTCCCCACTGAGACTCGAACCTCGTACCCATCGCTTCAAATGCTAAGGCGTTATCCACTATGCCGTAAAGGAACGATAGCCACCTCTTGTACAACGGGTAGTAGTTATTACTATTCATTGACATACTTGTTATTCTCCGTTGTTTTGTTGGATCGAATTGTTCGACCTCTATTAGTCTTTTCGTTTAAAAAGTGGGACAAAAATGCGATATAATGCAAATGTATTCAGATTTTTTAATATCTCTTAAATAATAGGAGGTTGAAATAACAATAATGGTGGTTATCATAATCATGTTACTGGTTGATGGATGTTAAAGTTGAATGGTAACAAAAAGAGTTACGTAAGATTTTTAAACCGTTTATAAGGTGCATATAGATTACAGAGGGGTGGAAATGTGATAGAGTTAATAAACAATCAAAAGATTAGGTAATATGAATGAAACAAGTTAGACTGGTAAAATGAAAATGTTTTGTTAAAAGTTTGAATTATTGGGAAGATTAAATGAAGTTATACCAGAAACTATTGAATACAAAAATAATGCTAATGATAACGATAAAAGAGTGCGAAGATTAATCTAACAAAGTGAGAAACAAACGAAACAAACTAAAAGCAAAATAAGTTAAAGCCAAGCTAGAGATAAAAACGGTACATTCTTCTTTTGCGCACGAAGGTTACGCTTCTGTTCTTAGAAGCTGTTTTTAGAAGTTGAAGACGGAGGAAACGTGAGATATTTGAGCGAATCCCATAGACAAACCTAAAATCATTGTTTGGGCTGGTTGAATGGTTGGAATCGATTAAATGTTCAAAGATAGAATTTCCTTTAAGTTTCTCCCGTTCATGGTGATTGGAGCTTGTTGTCGGTTGGGTATCTTCATCACCTCTGTCTTCTCTACATTCACTTGAAGTCCCGTTTTCGCTGCCCTGCCTCTTCTGTCAACTTGTTAGTTTTCTCCTGCAGATCTTCCAGTTTGTGCAACATTAGACACAAGTCATCGGCGAAATCCAAGTCTTCTAGGTTCTTTTCCGCGGTCCAGCGTATCCCCGTGTTCTCGCTCCTCACAGTTTGTTGCATGATCCAGTCCACTACAATCAGGAATATCATGGGTGATAGTAGGCAGTCTTGTTTTACCCCTGTCTTCACTTCACTGCAAAGGCATCACTGAGCTTCCCATTGTGAATTACTTGGTATGTGGCGTCTTCATATAGTTGTTCAATGAGATTGATAAATGTTTGTAGTATTCCGTAGTGTTGAAGCAACTACCAAATTACTTGTCGGTCGACGCTATCAAAAGCCTTTTCAAAGTCGATGAAGTTGAGATAGAGAGTTGACTGCCATTCTATACAAGGTATAGAATAGCGGATTCCAATTCTCTCCCTGCAGGGAATTATAATGCTGAGTGACAGTTATTGAACTCGCGTAGAATGTCATCAGGATTGATATTTGAGTCCCAAATAACGAATATATCATCTATATATCATTTGTGGATCTCAAAATGATTAGTAGTTTGCCTAAGACTAGAATTTTCTAATTTTGGCATTAACTGATCTGCCACTAGGGGTCCCAGTGCGGATACCATCGCAATCCCATCATTTTACGGGTATATCTCATCATCAAAGCCGAATTTGACATTTAAAATACATCTCATCAATAGGTCTCTCAAGTAGTTTGTTGGAATTCCTACTTCTGTATTGTGTGAATCGATGAAATCACATATGTGACATATGTAACATACAGTTTCAGTGAGTGGTACACTGATGAACAATAAGGCAACATCTACGGAAAACGTAAGTTTACCAGTGGTGTCAAGATCTTTACTACTATCAGTAAGCTCAAATGTATCACGAATAGAACCATGTGACGCTTGTCTTCTGACTGGTTCCATTATTTCAGCTAACCATTGGGCTGTACAATGATAAGGAGAACCTAACATATCCTAAAACGGGCGAAGAGGTAATCCTGCTTTTTATATTTTCGGCAATCCATAGAGACGTGGAATTAATGAACGAACGGGGTGGATGCGTTCATACAAATTAGAGGAAATCAACACATTATCCTTCATTTTCTTCAGTATACTTGTGAGTTGGATGTCGATCTATTATGTTTTATTCCTCTCACCTTCAAGTTTATTAAACTTTGTTTGATTGGAGAGAATCGACAGCATTTTATTGACGTATTCCTGATGACTCATCAGAACAACATCTCCTTTATTAGGACAACTTAAGATGATGTCATTATCATTATCAATGAGCCACTAGAGTTGTGTTATATGATTCTTCGTCAGCAGATGGTTCAGACTAGATTTTGAATCAGTGAACTGGTGACAGCAGTCAAGTGCAGTCGATTTGAAATGTTGGAAATCCTATAATGGTGCCGTAACAAGACCGAAAGTCTAAGTAGTTGGGTGTTCAAATTGCACCTAATTGTAGAGTCTGTTAGCCTTCGAAGTGCTGCCGCAGAACTTTGTACTCAATGATAAGGTTCGTAACTGAATTTTCGAGAGAAATACCGAAGAATAATTAAATACATATTTGTCAGGATTGTTGGGGAACTTTCTTTCTATAACCACTTGGTTTCAGGCTGTCAAGCTGTTTCAACCTGATAGATTGAGACTACTTTTCTGAGACAATGGAGATATAATCCTCAAATTGTCTGCGTTCATCTGTCGATAAGTCATGAAGGTGATGGCTTCTCAAAGATACATTTCTTTCCAACTCGACAATATGAAAGATAAGAGCATCAGCGCGGTTTAAAGCATGAGCTTCAGTGTCTTCGAATTTGGGTGAGTACAGTTTCAGCTGAGCACCGGCCAGAGACATTTTAGATACTAATTACGAGTAATGCAATTTTCATAGAAGGTTAACCTCATATTTCACCGAAGCAAGTTTGACGGAGTGACGTAGAAACCCATTGAGTTCCTTCATCGTTATTGGATCCTTGCATTTTTTCAATACATTCATAATTCCCATTGTTGTTCTAATGAATTATCAGAAATATTTCGATAAAATGCTGTCGATTCTCTCCGATCAAACTAAGTTTGATAAACCTGAAGGTGAGAGGAATAAAACACAACAGATCAAGATCTTTTAAATGTCTATATAATACTTGTCATTATTAGTTCATCGTGATGTAATTTGTTCCATTTGCTTTTTACTCCCCCTATAGAGATCCCTTTGTATCATGTCTTGAATGCATGTGTTTCATTTGGTAATTTACACGGACAAGATAATAGTGTCTATGGGGTTTCAACTGTACCTATCAGTAATTCTCCAAACTCAGGTCAGTACAGATCAGATCCTATAGATCCGCATAAGAAGACAGATATATCCACTGTTACTTCGACTGCTACTTCAAAACCGAAATCTGATGACCATATCAATCAGCCATTAATTGATTCATCTACTGAGTCTAATTCATCTTTACAACCAGTTAAATGTATTATCGATGAAAGTGTATTCGATGTGGGAAAAGGTTATCATGTAGTTGGTAAGTTGAAAAACTTATGTAGACTTTCTGTGACTTGTATGGTTATTCTTTTCAATATCTACTACTAGTATAATGGTTTAGTGTCTGAATATTTATTTGATTCTCGGTATGAAAACTTTGAGAGATATTCCAGTTGGTATTCATCATAGGCTGACAACAGTTAGAGAAACACTGGAAGCCTAGGAGCATTAGAAAGCTGTTTTGTCTTAGTAGGAAAATCTCCAGCAGTGCGCACTCATAACCCCACCTGAAATCGAATCGAAGACCTTCAAGTCCCGTGGCTAGCACGTTACCATTCAGCCACTGGGTCGGAATTCATCTTCACTAACAGTGTGCAAACCTGACTATTAGGTAGGGAATGTTTTTCTTTGGTTTTCAGAAATTGTAACGGTTAAGTGTAAGTATATTTCAACGTGAAGCACCATTTTAGATATTGTCTCAACTTTTCTTTAACCTGTTCATTTAATGATGAATTTATTTTATATAGAGGAAAGTAGTAGTAGTAGTAGTAGCTGATTCAGATTGTTGTAACTGACCTCAAAGTTATTCTTGTCTATAGATAAGAAGGCGAATGAATTATGAGAAAAAAGTTCGTAGCCGAAGAAAATCTTTGTGAAATAGGTAAACACTTACCTTACTGTCTTCGGAAGGGATATAATACGCACGCTTAACTAATAGCTAACTTCGTACGCAAGAGCCACCAACTGTGCAACCAATTCAAAAGCACGTGACTATGTGTACACAGAAATATGACCTTGTCCGCAATTTGAGACATTGACATACTAAGAGTAAGGATTAACCAATCAGCGAGTTACATCACAATGGAGGCAAAAAATAAACTATTAGTCATGCTTTCAAAATGGTGTGAAAATGACAAGTTAAAAATGTTCAAATGGAATGTTTTATGCAAGACTAGGGCCTTAAGACACTTACACCTTCATGCTCAGTATTATTTACTTGATGACGTTTCGGGCATGAATTATTGCTCAGAATCATATCAATGTAACTACAGAGCTCATATTCCTTCTTTTTAGTGGTAGTTAAGTTTTCTACATCTCTGGTGGAGATGTTAAGTCATTTCTTCTACATATATTGGGTGTTGTTTGGATGAATAAAGATTCGGTAATCAATCTCTCTCCACCTTATTATATTAGATTTAAGTACAATCGCTTTATTTTACCCTATTGTATAGTTGTGTGTAAGGGCATGCATTGAAATAACCACGTTTCTTTCTAGATTAGGTGAGCATCGCTGATGAGTCCCGTACTAGGACGAAACAGCTGTTAACTGCTCTCAGGTTTCTAATGTTCCTCAATCTGATGTCAGTCCATGATGAATACCAACCTGTATCTTCATCTATTGATGAAATTATTAGATATTCGTTAAGTAAGATAGTAGTCGCAAGCTAAATCTGTAACATATTTCAATGATAAACTCTGCAAACCTCAATACTGAAAATTAAAAATGAGCATAAATTTGCCTTGTAGTTGAGGCTGCATCTTCCTAATGAATACAAACAAACTGGAAACTTGTTTCCAAAAGCCAACTGAGTGAACAAAGAATATTCTTTTATGATAACTTTTTCTTCAGGTCCTACAGTTACATGTACATACTGTTGAATCTTGCAGCAACAATCTTGACATTTCACTTATCAGTTTGTTAATAATATTAAACAGCTGAGAAAGTCAATTTAGAGAAGTCTTGTGTGAACATTAGTGTTAGAATCAGTTATTACTAGAATTCAATTCAAAATAGTGGATTATATAGTGTAGATAATACGAAGTAATAATGTGTTGATGAGAGTTGGACGAAATAAACTAGAAAAAGTTATTTGAGGAATAGTTGTATGTTGGCGAACAAAATAGATTGAGAGAATGTAATAAAATTATTTCAGACTATAAGGATGAAGGGGTATCTACAGTATGGAATTAGAAAATTCGATTATCTGGAGTAGGATGCTAGCGGAATTATGCGTCTTGAATGGAGTCACAGTAGTTATAGCAGCAACACTTACTTCTTTTGAACACATAACTCAAGTTGTTTGATCCTGATTGTTACTGTTTCTATAGTTTGAAGTTGATGGGAATCCAGTACAGGTAATAGAAAATGACTCATTTATATCTACTTTAAGTGTGCTAATATGAAGCTGGTACCGGGCTTTACCACACTGGGAGAGGTTTATCAGCATAGTACTCTATATCCTCTTTTTTGTATCATGTCCTTTATTATTATTGTCAATATTATTATTATTATTTGTCCCTTGGGTTCCTAGTGGAGCATAGGGCTTCAGTAGCACGTCTCCATTGCACTATGTTCTCTGCAGTCTTTTCAACCTGGCTCTACGACTGCCCACAAGCTTTCATTTCTTACTCACATGATCTCCTCCATGTCACCCTCGGCTCAGACGCCCAACTCATCGTTTCCCCTTTGGATTCCACTCGAGGGTCTAGCCTGGCGCGTGATGTCCCTGAATGGTTTTCTCAGTGTATGCCTAATCTATCTCCACCTTCTTCCGCATATTTGTTGGGCGATAGCTTCTTTGTTGTTTCGTTCCCAGAGTGAGTTCCTTGTTGCTTATTCTTTCTGGCTATCTGATCTTCAGTATCCAGTGAGCGTAGGCGGCAGCTGTTGATGTGTATGTCTGTAGTTTGTTAGAAATGCTTTTCGCGACGCTCCAAGTTTTTGAACCATTACATAGTAGCACTGACTTGACTGAATTGGTGTTGAAAATCCGTATCCTGTTCTTTATGCTGAGTGCAGTGGAGTGCAGAAGATCACACTGATTTCAGGTTAATGCAAGAAGGCCTGTCTTGATGTCCTTCCAATCCTGGCTTTAACGTCCTCATCTGTGCCTGTGACGCCTGTAGTTAAAACGATACTGTCTAGGTAGGTGAAAGAGACAACTTCCTCCAGATTTCTCCCTGTTATGGTTTCGCGGCGCTAATGGTATATGTATGTATTCCGAAACGATTATAATACGCGCGCTTAGCTGACAGCTAACTTGGTACGCAAGAGACACTGGATGCAACCACGGGACGAATAGAGAGAAGACCGAAGCTGGCACATGGAAGAGTGTATTACTCCGAGAATATAATACAATATAATGAATCAATCCAAAACACGTGAATAAGTATATACATGAAAAATGACCTTGTACGCAATTGGAGAAATTTGCATAGTAAGAGTAAAAGTTAACCAATCAGCGAATTACATTTCGATGGGGGACAGAAATAGGCTATTAGTCATACCGTAAAAATAATGTGGGAATGGCACGTTAAAATGTTCAGATCAGTAACAAGGTTTTATACAACACTGGGGCATCACAACACTCTCGTTGATGGATTAGTAGATTTTTTTATACAGCCATATGTCTATCAAATCTGACAGTGAATGTTCATGAAAGGTAAGCATAGAAGTGGACAGAGATAAATATTGATGCTTTTTTAAAGATGTGTATCAATATTATCCTTTCGTCCTTTCTTCACTCTATCATCTTCTTAAAGCACTTTTTCCTAACTTTCACTCCATTTTTTTTAAAGTTGAAAATTCACCTGGACACTATGGAGCTTTGTATGATGAGGAACAAATGGTTCAAATGGCTGTTCAACGTAGCTTAGTAGAATATGGATCAGCTGAAAATTTGATTCACAGAGATTATTCATTGGTATGTTAACTTTTTTTTCTTTTCATGATAGATATTGTCTTTCTATGAACACTATAACGTCAGTGTTAAGGGGGTTAGTGTTTCACTGTTATGAGTTTTTCGATCAAAATGCTGTTTAATTACTTCACACATATGGTAGTCAAGTTCTTACCATTCAGTTTGAATGCTTTGATACAAAGCACATTGAATAAAGTGTATTACTACTGAACAACTTGTGAAGTTGGAAACCATTCGGGTTGATCTGTAGTATTTCGCCAATCAGACCACAGTGATCTAAACACACCAGACAGCCGTTTCACTCATTTAGAGCTAAGCTCATCGTCTCACATTGAATAACCCACTTTGAATGTTTATTGATATCCAAACCAAATTGGAATTTGATGATTTGAAAAAATGTGGGCATTATGTATATGGTATTCTGAGGTAGTACTCATCACGGACTGACATCAGTTGAAAAACCATTGAAAGTTTGGCAGCACCGGATAGCTGTTTCGTTCTAGTATGCGACCCCCCAGCAGTACGCTTCCACGACCTTCAGGTGAACGCGTTAATCACTCAGCCACCGGATCGGAGTTCATTGATGGTTGACAGTTTCCAACCTCCATTAGTTCGCGATACAGTGCAACTATCACCCAAGGTCTTCAGTTGGGATCCGCTTCCCTTCCGACTGGTTGACCCCACATGTTATTGCTTCTCATTGGAACTTCAGCATATCCATCTACAAACATATCATTAATGAGCTTTATACAGTAATGTATTTTGAGTGTGTAGTGCTGAGGAGTCCCTTACCAGAACAAAACACCTATCCACTGTACCTTGGTTTTCAATCTTTCTCCTACTAATGTCAGTCCGTGATGAACACTACCTCAAAATTGAAACCTTTATTCACCTCAAAATACATTACTGCGTGGCGCTTATTAGTGCCATGCTTCCATGTGAATATCGTGAAAGTTTAATGAGAAACCGTTTGTGACCTGTGAGGTCAACTAGTCGGAAGGGACTCGGATGCCATGTGAAGACCTTGGGTGACAGTTGCACTATATCGCGAATCGACAGAAGTTGAAAACTGTGAACCTATGAACTCCCATCCAGTGTCTGAATGGTTAACGCATCCCCCATGAAACCTGAAGGTCTTGAGTTCGATCCGTAGCTGGTCATAGGCGCATACTTCTCAGGAGTTGCATACTAGAACGAAACAACTATCCAGTGACCCCAAGTTTTCATTAGTTCTCCAATTGATGTCAATCCGTGATGAGTACTATCTCAAAGTTAAAATCCCCATTCACCTCAAAATAAATTCAGTGATGTTCAGTATTTTGGTATGATTTGTAATTCCTAATGTAAAACAAAATTAATGTGTTTTGACTGATGTTTCTCCGTTTAGTGCTGCTAATAGCCTTATCAAAGTTATGGTAAGCCGGAATTTGCATAATGTCATAAGAAGACGAAGGTTATCTTTTTGCACTATACAAATTTATCAAAGAAACTGATTATTTCTAACCGGGATCTTCAATATCCCCCAGTTTAATATGATCATTTGATATGTGTTCTTCTGCGTGAATGTGATTTTGCGTTTTCAACTTCTTGAAGTAAGGATGATATTCATATGTAGTGTATAGTGTGTGTGTGAAGAGTGTATGAATTAAAGACAGAGATTTGTATGTACACATGTATATTGGTCATGTCAGTATATGGAGGTAGATTGAGACAAAGTCAAACTACATTTTATTCCTTCATTCCTATGAGATGTTTTATATAATTTCTCAAGCCTTTCTAAATAATTACGATACTGTCAAAATCGACCATGTGACTTAAAATTACAGCATATAAACCTATTGCTAAAGTGTTTTTAAACTATTTCAGTTCCAGTAGATTTCTAGGGGATCGGGTGGAAGCTCTTCGGTGTTCATTTTTTTTTCTAATTTTGATTTCACATGAAGTTTGTCTTATGTATATTGCATCACAGTCTAAGCATTTTACTTTATCAACACAATTAGATTGTAAATCTACAGAGATCTCGTCCATCAAATGAGCTAAGGTGCTCTGTAATGTAATTGATGTTTTGCAGACCACTTTGATATTGTATTTGTTGAACACTCTCCTAATTTCATCCGATGTATATGATCTGTATCGGATGATTATTGTTAAAGCTCATAATTTTGAAGTGTAGTCTTACAATCTAATTTAATGTTATTTTCTATTTTGTGAATGAATTTCATCGGATAAATATTCATTTTAGTATCTTTTTCACATACCTTGATTCCTTAATACTTTCATTTTTATCTCTTATTGGAGTATGTGCTCTTCTTAATAGACTGCAGGTAACAGAAGCTTTCTCACTAATTGGATTTGATGAGTTGAAATCTAAATATTTGTTCGAATGCGTTGCTTCCTAGAAAAAAGTTATAGCTAAATATCCATTTTCTGTCCCCTTAACAAGACAATCAAGGAAAGGCACTTCCCTCTTAACCGTTTTTTTTCTGAGCTGGACTTGATGCTAGTTAATCTAGAGTTCAGCTGATCTAGGAATATCTGGTATAAGTCACTTTTAAAATTTACGAAGGTGTCATCAACATACTTCAGTCAAACTTTTTTTGCAGCAAAGATGCTTTCTTCCAGTTTACTCATAAATAGGTTAGCTACTATGAGTGAAACAGGTGACATAGCAACACCGTTAGTTCCCCTGCATAGTTTCTCTTTAAATGGGAAGTAAGTAGTCTCTAAGCGAAATTTTAGAGCCTTGGTGATGTCACTGCTATTCGCCAGACATTTTTCTGTCAATGCTGTGTCTAGGTCTAGTAAATTACAAATAATTTTTATCTTTCATAACTTTAAGCGTATAGCTATTTATTCCTTACTCAATGGCATGCATTCATGTCATTTGAGAATGTTTGGGATGCATTTCTCACAACGCAACTGCAAATTGTTGCTCCAGGATTGGTCTTCAACGGTGCCTCGGCTAACAATGCAGAGTGAGTGTAGTGATTGGGTGTATCGACCACTTCACTTACCTGGGAGGTAGGATCAGCCCTGATGGCTCAGTAGCCGATGAAATCTCGACATGGATGCAAAAGGCTCGATTGGCTTTTGCCAACTCACGCCACCTATGGCGCCGCCATGATATCCGAATGTCTATTAAGGGTGGGGTGTACTGCACAGCAGTTCTGTGTGTTCTACTGTATGGCTGTGAAACATGGCCACTGAAATTGGAAGACATGAGAAGACTTCAGGTGTTTGACCACCGTTGCCTTCGTAGTATAGGCCATATTCATAGTGTCTGCATGTGAGTAACGCAGACGTCTTGTGTAAAGTTTTATGGAGAAGAGGTAAGATTGTTTATGGGGTTGTGAACCTTCATCGACTAAAATGTCTGGTTGGGACATGTGTTACGTATACGTTGCCACCGACTGCCTCGTCCTATGTTGATTCAGATGAATGGATGGTTTTGCTCACTTATATCAAAGATACAATTTGACAATCCCATATATTTTTAATCAACGTATAACGTTGACATAAATCTTCCCTGTTACCAAAGGCTTAAATTTCACCTAATCAAGCGTTTGGTAACAAAATCAATAGACAATGCAGCATTAACGAGTGAAGTGTGTATACTGGAAAAGCTTAAAGACGTTTTGTAGTAAAGATTACTTTTTATGTTATCATTTAGCCACTGGGTTGAAATCCAGTGATCTACAGTTTCCTACTTCTGTCAATTCACGATATAGCGTGACCTCCTTCCATACCGTCGTTGAGTAACTATCTTCGCGCCCGAGTTGTTTGGCTCCACCAATCACAACTCACTGCAACTAGGGGAATCTCATCACTAGTGAGGTTATGAGTAAACTCTTGACGAGTCTCATAGTAGAACGAAACAGTTGTCCAGTGCTCCCAGGTTCCCATTGTTCCTCTAACTGATGTCAGTATGTGACGAATACCAGATTGAAATCAGTAAATAAATCTCCACAAGCCTCTAAATTGAAACAATCACTTTTTTGTGATCATTATTGTCATACTAGATATTTTGTCTTTTCAATTTTGTGTCATTATTCAAGTCTGATGAGTCCTTTTAAAAAATAGTTTTTATCAAGAATTTACTTTGATGATAATATGTTTATCGTATGTAGTCTGGAGCTTTTTGTTTCGATCATAAAAATGGTTTAAAGTGGGTTTGTATTTGTCTAAAATTAGAATGATGAAACGGTTCTACCTTGACACGATGGTCTCAACAACCCATGTTGCCTGAAATGGTTTTTCTGTAATATCTTACCATACTATGAAGGTTTTTTTTAGATGATGTCCAGATTAAAAGCTGTTGTAAATTCATATTGTGAATAATTGTGAATAATTAATGAGCGTAAAGATTACGACAGCAGTGAGGTGTTTGTTACGAATGAACTAGTGTTCCATGATGACGCCGCCTACCACCCGTTACTAGGCTGAATTATAAAAGTTATTCGTGAAAACTATGTACTGTCTCTTACCAAGTGGGCTACCCGATTC
This sequence comes from Heterobilharzia americana, assembly GCA_944470555.2. Lineage (NCBI taxonomy): Eukaryota > Metazoa > Platyhelminthes > Trematoda > Strigeidida > Schistosomatidae > Heterobilharzia > Heterobilharzia americana. The sequence continues at coordinate 145,290,112 of OX104127.1, read as the reverse complement.
CGGTGGTTCGGTTCTGTAATTACCAAAGTCAATGTTCTTAAAATAACCGATTCGGTCTAACCTTATATATATATATATATATATATATATATATATATATATATATATATATATTAGATAGGTAGATAGATAGATAGATAGATAGATAGATAGATAGATAGATAGATAGATAGATAGATAGATAGATAGATAGATAGATAGATAGATAGATAGATAGATAGATAGATAGATAGATAGATAGATAGATAGATAGATAGATAGATAGATAGATAGATAGATAGATAGATAGATAGATAGATAGATAGATAGATAGATAGATAGATAGATAGATAGATAGATAGATAGATAGATAGATAGATAGATAGATAGATAGATAGATAGATAGATAGATAGATAGATAGATAGATAGATAGATAGATAGATAGATAGATAGATAGATAGATAGATAGATAGATAGATAGATAGATAGATAGATAGATAGATAGATAGATAGATAGATAGATAGATAGATAGATAGATAGATAGATAGATAGATAGATAGATAGATAGATAGATAGATAGATAGATAGATAGATAGATAGATAGATAGATAGATAGATAGATAGATAGATAGATAGATAGATAGATAGATAGATAGATAGATAGATAGATAGATAGATAGATAGATAGATAGATAGATAGATAGATAGATAGATAGATAGATAGATAGATAGATAGATAGATAGATAGATAGATAGATAGATAGATAGATAGATAGATAGATAGATAGATAGATAGATAGATAGATAGATAGATAGATAGATAGATAGATAGATAGATAGATAGATAGATAGATAGATAGATAGATAGATAGATAGATAGATAGATAGATATAGGTGTAAAACCTGGGCACTGTGGTATTAAATAATTCCATATTAGATTTGTTTATTTAATTTACAGTATTATTTACTGGATGACGTTCTGAGCATAAATTGTTTATTACTGCTCATAATCATACCAATATGTAATCACACTACTTTCGACAATTGATTTCTAATAGTTATGTAACCTCATGTGAGCTGCTTTTATTGATAATAAAATTTTCCATATCTCTGGTATAGGTATTGCGTTACTTCCATTACACGTATTGGCTGGGGGGTTGATTCGTTGACCAAAGATTCAGTAATCAATCTCTCTCTCCACCTAATTGTATTGAATTTAAGTACAGTGACTTTATCCCACCCTATTGTGTGGCTGTGTTAATGCATGCAATTCAATAGCTGAGTTTTTTGCAGATTACTGACCTTATTCGGGTCTGTCATTCTATACTCAGCTAAATTCGTACGTTCCACTTTTCTAACTAACCCCAACCAGCTTGTTTGACCTATGTGCTAGACCTCACACTCATTACATGGAATTTGATAGATCAGATTATCTTGATTGATTGGTTCTATCGGATCCTTAAGCCAATCGACAAAGCTCATCTTTGAGTGAGTTTGTAGGTTTAAATGCCACCCTAATTCCAGCTTTATTGAGGATCATATATAAAGTTTCTGATGTGGCTTCCTTGTAGGGTAACACAATGGACGCTGTGAATTCCTTTCTACTTGTGTTGTCGTTATTGTTCGTACGAATTTCTTGATAAACTGCAAAGGATGATTATTAACTATTAGCGCTTCTTTATGTGTTTCAATTCCTTGTTTAGGTCCTTGCACTGACTAGTCAGTTTTTTAACTGTATGATTTAGACATTTGAGAAAACCTGCCTTAACTGACGTTGGATGGGATGACTTGAAGTCTAGATACCTGTTGGAATGTGTCAGTTTTCTCCAGACGGTAGTATCCAAACCACCGTCTGTCGTTCGTTTTCATCTGCAATCCAATATGTGTAATTCTCCTTGTTCATTTTCTACCTCGTAAGTGAATTGGATTGCGTCTGTATGAGGAAATTGTGGGTATGTTCCGATTTGAACACAGTGTGTCATCCACATATCACCATCATATTTTTGGTGCAGGATTAAACGTTTGTAAAGCCGAGTTTTCCCAAGTATCCATAAATATATCTGTTACGATCGGGGATATTGGTGATCCCATTGCTACTCCCTCTGTTTGTCTGTATATTTTGTCCTGTGGAAGTCAGGCACAACTGTATGCCTAATGTGCTCTCATCAACCGATGTCTTAGTCCTCTGATTAAGTTTGAACACTGTACTCACGAGAAGTTACACCACTTTCTCTTTCCACAACCTCAGGAATAGATTGGCTTCCACTTAGTAGGCTTCCAAGGAGTATTGACAGCTCTCATGGTTCCATTGGTACGTAAAGCCATTCTAAATGTAATTTACTCACATTACCTTTCACTTAACAACTTCCTATCATTCCCAACACTGTACTCACTACTGTTTCCTTAAGTTTTTACTCTGTAATCATCTCTGACGACGCAAAATGCTGTTTCTAGTCTCCTAGAACTGGATGATTGAGTTTTATGTTGGAGCTGTCAAAGTGCTAAGTGTATTCAGACTCGGATAGTAAGACTCTGGTATCTCAGTTTATCAATTTTATGCATCCCTGAAATATGCATTAAACATCTGAGTAAAGTTATTCTTTTGAATTAGCATAACCAATGAAGTGAATCTGCAAATAACACCTTACATTTATCTAGCCATATTGCATTAGGTTTTAGAATACAAAGCTTCATTTTTGACTGGGCACCAGTTTATAGCCATCTACACACTGTCCAATTGAATTAATCTGTTTAAACTAAGAATGATTGTGACACTTATCGATGCTTCTTTGTAGTCTCCACCCAAGTGCCTATTGGTGAAAACTTGAAATCAACCAAAGATTGATTTTGCCAAATGATATCAGATGTTATCATACTAGCGAATGAATTTGACTCTGAAGTTAGGGAATTTTAGTCGATCAGAAAGACAACTTGGAGGTAACTATGATTTGTTATGTCAGCCAGGGAACCAACAACAGTGATTTTCTCTTGAAAGTTAGTTCTGACAGTCACTGTTTTCTGGCCATCACTAACTTCGAACATAAGAAGAGATACTGTCTGATTTAGCGTCCACTGACATTAAACCAACGATGGAGACGGATAAATCATATTGTTATCACCCATCGTTAGAGGGGATCAGTAGAAGGTTGTGAATCTTTCCGAAGTACATGCTTGAACTCGGATCATGTATTGGTATGGGTACGTTTATACCTTCGCCGTAATTAAGTCAAGAAACAGGTAACAGTGAAGTCTTTGTGTGATCGATCTGAAGATGAGAATATCAAGTGTGCATTTAGAGATGAGATATCTAGGCATTTATCTGAACGTGACAGCAATTATCATTCTGAGGAAGACTGGTATGATATTCAATCTGTTGTAGAAGCAGCAGTCAGGACACTGTAATTTACGTTGAAAAGTCAGCTAACACTAGTGGATTTCCGCAACCTTATAAGAATTGATTGATACGAGAAGACCGAACCAAACCGACTCAGATTCACAATAAAATACTCAGCAGTTGTCTAGTAGTAAATAACTGAAGCTCAACTTCTTGTCAGCTGACATGATGGTAACCAATAGCACGTACCAAAGATTTCCAATGTTCGAATTCTTACCTAACTTTCTTGTAGATATGTTGATAGACGATACCATAAGTAAGTCTTTATCAGTTATAGCTTACGCTGTATAAACAATGTTAGATTTAAGCGTAGAATACTAGGTAAGGAAGGCAACTTAGTTGATGAGGCTGTAAATATCCAACGAATGAAGTGGTCTAGACATGTGTCACGCATGCCAAACCGTCACACGCTTCGACTTACAATGCTAACCAAAATAGATTTAGGTTGTAAGAAAGCTACAGATTGGCAGATATAGCACCAACCTATATATCTCTGACTGTTTATGTGAGTCGTCCAGAGAGAGATATATAGTGGATTACTGTGTTTGGAATTCATCGAGTTGGAAGGAGTTGTTGGATGGAAATCCCTAGTGATGCGGTTCAAAACCGGTTGAAATGAAGAATATTTACGCCCTCTTTATCATCTTCAAAGGTTTAAGCATTTCTTCCAATCTTGGTATATTTCAAGTTGTTATTCATCGAAGACTGACATCAGTTGGAGGAACAAAGGAAACCTGGGAGCACTGGACAGCTGTTTCGTCCTAGTATGGGACTCCTCAGCAGTGCGCACCCACGACCCCACCAGCAGGGATCGAACCCGCGACCTTCAGGTTCCGCGACCAGCGCGTTACCATTGAGCCACTGGGTCACAATCCAATGCTCCATATTTCCAACTTCTGTTAGCTCACGATGAATAACAACTTGAAATATTTCCAAATCTCCACAACCCCCTCAAAACTTGGTATATTTACTTCTTCGTATGTTTCTGCAGTTTAGCAAATTTGAACTGTTACACTTCTGTGTAACGCCTGTCTTGAAAAAAGAATATAAATTTGTTGAATGTTTTAAATACTATATAAGTATTTCTGTATGTATTAATGTCTTCTCATGATAGTATAATACTTTGCTTATTGAAAATGTTTTTTTATGGTATACATTCTACGCTGTGCAGTCAAAACGTGGTATTATCGAAACAAGAGCTGATGAATACGTTGAACCAGAAGAAGCTTGGCTACAACAGTAAGTTTTATTGATGATTTCTTCTTATCTATCTATTTTTGTAAATGTTATCATTTTTCCACATCGTAACAATCTAGACTGTAAAATATCTTCCATATGGTTGATGATTTATTGACTAAGACGAAAAACCCAACATTTCAATATAGTATGTGCACTATATTTCATTGTAAGAATGAGAATTAGTGTATTGAAATAGGCTAGAAGAAGAATTTGAAAAGATTGAAGCAAGTATGCGCACCAAGATATGTTCTTAATTCAGAATGAGATGAATAATGAATCTATCAGTGGCTACAATGCTTATTGCTAACAATATAGGACGACTCTTCCATATGCTCAATCCTCTCGTCTATGACTACTGACATTAGATTACAATAACTGTATTTGAATATATTTAGATTTTTCCCTCATCATGTAGAATACAGCATAGCTGGATAAAGGCAATCGATAGTTGAAAAGCCATCGAGGTCATACTCAAATCTTTGCATTCATTTCATTTTAATAACGCTAACAAATTCACCCCTAGCCAATTTTACTTTAATTTTCAACTCACTTCCGAGCTCCAGACCGGATATTATCTCTTTGAGCGTTATCGTCTCTTAACCAGAGTACTGGTCCCCTCACCGAGCAGGAAACACCTTTTAACAACACAATCACATGAAAACCAAGATTCCTGCCAGAGCAGTCTGTTAACGCTCGCTCAAAACTGATCAATGAATCTCTCCCTCACAAATATCAAGTTTCTTCGTGTCCACATTTGACGAATAATTGGCTGGTTGACCATACTTACCTCCCCGTGGACGTGGGCAGACGTGCAGGGAATACGTCTCACTGATTATCCATAGTCCTGTAGGAAGCGATGCAGCATACCTCTCCGGAAAAAAAGGCTCCTCCCAGGTGTTGGTTAAAGCAAACTACACCTGGGATTCTGGACTGAATACTGCCCCACCTTCGCAAAGGAAAACCACAACACCTCTTCTGGGACAGCTTCAACAACAGTGACTACCATGGTCAGGAGGCTGGATTCCCTAACCGTTTATTGGCGCGATGTTCTCAGCTCACTGTGAGGAATCGCGTCCGTGATTAGACTAGATTGACATTCGATTACAGTAACTGGATTCGACCACTTTTAGATTTGTCTCTCATCACCATCATCATTTAGAATACAGCAGAGCTCGATAAAACCGATCGACGGTTCAGAATGTATCGAGCTCATACTCAAGTTTTTGGATTAATTTTATGTTTTAATAACCCTAACTGGTTCACCTGTATATCTTACATCAATATTGTTATCATAGTAGTTTGCCAAACTCAAACAGTGTCTTACAAAATAAATTTAGTCGAATACATGTACCCGTCATGTGTAGACGATTTTTAGGTGTCATTACTCTCAGACAACTGGTTAGGTAAATTATATTCAAGTTCTTCATCTATGTACAAATATTTATGTTAGGGGATTAATAGTTGCATTGAGGATGTATTACTTTGACTATCGAATCACAAGTGAAATAATGTGGTAATAATAATATTCTGAGAAACAGCAGCATTCTGGTATGCATATATATATATATATATATATATATATATATATATATATATATATATATTCTTCCCAGTTGTTTTTTTAGAAATGATGAAATTTAGTGATTATTCTCAGTCATCCAATAACAACATCAAAATATTTTCTCTTATTGATGAACTAATTTAACGATTTGTTTTCTACATTTCGATTGGTCAGCCTTAAGACAACGCCCAAAATATTCCATAATATATATAATGGAGATTTTAAAGTACTCATGATGAACTGACATCAGTTGAAGAACCATTGGAAACCAGGGAGCACCGGACAGGTGGTTTGTCTTAGTATGGGACTCCTCAGCATTGCTCAACAACTAATCAGCGTATATCGAACTCAGGACCTTCAGGTTTCACGGCGAACACGTTCACTATTCAGCCACTGAGTTGGAGTAAACTCAGTTTACAGTTTTCGATGACGTGTCATGCTAGGGAGGAGTTAGATAAGGTTGGAATAGGGTCTATGGTGGCCAGACTAAAACGTGGCACCAGTCGATGAAGTCTCTAACTTTTGGTTTGAGACGTGTGGGGACATTGTAAACTGCCCGACTGGGGCCCCCAAGACAACTGCCATCAGTGGTTGATGACTTCTGCTGACACTGCTGAAAATTGATCACAACGGCACAGGTGTATTCACTCCTTGACATCTAAAGCTTGAATATTTGCGCTGACCATTATCTTTAAATTGTTTATTCTCACACTCTACTTTTTCTGCTTCGATATCATTCCTTTTCTGTCCACATGTTCTTTGTATACTTCTGTGAAGTGTAGGAACCTGAACCAATCCACTTACTTCCGAGATTCTACGTTGATTTTGTCAGATAGTCTTCAACTTCTCTCGATTCGCGACAAAGCGCCACTATCACCCCCAGGGCTTCCATTGGTATCCGCTTCACTTCCAAGTGGTTGACTGCACAGGTCACGGCTTCTCATTAGAACTTTGACGTATCCATCTCGAAGCACGTCACTAATATGTACTTCGAAGTTTCAGTCGGAAGTTAAGCGGATTCCAGCTGAAGACCTTGGGCGATAGTCACACTATATCACTATATCCTGAGTTTGATCCCTAGCGAGGTCATGAGTATGCACTGCCGAGGAGTAGTCCCATACTAGGACGGGACGGTTGTTCACTCCTCCCAGGTTTTCAATGGTTCTTCAACGGATGTCAGTCTGTGGTGAGTGCTACCATATATATGCCCTGCCAAAATTGTTCCAGTATATCACCTAACACCAGTTTATCACTACTTTAAATAGCTATATATAACGCATATTCTCCATAAATTTGCGCAATGGATGTAATCTCCTTTTCAACACAGAAAATTGTGAATCACATCATTTCCCTTTAGAATTTTAGGGAGATTAACAGTCCAGTTTAATGCAACAGAAGAGAAGGATTAAAACCATTTTTTGGTGCAGTTTAATTAAAAGTAACTTGTCAGAGCACAACTATTCCCAACAAAGGTCTGTGAAATTTTCTCGGCAGACACGTTTAACAGGAAATAACACAATTTAATATCATTTTTCCGTGAACAAGCAACTGGTTATGGTTTTGGAACCAGCAAATGTTTACAAAATTTACATTAGAATGTGACAATGAAACAACTAACTGTTAGTGAGAACATCACTACATAGGACAGAGTAGTTAGTCACCTTCTTCGTATCCGTCTACATGAGCATCGTCAACAAGCAGTTAAGCGTCAAATGACATATCTTCGCCCATATCAATGCATACGGACAACTGTGGGTATGAATTTGACTGAGAAAATGTGGAAATCCTGAACAGAGAAAATACAAAGAATGTTAGAGAACTTTTAGAAGTTTGGTATTCGCATCAGTCACCAACCAACAGACGTGTTGACTTTCATCCAACCTATCAACTAGTCAAAAACAACAAGAAGGTCAAAGTTCACGTCAGAAGGACAAGCAGTCAAAATGCATTAAGTGACAATGACAAGACTTTAGCAGAAGCAACCGATTACGTAATAGGCCATCAGGACAAGCTATTAAGCCACTTGTGGAGTAAACACTACAGCTTACTTTTTTCTGAAGTTTGCACTGATGATGTTGTCTAGAATGACAGTAAAAGCTTCCAGCCCATAGAATTCTCGTAACGTAGATAGTTTTATCAGAAATATGAGTATAGAAATGCAAATTCGCTACTATTACTACTAACTAGAATTCCTTCATCAATCAATTTTCCTTATTAACTGGGATTGGGATGATCAAAAGACCTGACAATCCTATCATCACTCGCTTGGTGACAAGTAGACTGTACAGCACAGATGGAGGCAACCGGGATGAAATTTCGCAACTGAGTTATTCTTCGTTGTGTAATTGTCATCTTGGACTTTGAGTCTGGCGAACACTTACCACTAGTCTGCACTATCGGCTTATTAGAATTTGAGTAGCGCCAGTCCATAACTGTTGATATGAGGTGTGTGGGAAGATGCAGACACTGCCTGGTTGGGGTCCCCGAGACAACAGTGATCAGTGGTTGATGAATCTTTGTGACATGGCTGCAAATCGATCCTAGTGGCACAGATGTATTCACTCCTGGACATCTTCTAAAGCTTAAATATTTGCACTGACCGTTGTCTTCAAATTGTTTATTCTCTCACACAACCTTGTCTACTTTGATATCAGTCTTTTCCTATCCACTTGTTCTTTGTATACTACTTTGAAGCGTGGCAACTTGAACCGATGTACCTATGTCTACGAGGTTGTACATTGGGTCTGTATAAAACACCTGAATCTTGTTAATGAGCCATACTAAGTGATGTAAATGTTTGCTGGATACTCATGTCAGTTACTAGCATATAGCTTATAGTAACTTCTAATTATTGTATTCACTCCAATCCCATCCTTCATTACTTTATGCTAATAGACTTCATATCAATGAGTAAATCTTCTAGTTAGTCATGTTTTTCGTATATTCTTCTTCTTATAGAGCGATTGCAGCTAGTTTAAATCTTGAAGGGGCTGAAATTCCTGTCACACACGCAGATGCAGCATATATGAAGGCGTTAGAAGAGTCTCGTATTGAACAGGAACTTGAAGAAAAACGTCGTCGTGCTGAAGATGAAGAATTAGCACGTATACTTGAATTGTCAACTAAAGAAAAATAACTGATTAAATCCTATTTCAAAACTTGAGCACTATTTTCTCCCCCCGCCCTCCCCCCCTTCACCTACTTATATCTTCTCTAGACTAATAGTAATAATAATAGTGGTATAGCTTAATCGTGTCACCTATTGACTTGATATAATAATGCATCCCGTGTGAAAGGTAGACAACAAAAAGGCTATTGCATGCTCTTATTTCAAGCTTATCCAACTTCCTAATCCTTAATTATTATAGCAAAAAAAGGAAAGAAAGATTGCCGATATTGTTTTAATCTATCTAAATGTTTACGGGGTTGTTACATTAATGTTTTTCTGCTTTGCATGTTAGTTTTCAAATGAATTTCAAGCTGCGTATGTAATATATGCAAATTACTGTAAGTATATGTGTACGCGCACGCGTTTCTGCTTTAAAAAAAATGCCTAACAACGATAATAAGGATAATAACAGTATTGCTTCTAGTTTCGCTTAGTCTTCTTTGTATCTTTACTTGAACGCATAAATATGCATTTTGTTGTCGTTGTTAAGGCTGTTAAATAATAAATACACTGCATGCTTTAAAACTTGTCTATTCATTGTCCAATGAACTTCAATTTTCTTCGTTCATTATTTCTTTTCCCTTACATTGTTTTTTTTATTATATATCGCTTGTATTATTCTCAGTTAATGATGTATTCTACTATCTTTCTCTTTCTTTTGAAGTCATTTTCCCTGTGCCCTCCCCCTACCCCTCTATCTTATCATCAATATGATCAATTGTTGTTTACTAAATTACATGATATCACTTTGTTTGTTGGCTTTTTTTTCAACATTAGAAAACTTTTTCATTTGTGTTTAATTGTTACATTTGATTTGATTTGTTTATTTACCGTTATTGATGATGATAATTCTAGTCAAGGCGTGCATATCGTCTTGTCATGTTGCTTCTTATCGAATACGATTAGTTATTTAATTCTTTCTGTATGCTTCGATCTCTACTATAGTTCATTTGTGATCTACTTTCATTCTTTGTATCTTCATATAAATTTCATGATTTTATCAATATTAATTCAGGTAAAATTGTATGTGTTCTTTTATGTTATTCACTATTCTCCTTTGTATAATGAATGTCATAAATTGCGCGATTATTACTTCAAATTTTTATAGGTGAAATAATTCAACTATAAAGAAAAAAAGTTCTTGAAGTTGATCTTCGGCTTTAGAAAAGTCTTGAGTAACCATTCTCTCTGCGAATTCCTTCTTAGACAAACTCCATCTATGCATCAGCGCTTACTTTATCTCTTCTCTCCTCGGGAAGACTCGAGCTTCTGACTTTCTTTGAAGGAAATTTCATACTTATTAGATAGGGTTCTAATCATTATATTGAGAGGACTAATCTTTCCTAGGTATACTTCGTTTAGTAAACCATACTCTTTCACCTCGACAACGTTACCTTGCTTAGTTATAATGAAATTAATTCAATTAGGGGGCTTGTGGTGATTTATTGATTTCAAGTTGGTATTCATCATGGACTGACATCGGATGGAGGAACACTGGAAACCTGAGAGCACTGGACAGCTGTTTCGTCGTAGTATGGGACTCCTCACAAACCCCAAAATTGAATTAATCTGGTGCTCTCATCGGTGGCCAGCTTTGAGAGATGATTCCTAAAGTCCGAATAAGAAGTCGTGACCGGTGGGGTAAACCTAGTGAACTTGAGGACAAATATTCAACGATGACATTCGGTGACGGTCGCCGTATATCGCGAACTGATAGAGGTAGGAAATGTAGAGCATTGGATTCCGACCTAGTGACTTAGTGGTAACGTGTTGGCCCTGGGTCCTGAAGGTTCTGCGTTTGATTCCTGGCTGGGCAGGGTCGCGGATGTGCACTGCTGAGGAGTCCCACACTAGGACGAAACAGCTGCCCAAGCTTACAATAGCCCATGGTACAAAAAATCACAACATTTTCGTTTGAGGGACGTCGCGATTAATCCTAATATTAAAGAACTTCAATAACCTAAGATTTTCATCCATAAAGCAACTTGCAAATTTATCGCGGCAAGTTACCAGGCTCGAAATTGATGCACTTTGGAAATCCTTGTTCAATTTTTCTCTAATATGAACGGATAGACGCATTATCCTGAGTATAAAATCTTTGTTGCTACTGCTAAAGAATATCTTTTTTTTCAGACTTTCCTCACCTAATTCAGTCTAATCAAAGTATTTCTGAAATAGATTAGTCTCCTTAAAATCCGGATATGAACCCTGTCTATTATAAAGTATATGCTTTGTGTAAAGGAAAGTTAAATTCTCAAGGTTTTCAGAGTACTGAAGATCCTCAGTAGACGCTGATGCATGGGTTCTTGAAACTGTACACGAAGACAAACTGCAATCAAAGTAGTTCTGAAAAATACACGAGGCTGTACAAACCATATTTTGGGTCGTTTTTTTTTGTTAAATATCTGAACAAGTGCTTACCAGACTCTTAACACTGTATGATTTCCACAGTTCAGTTTATATCTTGATTAACTAGATAATAATAATAATTTGTACAATACGAGAACAAAGATATTTGCAGAATAAAATGAGCTCATTTTATCTCACAGCTCTCCATCAGCCTTAAACAGCCTACAATTGGAATAAAGTATTAGTAGTAATATTGGCATTGAATACGTAGAAATAAATGAAGATTTAAAATCCAGAATTAACATTAAGGTAGTGAGTTAAGGAAACACAGGATTAATAACCACAAACCTTAGTTAAAACCAATGACACTATATGTGATGAGATAGATAATCCTGAAACTTTAGAAAGCAGGGGATAACAAACAGGCAGGATTGTAAAAGAAGTGATTGTGAAAGAGTTAGTAACTTACGTGGTTACATTAAAAAACTGTAGCCCGTGATTAACAGTAAGTAAACAATTAAAGAGATGATGCAATCAAAAAACAGAGAAACTATACGCATACACAACCTCGCCTAGTACACTAGCTACTAGCCAGTCCTAAGCCTGGATAAAGAGGGAAGGTTGGGTATATGGCTAGCAACGCTACCCCGGAAAACCAGTCCAATCGCTAAAGAGACTTCAAAGCACGAAGAAAATATAAATAAAAACAAACTTATTCCTCTCTGGAATCGGAGAGACGAAATGACGCCGGTTGGTGAAAGCCTACGGGAAGCCAATTGACCGATGTTTCTTCTCTTCTTTCGATGAAAGTGAAAGTAAACATGGGGAGATGGAATGTCCGCACCTTGTTTGAACCTACCAAGGCTGTCCAGATTGCGAAAGAGATATGGCATGGAAGTGCTTGGAATCTGCAGATGGAATGGAAGTCGACTCTCCAAACTTTCAACTGGAGAGTCAATAATCTACTCCGATATTGTCACACAGACGACAACCATGAGCACACTGAGGGAGTAGCTATTATGATGTCCCCAAGAGCATCAGAGGCTCTCATGCAATGGGATCCAATCTCCTCCAGGATCATGACGACAAGATTCAACTCAAAAGGAAGGGAAGTCACAATCATACAATGCTACGCCAAGCACCTGCAAATAATGCAGATCAAGAGAAGGAGGAATTCTATCAACAACTGCAGGCAGTACTGGACAAGACCTCAGTTGGCGATATCAAAATTCTAATGGACGACATGAATGCCAGACTGGGAGCAGACAAGATCGAGAGGCAGTCGGTGAAATGAATGAGAATAGAGAACTGTTTGCGGACTTCTGTGCCTTTAATGATTTGTTAATTGGAGTGCTGTGTTCAAGCACAAGGATATCCACAAAGCGACACGGACTTCACCAGATGGACACACTAAATATCAGATCGACTTCATTTCAATCTGAAGAAAGTGGAGACACACCTTACTGGACACAAGATCAAGAAGGGGAGCAGGTGTAGGTTCACACCACTCACCATCTAGTGCAAGGAACCTTCAAAATCAAGTTGGAAGCCTTCAAGGAAGTTGGTGACAGACCACAGTTCAAGTTCAACACCCAGAAACTGAAGGACAAAACTTCAAAGGACATCTTCACGTCAGCTATCAGGAAAAAATGGGAGATATTGAGCAACATCCCTGAGGAAACCTGCTTGGAAGAACACTGGAAATCTTTGGAAGAGATGTGGAAAGAAGCCTGCATAACCGCATTAGGAAGGAAGAAGAAGCAAGACAAGGAATGGATTTCGACGGACATATGGAAACTGATAGAAGAGAGGAAGATAGTGAAGCAGAAGACGAACCGGTGCAGTGGGGGGATGAACAACGAAAACGGAAACTGAACACAACCTATAAAACACTACAATGGACAAGGAAGTGAAGAAGGGTGCGCACAAGGACTAAAGACACTTCTATGACATATTGGCAAGTGAAGCAGAACAGGCTGCAGGTAGGAGAGACGTGACAATATTATATAAAATAACTAGGTTACTATGGATCTGGGAAGAGATCAACTCAGATGAAACCAATGAATGATAGGGAAGGAAACTTAGTTACCAAAGAGGAGAGACGATGGGCTGACCACTTCAGAAAACTCTTGAATAGACCTCCACCTGTAACTCGTCCAGAAATACCACCAACAACCTAGCCACAGAACTATCCCTGAACACAAGTCCTTCGACAAAAACAGAAGTCCTAAATGCCATAAAACTGCTTAAATCCGGGAAAGCAGCAGGACCAGATGAAGTTCCTCAAAAAGCACTGGAAACAACAGCGGACATGCTCACACCACTACTGTAGAAGGTTTGGAAGGAAGGAAAGAAAGGTACCTGTTGATTGGTTGGAAGAAGCGCTACCTTATCAAACTCTCAAAGGGTGAAGTGAGTCTTTGCAAGAACTGGCGCGGAATCATCCTTGTGTCCACCCCAAGCAAAATATTAAGCTGCATCTTCCTGAAAAGACTGAAAAATGCTCTGGATTCAAAATTACGACCGGAACAGGCTGGCTGGCTTCAGGAAAAACAAATTACGTACGGGTCGAATTGCAACGCTACTCATCATCATAAAACAAAGTATAGAATGGCAGTCAACTCCTTACCTCAACTTCATCGATTTTGAAAAGGCCTTCGATAGCGTCGACCGAGAAGTAATTTAGCAGTTGCTTCAACACTACGTAGTACCACAAACCTTTTTAACCTCTTTTCCACAGCCATATGACAACGCTACACGCCAAGTGATTCACAGTGGAAAGCTCAGTGATGCCTTTGAAGTGAATACAGGAAGGGGTAAGATAAGGTTGCTGCCTATTATCACCGATCATCTTCCTGATTGTGGTCAACTGGACAGGAGTTGATCATGCAAGAAACTGTGAGGAGCGAGAAGAGGGGTATACGCTGTTTCATCGATGAAAAGACCCTAGAAAATTTGGATTTCGCCGATGATTTATGTCTAATGTCGCACAAACTCGAAGATCTACAGGCGAAAACTAACAAATTGGCAGAACAGGCGAGGCAAGGCAGCGAAGGAAGACCGGACTTCTTTCAGGTGAACGTAGAGAAGACAGAGCGGATGAAAATACCGAACCAACAAGCACCAATCACCATGAACGGGAGGAATCTAAAGCAAGTTGTCTCTTTCACCTACCTAGGCAGCGTCGTTTCAACTACAGGCGGCACATGCACAGATGAGGACGTCAAAGTCGGGATCGGAAGGATAGCAATATAGTCGTTTATTAACCTGAAATCAGTGTGGACATCTGCACTCAGCATAAAGCTAGACAACATCTGGATTTTCAACACTAATTCAGTCAAGTCAGTGCTTCTATGTGATGGTTGATAGGCCTGGCACGTTACGGAAAATATTTCCAACAAACCACAGACATTCATCAACAGCTGCCTACGCTCGACACTGAAGATCAGATCAGATGGCGAGAAAGTATAAGCAACAAGGAACTCACTGTCTTGCAACGAACCAACGAGGCAAGAACCTATCGCCCAACAAATATGCAGATGAAAGTGGAGACGGATTGGATTGTACATACCCTGAGAAGACCATTCAGGGACATCAAGTGCCAGGGACTAGAATGGAACCCGCATGGGAAACGACGAGTTGGGCATCCGAGGATGACATGGTGGAGATCGTGTGAAGAAGAAATGAAAGCTTCCGGGCAGTCGTGGAGCCAGTTCCAAAAGACTGCAGAGAACACAGGGAAATGGCGACGTGCTACTGAAGCCCTATGCTCCGCTAGGAACCCAAGGGACAAATTATAATAATAATACGCGTACACACGCAAAAAATCGTATACAGTTACCAAGGTAAAGAAAGGTTAATTACGGTCTCTGTTTGAGTACATAGGTCAGAATGGAAATGGTTGATGATGAGAGCTTCCGCAAATCGTAATAAACATGGCGCTCTTTGTTTTTTGATTACCCTGAAGGATTGAGAAACATCTGTTGATGTCCTGTTCCCATCAGGTGCCTGGCGATTGCGTTTTTAATTACCTTACCACCATTCAGACAGATTTCTCGGAATATGCTCATAAAACCGAGTAGACGCCCTTCTTTTGGTCCTTCTTATGTGCCAGCTTTCACAAAGCACATGCGAAATGATACACACGGTTAGAGGGGAAGTGAGCTAGGCTTTTGTCTAATTTTGACTGTGTTATTAAGCATACTGTAATGTGAATTGAGATCAGTCTGGCTACAAAGAAGCTCTTTCTCAGTGCAGCTTTTGTTTTTTTCTGTCTATTCTTTTAGATGTCTCATCACCTATGAATGCTAGACGAAGGAAAATAGGCTTCTTCACAATAGTTAGGTGTTTAAGTCTCTCAGTAAATTATTTTCAATGCTTCATGATAAATTTCTTCGGACATCCATTCTTCATAAGGGCCTTCTGAATTATGCTGAATTCTTCTTATTGTTTATTTTTTGAGCACAGCGTTTTTATTCTAGTGAAGAGCATCCTGACTAAATCACCCTTATAGCTGATGATTCAAGTTATCATACTTGGAAATATTACGATTCGGTAAGGTGAGTGAGAAATCGCAAAGACTAATGGATTGCGAGGTTTTTTATTTCCGTTAATATTTAAAACAAATAAAATTAGTTTTAATAGGAATGCAAAAGTACTACATAAAATATTTGCAGAAACGTATAAATGAAGACGGATGAAATCAAAGCAGAACTTCGCACATAAGTGCATCAAAGTAGGGATGAGAGGGGTGGCTCGGTGGTGTAGTGGATAACGTTCTGGCGTTTGAACCGGTCGCTCCCGAGTCCGAATCCCGGTGGGGGACAACATCACTCACTTAGAAGCGAGTACATCCAGCTGACGAGTCCCAAATAGGACGAAATGCGCATCATGGATTCCACTGCTAGCCATGATCCATCATCAACATAATTAGAACGCTGGTAATATCGAGGCATCCGCATAGGAGCCCATATGCCAATAGAGACCGATCAATTCGATCCAATCAACGACGGTATCATATAAAAATAATTATACTAAAAAGAGCCATTGATTGATGTAGATGATTATATATTATTATTTTGTCCCCTTGGGTTCCTAGTGGGACAGAGCTTCAGTAGCACGTCTCCAGTGCGCTCTGTTCTCTGAAATCTTTTGAACCTGGCTCCACGACAGCCCACAAGCTCTCATTTCCTCCTCGCACGATCTCCTCCATATCACCCTCACCTCAGACGCCCAACTCGTCGCTTCCCATCTGGGTTCCACTCGAGTGCCTGGCCTGACGAGTGATGTCCCCAGGTGGCCTTCTCAGTGTATGCCCAATCCATCTCCACTTCCTTCTGCATATTTCCTGAGCGATAGGTTCTTGGTTGGTTCGTTCCCAGAGTTCCCTGTTGCTTATTCTTTCTGGCCATCTGATCTTCAGTAACCAGCCAGCGTAGACAGTTGGTGATGAATGTCTGTAGTTTATTGGAAATGCCTTTCGTAATGCGTCAACTCTCTGAACCATACAGAAGCACTGACTTGACATTGGTGTTGAAAATCCGGATCTTGTTCCACATGCTGAGTGCAGTGCAGAAGATCTCCACACTGGTTTCAGGTTAATGAACACCTGTATTGCTTTTCCGATTCTGACTTTGACATCCTCGTCTGTCCCGCCTGTAGTTGGAACAGTGCTGCCTAGGTAAGTGAAGGAGGCTACTGCCTTTAAGTTTCTCCCGTTCATGGTGATTGGAGTTTGTTGTTGTTGGCTGGGTATTTTCGTCACCTCTGTCTTCTCTATATTCACTTGAAGTCCCGTCTTCGCTGCCTCTTCTGCCAACTTGTTAGTTTTCAGTTTGTGCAACATCAGACACAAGTCATCGGCGAAATCCAAGTCTTCTAGGTTCTTTTCCCCGGTGCAGCCATTGTATCCCCCTCTTCTCGCTCCTCACAGTTTGTTGCATGATCCAGTCCACGACAATCAGGAATATCATGGCTGATAGTAGGCAGCCTTGTTTTACTCCTGTCTTCACTTCACTGCAAAGGCATCACTGAGCTTCCCATTGTGATGATTATATAAGGTGAGATTTATAAATAATTTAGATCTCCTCAGCTTACAAATCGCAAGATAAGACTTATAAAAGTTGAACTACTGAATAGAAAATTAATTTATGCTTCATTTCATTTTAAAAATTTGTAAGCAGTGAACAGAACAATTGATGCAGGATAATATGAGTTTATTTATTACAACGATTCTTATCAACTGCTTACATCCACAACACATACTGACAAATGTGTACTGATTCAAATGATAGATTGTATAAATGTGAAGACGTTAAAACTATTTGGATTAGGTAAAGCTTCTGGGATAGTTTATAAGGTTAATTATCTGCAGAATGATTGAATGACTATGCTAGTGACCGGACTTGTGATAATAAGTGACAGATATATACTAGCCTAGAAAGAAGTAGGGTAAGCAGAATTCAGATAATAAGAGTGGGCTATGAAATAGGTTTAGAGGTAAAAGTGAGAAAAAAAAGAGATAAAAATGATAAATTTATGTAATCGGAATTGTAGATTAATTTAAGAAATCAAATTTACAAAGACTAGGAAATATCAGTCATTATATCTTTTGAAATGCAAAGTTCGTGTTTGCGTTGCTTGATTGCGATAGCTCCGATGAAACACGGGGTTTCAGTGGAAGTGCATGTTTATTTTCCACGAATGAAACCGGTTACTTAGATAAAATGAAAAAAAAAACGGAATCAAAAGCTAGTGGCAATCTGATTGATAAAAAGCAAGTCCGAAAAAAAATGCCATCTCTCAAAGTGCGCATGTGACATTCAGAACATATGGTGTGCCAAAGGTATATAGTGCATTTTCTCGGCACCATATACTGATAGGTTTAAAATAAATAAATAAGCATTTAAAATATGTAAATATAAGCTAAGTAACCTTTTACGGTGTTAGCTGGTGTCCTTAGTTTCGTAATTTCTGTGTTAACGTACAGGCATCCATCAGTCTATAGTCACCAATTAACGTCTTCTTTATGCTGATCAGCAGCTCAACATTCAGTTCGCACTTCAGCGCCATCCACGGAAATGAGTTTTAACGTTCCCCCCTACAATAAGATTCTCACCTAAGACCTAAGAGCTCTTTTTACTATCTAACATGTTTTATTATTGGTTCTTTGATATCAGTACCTACTTGTAGATGTTATATTGACTAGTCTGGTACTGGTGAACATCAATTTACGAAAGACTAGTCAGGTGTTAGGCAATAATAAAACAACCAGCACTTTACAATTGGTAAGCTCCAATATCGCTTTATTTGTGAGTACCCAGTGTTGTTTTTGTCCCGTTTTCCTTTCTTTGAGCCTGTATAAATTATGACCTTATAGTTTTTGCAATACATGTCCCTACACTCTATACTTTCCGTTACTTCTGATCATAATGATCTGTGCATTAATGAATATCTAAAAAATGGCTGAAAATCAAGACTCTTCGGAGCAGATAGCCGTTATCATACAACTTTCTACTTTCTGGGCATGCAGAACATCAGCCTGATTCGTCCATCTCGAAGCTGAATTCGCTATTAGATGTATTACCTCACAAGAAATTAAGTCCAACTTAGTTATTATCAGTTTTCTGAAAAATACTGTGGGAAAGGTTTTAGATGCACTTGATGACTCTGCTCCAAACTTTTATGAGGGCCCTAAACAGGTCTTCATCAAACGTATTTCTCTAACTGACCAACAAAAGATGTAGGAACTATTTTGTAATGTTGACCTGGGCAATCCTTGGCCTACGCAAATGCTGCATTAGATGCGACAGTATCTTTCAGATTTCAAAATCGATTTCTTTTTCAAATAGCTGTGACTCCAACGTCTTCCACAGTTGGTTCAAGGCATCTTTACACCTTCCCATCAGTTTTTATTGGTGGAATTATCTGGGGCTATGGACAGAGCGGTAGAAGTAACGCAACTACAATCCAGACGGACAGCAGCCATTGGTACAATTGCTAGTACCAGCCTTGTTAGATGCATACCCGTCCGTCTGTAGTACCTCTACAAATTTCGACCCAGTTGCTCACATTAAACCTCATGAAGATCTGTGGTATCCGAAAAGGAATGAAGCAACATCGATCGTCATGCGATCGAGTTTCTCGGTCACGTTTGAGATCTGCTACGAACTATCGCCACTTTAGGTAGTAACCAAGAAACTTGCAAACTGGAGTTTGTTGGTACTAATTGAGCGTTGAAATCACCCGCTAATGTGACTACATTCTGAACATTTTGCTTAATCCAGCCAAGTTGACAGTTTTTGGAAGGAATAACCTTTTGCATCATTCAACCAGCAGTGGGTGAACGCGTGGGAAAAGATTACGATGATTCCCATAACTTCCCAGTTTTTACAGATCCATTCAGTCGGACAACGCACAAACGGCTATTGATTGGTAATTCAGTCGAGAAGTGCACTCCACCCAAGAACTTAATGCTATACGTACACCAGTGAGCTCACAAGAGCTAGCCATTATTGAACCGTCGGACACTCGTAAGGTGAATTTTGTAAACTTACCACAATGGTCAACTGAGGTCACGTGCATAACCATACTCGGGTTCCGTATATGTATCTCAGAAACAGTATACATTCACGGCACGAGATTCCAGAGTTTTGGCATAGGGTTCGGATGTTGATATCTACCTCCAATGTGAAGTTGGCAGCGTGACCTTAGGGAACTGGGAGTGATATTTTGCCGACTTACACTTTTAGCAACAATCGTATGGTCAGAAGTTTAGAAAATTGTAAGAAGTTAATTAGCGGTATCAGGAAGTGAGCGTAAGGGAGGATGGAAAGTTATGGAAAGTAGGTGATGGTTAGTTGAGTTTTGCATACTTTCGGAACAGTGCACCCAGGTAACAATTCCTGATCACACATATCGTGGAAGTTGTTTCTCTGATGCATATGAAAGATAAAAAAGGTTATTTTTACGTGACCCCAGAGTTCAAGGAATACCTGTTTGAAATCTATCACAAACTACATTTTTAAGATTATTAGATTGAGACTTTATTGTGCTAAATTAGAACACGAAACGTAGATACTGCTGGCACCGGAATACTGCAGGTCGGAGAGGACTGGACTATTTTGGGGGAAAGCCTTTTCTGATCGACCCTTCTTGCCGAAAAGGCAATATCCACATGATACTTCTGGTCATCCGAGGGGAACACCTTACTGCTCCTACGACTCGTCCAACGAGCACTGACTTCACCCCCAGACCTCCATTATAACGTAGCTATTTACGGTATGACGATAACTGCTTTTTGTCTTGTCAACAGACCATTCTAGCATGACAGAACCTCAAGAAAAAAGCGTTCTAGCCAGCGTAGCTTGTTGTGCCATTATAATAAGCTCGACCACCACACCGAGATGTAATTAGGTAGATTATAAAATTTGAGATGAATGTGAGATAAATGAATGTGTGACAGTTGAGCACAAACGGTAATGACTAAATTTGTAGGCATAAAAATGGAAAAAAGTGACAATAAGGTTAAAAAAAATGGGTATGAGAAGAGTGAATAGTTACATGAAAATTAGTGAAAATATTCAAGACTTCGAAGATCATAAGAAAACTGTACATATCTTCACTACTGTGACCAATATTCAGTCATGTCACAGAGTCTCCAATGATTGATTTTTGTCGCCAGCCAGTCTACACCTTGCTACATGGTTCAGACCAACAGTTAAAAACTTCATGAAGTGGCGCTACATTTGGGTAAGGTCATACTGAGCCTTCTTTCAATCTAATCTTAATTTGGCTAGTAGTACACGCTGATGTAAGCAGTGCCTCTACATGTGCAATACATCCCCAAGCCACCTTGGATGTTGAAGGTTGATAATTTCATCTACTAACTTATCTTACCTGTCTAGAAACCCTCCGCCTTTCCTCGACATTGCCCACACAGTGATTCTAGAACACATAAAGAATGTTATGGATACACCTATGATCAAAATTTTGTAACCTCTTCACATCCCTTACTTTTAACGGCCACATCTCAACCGTATAAGATGACAGGGTGAACTGTAGCACTGTACACTCATCATTTGATTACCGAATAGCAGCATAAACAACCCCCATCATATCCCAGTAAACTTGTCGGTACATTTGTAAAAAAGGAATATCTTTGTGCTCTATAAATCCTAACCAACGCATTAGAAGAGTAGATATTTCAATAACACCATATAATAATGAGATTTAACGTTCTAAAAAATGCCACAACGAAAACTAAACAAGTTAAACCATTCAAATAAATTTATTTCCAAAGTCCCATACATCAGATTTTTACACGAGTAACTACCTGGAACATGATGTACAAAAAATAGACCGCAATATGCCATTTGAAAAGATGATAAAAGTAGTAGTTAACTGAGAAACAAAGTTATCACAAATTAATTCTTTTAGACAGCTCCAAAAGAAAAAAAAACAAGATAACAACACGCTTACTCGTAAGAAATAACAGATCAAAATGACAGTAAGTAAAAACCAGAGATGCATCATACAGAAATTATGGCTATTACTGACGAGTAGCATCCTGTCTTTCCAGATCTGTATGCTTTGATCAATTTGAGTACACCAATCTGGAACTAGACCATTTTCTAAGTAACTTGTGCGACTCAATGAACGACCCGGTAAGCATTCTAATGCACCAAAAATTGCACCTAGAAATAGAGAAAAAACTTATAAGTATGTTCAAAAATATATCTGGTTCTTCTTTTATAAATCAAATATTTAATATGAATATCGGTAATTACCCTACGAATTAGGGTTACTGACTAGTGTTTAAAAAAAACAACTAATTTTCAGTGCTAGCTGATGATAGATTATTGGACTCTTTATTTCCATATTATCAAATAAGCAATTATCAAATTCGGTATAAATATGCATAGGATATATCATCTCATGATGATTGGCTTAAATGAAGATAATTGTTGATTTGATAAAATTTATGACTAGTTTAGATCATTGTCAAATACATTCGAAATGCTCAAAATTGCTAAAAACTAGGACTTTTGAGATAAACAATCACCATAAAGAATCATTTCCCCTTAACTAACTCATTTTTATATTTTGAACGTTTATATAGATGGAAGGTATATTTCGAAAAGATTTGATGACCAAGAGAAGTCTACGAAATCAACAAATCAGTAAACACATGAACGCAGACTCTTTAAGAACAGTTAATACTCTTTACTAGATGTTTGAAGATCAGATGTCTCAACAAAGATCTCGACTAGTGTATTCAGTAAAACTTAAAAACACTAAAAGATGAGAAGAGTGTAATCACTGAAAAAAGATACATAGAGGCGTGAAAGGAATTATTAATAAAACAATACAAATCAGTAATTACATGCAGATTCACGCATTACTTCATGAACGAAAAATGAATGTGTAAGGGTTAATTTTATCATCTGGTTATGCACAGCTCAATACTAGGCTGGAATCCTAGTTGGTATGTGGCTAACTTAGTTAAAGAAGAAAAAGATCTCGAGGTAAAACCAACATATCAATCTCCGCAACTGGTTAGCATCATAAACCCTTAGACAATAAGTGTGGTTCATAGCCTAGTACATGAACTCGTTCCAGTTTCACTTGAGTTAGGCACTTTAGAGACCATTGCGTTAATCTTTAGGTCTTATAAACTACTTAATACAACTCTGATGGACAACTTGTTTATATATGAGGGAATGATGAATGAAGTTAAAAGCAAACTACAACACAGGTAAGATTGGAACTAGTCAACTGTTTTAGATGCTAAACAAATGCAATTTTTCGAATACCAAATAAACGTTTTAGAAGGCTATGTTGATGCTCACCAATTCTGATATACAAAATTATAAACCGCAGCATACCTTGTCTGTCCAACTGTCTTTGTTAGCGCTCATGTCGACCGGGTGCCTGTTATTTAAATAGATGGTAACTTGGCAGTAACTCTGGTGTGTGGGTTATCTTATAGTGAAGTTAAGGCAATATAGCAGAAATAAGTAACAGATAACTAATCGTATAAACAGTCACTTACATAGACTGTAACCATAAAGTTAGAAATACGGTATCACAAGGTTTTCGTGAACGTGAGCGAATCGAATCGAAATGAACTCAGCAACCACGTGCACACCCCTGCAGTAGGCAATGAGCCACATCAATTGTGTTAGGACTAACGATACCCCTAGGTATATGGAGTGGACTCTGAACTCTTAATCACTGGTTAAAAGTCAACTGTCTAAACTAATGAATTAGTTCCCGTAGAGGCAAACAGTATCCTAGAGTTTACCATGGCTTAATTCTAGTCAGTCCCGAAAAAGTAATTACTGAAACAGCAACTATCTTCTTTGACCAAAATACGAAAAACCTTGAATCCTCGCTTTCTTTTTTGACTGAGATGAAGAAATAAAAAAGCTGGAAAAAATAATAGAGTGTATTGGGGTCTGTTTAAACACCTAATGGCTATCGTATTATTCTAGCTATTGGAAATAAAGTTGGTTAGAGCCATGTGGATTGTTAGGAAACAAGATATTATGTAGAAAAACTACAAACTGGCGGTTCGAAATCAAACATAACAAAATACCATCACTTCGGTTGAGTGACAGTTGCACCAAAACTGGCTCCCAAGTCATCAAATCCTCTTACCGATACACACTCTTCAATACACTACCTACAACTTTCTGGACACCTGATACTTGTGCTCAGTTATTTATACACACTGCAGCATATATCTTTTGTTCCCCGACCAAATATTCTGCGTATGCAATCCACATCAAATCTTCGAAACAAATAACAAGTTGTGGTAATTTGGTTGGTTGTGGCTAGCAGAGGAATCCAGAACGCGCGTTTCGTCCAATTTGGGGCTTGTCAGATGGATGTACCTGCAATCCTGTGAGTGATGTTGTCCCCACTGAGACTCGAACCTCGTACCCATTGCTGCAAACCCCAAGTCGTTACTCACTATGCCACGGAGGAACGACAGCCACTCTTCTTGTGCAACGAGTGGTAGTTATTACTATTTATTGATTAAGTGTGTAATTCTCCAACCAAATTACTATCATTAGCACTTAGTTAATATCGAGGCATCCGTATAGGAGCCCCATATACCAATTGACGTCGGACAATTCGATTCAGTGAAACAACGGGGAATTAAAAGTTTATCAATTAATAGAAATAAATCACAAGTTGGTTTGAAAAATCGTATCGTCGTTCAATAGTGCTCGGTTACAAAATTGTTTGTGAGCTGAGACTGATGAGTCATTATTTGAAAATCTGCAAAGGAGAATATAAATTCATTCCTATAATTATTCGAATGCTTAAGTATAGGTATTCGTTTACACAGATGATAACTCATGGAGACTTACCACCAAGCCATCCTACGTAATTCGCTTCGCCAGGAGGATTGTGGAATTTAAAAGACCCCTTCAATGCATGCAGTTTTGAGAACTCAGGAAGTTCCAAGTGTGAATTGAGCTCTTCCATAAGGCGAGGTATGAAACCAGGAAGCATGGTTGTGCCACCGATAAGTACTATGTTTTCTGCTAACTTCCTAGTATTTAAAACAAAATTACTTAAATGAAAAACAAAGTTGATCTTGCAAGTACGACACGATACATTTACCTTCACTATGATACATTAATAAAACAAAACAAACTACCTCTCGAGGTTCCTATGAAGCCTATGCACTGAAAAAAAACAGAGTGCACCCAGCAGCCATGAGCACGTTCGTGCAACTAGCACTGCGTTTCATCCACTGTGTGACGGTCAATGTACTACCTGGCTACGCAGACCTCGGTAGATAGAGTGAGATTCCAACCGGTGACCCACTGGTTGGGTTACCTGCCTAGTCCAATGAGTGACAACTATACATTCATTGCACCCTGAAAAGATGAAGAATACTTAACATACCATTAAATTGACTTATAACCCACAAGTCACTTTAGTCAGGTGTCATGATTGTAGCACTTATTGTCACAATCAAAGTGAAGGTGAGCAGTCTAACAAAAGAGACCTAGGCTTCGCGCACTTGGTTTGTGAATACAAAAACAATAACTACAAGATAAATTGAATTTTGAGGGAGTTGTGGGGATTTAGAAGTAACAACTTGGAATTACAACATACTCAAAAAAAAGTGGTAACGTCCATTCAAAACAAAAGCAGCTGATTCAAAGCTGATATATTTGTGGTAAGATTTCTGAATAAAACCGAATTTTTAGATAGGATTGCTTCCCCAGCACTCAAATAAGAACTAATAAGACAAAAGGCGATTGTAGCCATAAGGACTTACAAAATAGCAGTAGAGAAACGAAAAAAGGTAGCGCTGTAGAAGTTGAGTTGGGAAGACGTAAACAAAACTTTTAGCAAACAGATGTGATGAACCAGACAGTAGCAAGTTTAAGACCATGCAAGATTATTGAAACTTATTTTGTATCAGTTTCGAATGAATCTAGAATTTCATCTCTGACTATTGAATATTATAGATTGATAAAGTGCCTTGTTGAAATTGATCTCCTCTAAGCCATCTTGATAACAAATATGATGTACTATCCCAGTATAAACAATAACTTTAGTCACCACAGTCTAGTAGCACGAATTCATTCCTGACAATCTTCCAGTATGCAACAAATTGGCATGTCCTGTCACTTTCATTTGAATTCACCTACAAGAAAGTGGGCTTTTTCAACATACTCTTGTTCAGTTGGAGCGCTAAATAAGCGTACTATGAAAAGTTTATTTTACACACTGTCGGTAACTTGCTTTTTACGTAGATGATACCGATTTTGCCAAATCGTCATCAGCAATAAAAATAAAAGCCTAATAAATGCAGCTTTGTTTTTTGCCAAATAACGCTCTAAAACCATTTAGTCACGTATGGATGATTCATCAACCGCATCCCTGAAAAGCTGCGTCCCAGGATGTTGTCTCGTTAGTGGGAAAACCAACATGAATAAACAGTCAAGGGTGTATGCAATAACAGTCATGCTCGAATATAATGCAAAACGAGATTCTTGTCATCAGAAATAAATTTTAGAACATGGAGCATGGGTAGATATATCTACTGACTTACTGGTCAGTAATGTTAAATAAACTATATAATACGTTTAAACGGCACTTACAGTTAGCTAAAATGCGTTAGTCATCAGTAGATATCGTTCCTATCCACACTAAGATGCTTTGGACACATAAGAACAAAACAGTTCAAATAGAAACCCAGATAAAATGTCATTAAACGGAGTTGGCTTGTTATTAAAATAAAGGGACCCAAGATAGATAACAAAGGCTGATTTTTTCGTGGTACAATTTTTCTTACTGAGTTCGTGATACTTCGAAGAATCGGTTACGATCTAGTGCTTGATTGAATACCAAAAAGGTAAGCACTGAAGAACTGTTATTTGTTAGGAGGAAGCATATTCATTTCTTGCATACAACGTTGCTGCTGACCAACAAGTGTGAAATTAAATATTTAGGATTCCTCAATTCTAGCCAACTTTGAGAATAGCTCGACTACAATAAAACTTCATTAGCAACTACAACCTATTACTCGCCTTTCAGGCCACAAAATTCCACCAAAACACCGGAATTTTCCCATCTAAAGATAGTTATTGGCATGTGACAAATTATTTAGGTCGGCTTGGTATAACTTGGAAATCTGAAGACAATTACAGTCACACTATCATGTTAACTACACACCCAGTTGCAACACGCATACCATGAATGAAATACTAAGTCTTCCAGCTAAAAGTTTGACGAGGCCAGTCCATGAGAGCATATGACTACGTTTACGCTAAATATTGTGCGGTAACCATTGCAGCGTAAAAGGGTACACTTTAACTAGGGGTTTCAATGTTACGCGAGTTAAACTACTGAACCCACCCTATGCACCATATAATCTTCAAGCAAGAATAAGGCAACAATCTAGTGATAACAGCTAGCCTGTATGGGTATTTATTGAAGTTATTCAGTGGCGAAATATGCTTCAGATGCGAATTCAGAACATTCTTAAAAACGAAGAAAGGAAGAAAATAAAGATTAATGTGCGACTCATATCGACATCCCAATTTCATGAAACAACAGCATTAAAACTGTTGACTCAGCATACTTAAAAAGTATGAATAAATGCCAGGAAAGCACTTCGTTAGAAAAAACACCAGTTGGTTTACGTGAAAAACTAGTTTCGCGCAGGCGATCAGAAGTAGTACCTTCTAATATCAATTGGTACTAGCAGAAGTGATTTCAAGATTAGTGTAGTGATCGTAATTTGATCATTGTCTCCGGAGAACAAACATTCGACTGCCAACTCCCGAATATCTGAAGGTACTTGGATGGGTCTTTCATCGCCTAGACTATCTAGAGGGAAAATAAATGTTTCCTCATAAGAATCAGGCTTTTTGATCGATGAATCAGCAGAATCCTGCCATTTTTTCCATTGTACTGCTCTACTTTGCGGACTAACGAAACATGTACGGACTAAAATCAATTAGATATAGATACCACGGTACCTTTTATGTCTTCAATAGTGTGCTCCGACACAAAATGATCTGGACACGGGGAAAAATGAGACTCCTCATTTATCACATCAACCAATCTAGCCTTTTCATTTAAGTATGATCTGATGTTCCTAAATGCACAAAATTATGAACATATGTTAAACGTAAAGTACTCATGAATCCGTTTGCTACCAAGTTGCGCTGCCTGCCAAGCATTTAATAATGTATAACCTTCATAAACCTGAATATGGTATCAATACATACCTATTACTTACCGGTATGATTTGAGCATCAGTATAACCACAATCCAATACAACTGCAGCAGAAATACCAAGAGTGAACAAAGCCATCAAATGTGACGATGCAAAAAGAAC
This sequence comes from Heterobilharzia americana, assembly GCA_944470555.2. Lineage (NCBI taxonomy): Eukaryota > Metazoa > Platyhelminthes > Trematoda > Strigeidida > Schistosomatidae > Heterobilharzia > Heterobilharzia americana. Next base: position 145,261,543 of record OX104127.1, on the reverse strand, counting down.
AGATGGAGCCTATATAGGTGACTAGATCAGCGGTATTTTACCTCAAAATGGTTAAACAAAACTTCTGCCAATACTTCCCGAAAAGATGAAGGGCAAAGGACACTTTCAACAATAACAACCCTTCGGTCTTTTGGATTCACCAATAAATGCCTACCAAGTATAGAACGCATGAAATGAAAGGATGTGGATACCGATAATAGATATTGTGCAGGAAAGTTATCAAGAACTCCTGCCTTTTATCTTTTTCTCTAACAGAAGTGAAACTTTTTCGTGCACCCGTAGGCTGAACAAGTTAATGTATTACACTAGTCAGACAAACCACAGTAATCTCCGTCGGTATGATGAACCTTGGTCCGGTTTCTCCTGCGAAACCGCACCTAGCTCATTAAAAGCACTGAAAATGACGCTCACTTTGTGTAAACAGAACCTATATCAAAAACAACAGCTGTTTTTTCACCTAGCATTAACGACTCCAGACCTGGCATTTTGAAGTTTTATTATGTACCGCAACTTCCAAAGTGCCTTCCAAACTTCCTTTAAGACGTCAACATCCAACATCCATAATGCAAGTAGAGGAAACTTGTAGTTTTTGTAATCTCACTTCTATGTCTTGAGGCTGAATGTTTTTACTCAGCCACACCCCTTCGATGGTCTCAGAAACCTTCTCATTTAACTTACTTGTTGCTTAGGAAGCAGTGGTTGTCCATGTGCAAGTTTTCTTTGCAAATTGTAGTCTAGTTTATTTAGCGGAACCTTAGATCTTTCAATAAAATCAGCTAACTTTTTGCAGTTCCTGTTGTTGGTAAGAACCTCTAAATAGGTAGTAAGCGCTGTTCGAATATTGTGAGAAATAAGGTGGGTAGAGAATAAAAAGAAGCGAGTATCTAATATCTAATGTTTTTTACGTGCTAGTGTAAACCGACTGATTTCTTCGCTCTAACCTCCAAGTCTTGTGGAACGGTTCCAGGTCTTTGGTTGGTTCTGATGCAGTTGGTCCACCTACTCACCTGCTGTAGCTGTGGTTAGCCCGACGGGTGGAAAACAGGTGTTACTAGTAATGACAGAGGTCGCATGGGTAGCATTCCGATTACTGCAGTTGGGTGATAAGGGGGTGTATAGGCATGCCTTCAGTTGCTACCAAAGAACGGTGGTGGTTAATCGTTCGCCCTCCCGTGCTTACAGAGCAGTTGTGAAGGGATCAGCTGAGGTGTCCGTGGCAATTTCCTTTAGAGAAGCATTCCGTGGTCTATACTCTGTGAGAGACGAGGCTAGATCTGACTTTTGCCTTCTCCCCCTGTTGAGAAATGTGCTGGGGGTTGAGACAAAACTACTTTTTTGGCCCGCAATTTTGACCTGCTTGGGTGATTCACTTGATGGATGACGCTGTAGGCCGTTATTAGGTCCTGTCTTCACTTTTGGTGGAAAACTCGGTTTCGGCTTCTGGATAGTAAACAAAGTAGTCTGCGATAATCTCGGCAGTTTAAATGTCTATAAAAATCCGGCCGTTCTTCGAGGGTGTTCATCGAAAGAGCAGCTTGCATTGCCTAGTAAACTTCTCGAGGAATTTCCATCTGTTATAAACTTTTTTACCACTGACTCATATTAAATAAGTAATAATCTTCGACGCAATCATTCAATTTTACCCGCTTGACTTTCCCGCCACAGCGTTTGGGATGAGCGTGTTGTGCTGCTACCGTTGACTTCTTGCTTGCCATGTTGTGGCTGTCTGAAGCAAACCGTCCTCAGAGTTAGCCGTAAACCAGGGCACAACATTGATTAGCTCGACAGCGTTCATCCATTGATTTCATTCATTTAACGCGTTTACTCCTTCACTGGTTATTTTTTGCTTTGTACATTAAAATGTCTAGCCTTATAGATAGTGATTTCGGTATTGTGAAAGAGTTTGTTTTACTTAGTGGACACTTCAGTGGCTACTAAGAGCCGACTGCTAAGGAAAGATGCCCGGACAGTCGCATATTCCATGTCACAGACAGAATATTTAACATCAAATTCATGGTGGATACGGCGGCCGCTCTCAGCATTTTCCCTCAAGACTTGGTCGAGCATGGACATCAAAGACCCATAATCGTGCTGCAGATTGGACAGATCGGACAGAATGCCATAACCCTTGAACCTAGATATAAACGGCAGCCTTCTTGTGTCTTCATCATAGCAGACCTAGGCCTAGCAATACCGGGTTTAGACTTTCTTAAAGAGGTGTGAATTTTTAGTGGACACAAAAATAGGAGGTTGACATTGTGGGAAAGTTCTAGTTACAGCATGGTTAAGGCGAGTTCCAACACATCCACAAACTATGTTGAATCTCTCCCAATATCGACAGAAAGATTTGAAAGTATATTGACGGAGTTTACAAGCCGGATGTCACCTAACACACACACTCACTTTAGTACCAAGGTGAAATCGCTTGAAAACACAGGGCCTCCTCTTATCTGCAAGACCCATTAAACTGGCGGCAGATGAGTAGAAAATCTCTGGGTCCGAATTTGATTACAGGCTTCAGGTAAGCGTCATCCGCTCTTCCAGCAGTCAACGCCCAAGAAAAATCAACCACACTGGCCACCATGTGACGACTACGGAACTCTGAACAAAAGAACCATTCTTGATAAATACAGAGTACCTCATGTCCAATATTTCAGTAACTGTTGTAAAGGCACCACTGCACTCACTAAACTTGACCTGATCTCTGCTTGTCGCTGCCCCTACGGTCGAAGAGGACATTCCAAAAACATCTATCACCAATCCATATCCCCTATTCCGGCTTGAGTGGATACCTTTTAGCCCTCAGCACGCTGCACAAACTTTCCAGCGATTTATGGATGATCTGCGAGATTTAACTTTCACGGAGGCGTTCATTGATTACTTAGTGATCACCAACCGGGATACGCACCCACATGGAGACCACATATGAGCAGTTTCGAGAAAAATGAACGACAGCGGCACGGTGGTAAATCAGAACGTGTCATCGGGGTCGATACCGTCGAATTCGTAGGGCATACGGTTAATATAGAGGGAATATTACCACTGCCAAAACAGATGGATGCTATCGGTTAGTAACGACTACTCACCTCCATAGCGCAACTAAGAAGTTTTCTTGGCCCAATTGCTCTTCGTCACAGATTCGCACCTTGCTGCGCACCACATTTGCAACCCATAATTGACACCTCAAGGGAAAATCCCTAGGACTTTAAGCCCTCAACAGAAGCCATACAAAGTGCCAACCAACTGAAAACAGCTCTAGCAAAGGTTACAACTTTAAAATGCCACGATTTCAGTGCACTGCTAGTACTTATGGCAGATGCTTACTACAATGCTCTGGAGCAGCACTCATTCAGCTGGTGGACAATCGCTGGAAACCGGTGTTGCCCTTTTAAAAACGCCTTCATCCATCAGAGACTCGGCATTTGGCCTTCAGCCGGGAGCTGCTGGGAATCCTTTCAGCTTCCGTCACATGGTGTAAGGTAGGACGTTTGCAGACGACACGGACCACAAGCCTTTAACTTACGTGAGAAATGCAGTGCCTTATAGGTACCTGTCACGTGAACTTCGTCAGTTTGCTTTTATGTGGCAATTTACGAGAGATATGGGACACTCTAAAAGGTTACGTAAAATTGCATGGCAAACGCTCTGTCTAGAGTTAACGTAAATGCTACTCATCAATCCACTAGAGATTTCAAGGCGTTGGTTGCAAGTCAAGAAAACAAAGAGTGATCGGGAAATTTGCTTTCTAGTGGTAGCTGTAGCCTGAACCTCAAATAGTCGCCTTCACCCACTGACGAAGGGCGTAATTACAGTGGCACGATATGAGATCCGTCCAAACCTTATGTTACCAAAAGTATGAGACGGTTGGTATTCGTTAACTCCCGCCCATTGTAACACCCTGAAGCAAGGGCCTCCGCTAAACTTGTGGCCGATAAGTATAGTCGGCCCAATTTACAGCGGACATGCTCACACCACTACTGCAGAAGGTTTGCAAGGAAGGAAGGAAAGGTACCCGTTGATAGACTGGAAGGACGGCTACCTTGTCAAACTTCCAAAGAAGGGAGACCTAAGGCTTTGCAAGAACTGGCACGGAATCATCCTTGTGTCCACCCGAAGCAAAATATTAAGCCGCATCATCCCAGAGAGACTAAGGGATGCGCTAGATTCAAAAGTGCGACCCGGAATAGGCTGGAATCAGGAAGAACAAACCATGTGCAGACCACATTGCAACGCTATTCATCATCACTGAACAGAGTATAGAATGACAGTCAACTCCCTACTTCCACTTCCTTAATTTCCAAAAGGCCTTCGACAGCGTCGACCGGGAAGTAAGTTGGCAGTTGCTTCAACACTACGGAGTGCAACGAATCTTATCAACCTCATTCAACAGCTGTATAAAGACTCCACATACCAAGTGATTCTCAATGGAAGGCTCAGTGACACCTTAGAAGTAAAACAAGAGTAAGACAAGGTTGCCAACTATCACAGATCATCTTCCTGATTGTGGTCACGGCAGCAAACCGTGAGCGGCGAGAAGAGGGGGATACGCTGGACCGGAGAAAAGAGCCTAGAAGATTTGGGTTTTGACGATCATGGCTTATGTCTAATGTCTTGTGGCATTTATCGTTTCATACAGTTTTCGTCCGAAAAGTAACATTAGTCTGTACTTTAAATCGCTGATAATAACAGCACCAGAAACACTTCAGCACTATTCTGGTTTTTTGAAAATGCAAAGAACATCTCTAAGAATCAAAGATGAGATGTTATTGGGCACAAACGCGAAGATCTGCAGGCAAAAACCAACAAGCTGACAGGAGAGGCAGCGAAAACGGGATCTCAAGTGAATGTAGGGAAGACGGAGGTGGTGAAGACACCCAAACAACAACAGTATCAACAACAAGCACCAATCACCATTAACGGGAGAAACCTAAAGGAAATAGTCTCTTTCACCTTCTTAGGCGGCATCCTTTCAATTACAGGCGGCACAGACGAGGATGTCAAAACCAGGGTCGGACAAGCAAGATAGGCTTTCACTGACATGAAATCAGTGTGGAGATCTACTCCCGTCAGTACAAAGAACAAGATCTGGATTTTCAACGCAAATGTCAGGTCAGTGCTGCTATATGGTTCAGAAACTTGGCGTGCCACGAAAAGTACGTCCAACAAACTAGACATTTATCAACAGATGTCACCTACGCTCACTTGGTACTGAAAACGAGATGGCGAAAAAGAGTGAGCTACAAGGAACTCACTATGGCTGGCAATGAACCGACGAGGCAAGAACCCATAGCTCAACAAATATGCGGAAGAAGAAGATGGATTGGACCGTACGTGCCCTGAGAAGACGGTTTGAGGATATCACGCGCCAGGCCAGGTCCTCGAGTGGAACCCGAAGGGGAAACGGCAAGTTATGCGTCGGAGGGTGACATGGTGGAAATCCTTTGAGGAAGGAATGAAAGCTTGTAGGCAGTGGTGGAGCTAGGTTGAAAAGATTGCAAAAAACAGAGTGAAATGGCGACGTGCTACTGAAGCCTCATCTTCCAGTAGGAACCCAAGGGAAAAAATAATACGGAGCGATATGCGAAACTGGGTTAAGGAACGTATAGCCTATCAACATCTCAAGGTAAACCGACATACACTTTCACCTTTAGGGACGTTTTCTTGACCCGATGCGTGTTTTGCTCGCATACACGTGGATTTGTCCCATTCCAACGGTTTTAGGTACCTACTTACATGCACTGGTAGGTACACAGCGTTCCCGCAGCTGAGAGGATCACTCGACTTCCAGACCAGTTATTCTATCCTGTTGCTATAAGTGCAGTAAATCTTCTTGTAACCAAAATAAAGCCTCAGTGAGAATTTTTATCTTTGACGCGCATGTATGCATATGTGAAATTTCCTAAGCATTCGAGTGAGTTCATGTAAACAGTTATAAGAACTGCTTGTAGAATGTCAACGAGCGCAAGGCTAAAATATAACACCATCCACGGAAGTGCATTATTTACCTAGTTTTGGCGTGGTGAAAGCGAAGGAAAAATTAGCATAGTGGCTTGCCAAACAGCACTGATACTGGAATTTGCATGTTCAGCTCAATAGGTCCATCAGAAATACGCATGTGGGCACTGATGTTGAATACCATCTAAACTTAAGCTATTGTTTTCGGAAAACCGTTCGCCGCGGAACATTCCTATCCCCTTTAATATCCTCTGGAAACCAACACATATTTGTCAGCAACGTTTAAAGCATGGGTGCGTAAGTGTCAATGTCTGAACAAAGCAGAAGCTTATCGGTAATCCAGAGCCGGGGGTTTTTTAATTGGGGTTCAGTCGACAATGGATTTTAACTTTTGTGTACACCAGACAACTTCTATGCACGACACTTCCAAAAGTAGCTTATGCGGTCTGTAGTGCTGATAAGGCCAAGGGAAGGCACCCAAGGAGTTTCTCGTCTCCAGTTTCTATCACATGAAGGCTAAATTTCCGTGAGAGTTATCGAATCACATGTCCCATCTACTGTCTGCCAGGGATTATTTGTAGAACAGCAAACCTCAAAGTAGACTTGTTCCGCTCAAAATACCTTGCATAGTATATAGAAAGGTTCGAATTACCGTTTTGGTAAGGCTCACCGTCTAGTAGCTCGAAATATGCCTACATGCTGGGTGGGATATAACTGTGGAGGTCCTGAAATTATTCTATTGATTGCTGCAATTCATGGGAAATTTCGATACATCCATCTTAGGTAAACCTCCCCAATCTTGTCAGATTATATCAAGCAACCAATAGCGTGCACCTTTGATTCACCACCGTGTGGTAGAGGTCTACTGGGTGCTGTGAAATAGTAGGGAAAAAATAATGTTTGCAAAAAACACCTCTGCGTTCAAATTTTTACAAACGACACACCTTTCAACACTGTGACGTTACTTTCAAGATGCTTGCCTCAGGCTTACTTTCTACTCGATGAACGAGCTTCCTCAAATCAAAAGCTTTCTCTCCAAATTTAATGACCTTGTCCCCATAACGTTTTTGCATGAGTGCCATACACAGCCCTGAAGTGGCTCCAGAGTGATCGTAAACCACATTTATTTCGACAGGCCTTTTCAACCCCGATTTCAGGTTATGTAAAAGTGGTAGGAACATGATATTAGTGCATGCATTCCTCTGAATGCAGTTTTAAGAAGTTGACACGAAAAATAATCGACCGGCTTGCAGCTATAAGAAGCTCACATGAAACCATCTGCCGGTTTCAGTATTATCTCAACTCTACAGTGGCCTGGACCGCTACCTATTGACTGCCAAAAAAGAGTAATTCAGGCCTTACTGTCGAATCAAGGCTGCATTGGATAGGTTTGCATAATGAAATCTGCATATCTCCATGTGGAGACGCAATAATAGTGAGTTGTTGGCGATGGTGAAAAGAAAGCCTGTGCCGCAGTGGGGCTCGGTCAGTAACCTCCGGATTCTAGGCTGGGCACTCTAGAAGCTTGCTCACACCTTGACTTCTCAAAAACGAAGAGTATCCCCAGGTCGCCTTGTGAAGAATTCATTTCTAATCCTTGATTAAATGCAATCACACTGGCAGTAATCAGATAACCAACTGAGTATGCAGACCAGCTACGCTGACTATTTGTAACACAGCTGCTGAATATTGTATGGCTTTGCTGTCGCCTACACAGCACAAGAACAACGGTAAAAATCTGAATTCACACGTCCTCCATATGTGTGAAGGGACGTTATACTCCCATCCATTTGCTGTGTGAAGGTAATGCTGAAGTTACCATGAGCTTCACAGGCGTGACTATTGTATCACGAATAAGTATCCAACGGCTGTTTTCCTTCGGCATTATCAGCATGATGATGCCCGTAAACTGGTAGCTTTCATGTAAGACTTATTGTATAGGAGAATTCGTTTTTCTATTTTGACACCCCCACTGATATGTCACTTATGTTCTACTGACTGCTGGTCATAAACAGCTGTTCTTTAACGAATGAATGGCCAAGAACTTCACCTATTCCCATACCAATCCAGTTCCAACCTCCGACCAGTTGCGACTGTCAACCCGATATGCATTAAATCTACTCACTGTCCACTCCGTGCAGAAAACTATAATCTTAAAAGAAGCTTGGCCACCAGCTGCTACAAGTAACAGTGAAATAAATGTAGATGGTGGTTTTCTGATCCAGTGAAACAGAAATTGCAAGAAAGGTTCAAAGTCACAGTAAACAGGAATAATCATTTCGGGCACTGTCGCCACATGGCTTTCAGACTCACTGAGATGCTGCTTCATGGTCAGGCACAGAAACGTGGAGGGAATGATCTATCAAATCCCCGTTAAGGACACGGAACATAAGCAGCTGCCGTTTCAAGTAACGCTCACAGTATCAAACATATTAACAGTACAACTCTCTTGCATTTAGTAGGTGGTGGAAATTTGATCAGGGTGGGTCACGTCTTTCCTGTGAAATACTGTGCCCCTTGCAATCTTTTCAAACGTACACCACTTCGTTCCATATGCATAGCCGAAGCTATAGGTATCAACACAAGAAAACAGGACCCATATGTTCAAAGTGGCGCAGAGTGGCACAGTGGAAGCGTGCTGTGCCCATAACCCAGGGGTCCGTGGATCGAAACCACGCTCTGCTAGGGGCTTAACCTCGCCTGGTTAACTAGTTCACTAGTTACTAGCAGATCCTAAGCCCGGGTAAAGAGGGAAGGTTGGGCATAGGGCTAGCAACCCTACCCCGGAAAACAAATCTAACCGCTAAACAAACTTCAAAGCACAAACAAAATATAAAAAATGAAAACAAACTTATTCCCCGCTGGAATCGGAGAGGCGAAATGACGCCAGTTGGTGAAAGCCTTCGGGAAGCCGATTGGCCGATGTGTCTTCTCTCGATGAAAGCGAAAGTAAACGTGGGGACACGGAATGTCCGCACGATGTTTGAGCCCAGCAAGGCAGCCCAGGTTGCAAAAGAGATGAGAAGGTATCACACTGAAGTGCTTGGGATTTGCAAAAGCAGATGGAATGGGTGTGGACTCTGCAAACTGTCAACTGGAGAATCAATAATCTACTCCGGTCACCCAGACGACAACCACGAGCACACTGAGTTTTCGAGTGGCTATCATGCTGTCCCCAAGAGCGTTGAAGGCTCCTATGCAGTGGGATCCAATCCGCTCCAGGATCATGGCAGCAAGATTCAACTCAAAAGGAAGGAAGGTCACAATCATACAGTGCTATGCACCTACAAATAATGCAGGTGAAGAGAAAAAGGAGGAATTCTACAGACAACTTCAATCAACACTGGACAAGACGTCAGTTGGCGATATCAAAACTCTAATGGGTGACATGAATGCCAAACCGGGTGGGGACAACACAAGAAGAGAACTAACCATGGGTCAAGAAGCACTCAGTGAGGTGATGAACGAGAATGGAGAATTGTTTGCAGAATTCCGTGCATTCAGTGATTTGGTGATTGGAGGCAGTGTGTTCAGGCACAAAGATATCCACAAGGCGAGCGACATGGATTTCATCAGATACCAGGACACACTAAGAATCAGATCGACTTTATCTCAATCTCAAGACAATGGAGACGCAGTCTACTGAACACAAGGTCAAGAAGACGAGCAGATGTAGGTTCAGACCACTATCTAGTGCAAGGAACCTTCCAAATCAAGTTAAAAGCCTTCAAGGAAGCTGGTGATAGACCACAGTTCAAGTAGAACACTCGGAAACTGAAGGATGAAACTACGAAGGAAATCCTCAAGGCAGCCAGCCATCAAGACAAAATGGGAGATATCGAGGAACATCCCTGAAGAAACCTGTGTGGAAGAACACTGGAAGTCTTTGAAAGAGATTTGGGAAGGAACCTGCACAGCCGTATTAGGAAGGAAGAAGAAAGAAGACAAGGAATGGATCTCAATGGATATATGGAAGCTGATAGAGGAGGGAGAGGAGGATGGTGAAACAGAAGATAAACCAGTGCAAGGATGCTCAACGACAAGAGGAACTGAACACAATGTATAAAACACTAGGCAAAGAAGTGAAGAAGAGTGCGCGGAAAGACAAAAGACACTTCTACGAGAGGCTGGCAAGTGAAGCAGAACAGGCTGCAGGTAAAAGAGACCTGACAACCTTGTATCAAATAACCAGGTTGCTATCTGGGAGGAGATCAACGCAGACGAAAGCAATAAAAGATGATGACGGGAATTTAATCACGAAAGAAGAGAAACAAAGGATGGGATCCCGCCAGAAGCATTGAGAGCAGACGCAGAGACAACGGCGGACATGTTCACACCACTATTGCAGAAGGTGTGGAAGGAAGAGAAGGTACCTGGCCATTAATTGGAAGAAGGTTTACCTGGTCAAACTGCCGAAGAAGGGAGACCTCAGTGTTTGCAAGAACTGGCGCGGAATCACTCTACTGTCCACCCCAAGTAAAATATTAAGCCGCATCATCCCGGAGAGGCTTAAGGATGCACTGGATTCAAAACTACGACCGGAACAGGCAGGCTTCAGGAAGTACAAATCATGTGCCGACCAAATTGCGACGCTTCGCATCATCATAGAACAGAGCATAGAATGGCAATCAGCTCCCTACCTCAACCTTATCGACTTTGAAAAGGCCTTCGGCAGCGTCGACCAAGAAGTAATTTGGAAACTGCTTCATTACTGCGGAGTACCGCAAACGTTTATCCGCCTCATTCAACAACTATATGGAGATGCCACATGCCAAGTAATCCACAATGGGAAGCTCAGTGATGCCTTTGAAGTGAAGACAGGAGTGAAACAAGGTTGCCTACTATCCCCCATGATATTCTTGATTGTGGTCGACTGGATCAAGCAGCAAACAGCGGGGAGCGAGAAGAGGGGGATACGCTGGCTGGACTGCGGAAAAGAACCTAGAAGACTTGGATTTCGCCAGTGATGACTTGTGCCTGATGTCACATAAACTTGAAGATCTACAGGCGAAAACTAACAAGTTGATAGAAGAGGCAGCGAAGACGGGACTTCAAGTGGATATATAGAAGACAGAGGTGATGAAGATACCTCACCACCACCAACAACAACAAACTCCAGTCACCATGAACGGGAGAAACTTAAAGGAAGTAACCTCCTTCACCTATCTAAGAAGCACTGTTTCAACTACAGGTGGCGGGACAGACGAGGATGTCAAAGTCAGAATCGGAAGAGCAAGACAGGTGTTCATTAACCTGAAACCAGCGTGGAGATCTTCTGCACTCAGCATGTGGAACAAGGTCCGGATTTTCAACACCAATATCAAGTCAGTGCTTCTGTATGGTTCAGAAAGTTGACGCATTACGAGAGGCATTTCCAATAAACTACAGACATTCATCAACAACTGTCTACGCTGGCTGGCCACTGAAGATCAGATGGCCAGAAAGAATAAGCAAGGAGGAGCTCTCGGAACGAACCAACCAAGAACCTATCGCTCAGGAAATATGCAGAAGGAAGTGGAGATGGATTGGGCATACACTGAGAAGGCCAACTGGGGACATCACGCGCCAGGCGAGTTGCTCGAGTGGAATCCCCATGGGAAGCAACGAGTTGGGCGTCTGAGGTGAGGGTGATATGGAGGAGATCGTGCGAGGAGGAAATGAGAGCTTGTGGGCTGTCGTGGAGCCAGGTTCAAAAGATTTCAGAGAACAGAGCGCACTGGAGACGTGCTACTGAAGCTCTGTCCCACTAGGAACCCAAGGGACTAATAATAATAAATAATATGTTCAAAGGAAATGTGTGCATCTGCTTTGTCTACCTTGGTCTATAAAAGTGTCAACACGTTCTTTGTGAAGTTTTCTACCACAACTTTCACATTTTAACCTGCAACCTCTTTCTTCTCCATAGTTTCCCCCATTTTAACGATAGACATTCATTTTCTTGTCATGAGTTTTATGCCCTTGTTTACTGGACGGTTTCAACTCTTGCGAAACAACCTACTTTTGTTATTTCACTGCTCTATTCACGTAATTTTTCACCCGGCTTGAATATAACTCGTCGCTATGTAATGGCTATTTGACCCTCAGGGAACAAACAAGTTCATACGGCAGACAGACAAACGAACCATCATCTCCAGATGTCGCCTGCTGACAGCGTGATCATTCGGTTCCTATTGATTTCATCGCACATATTAAGCAGTTCCACCAGGTTTGCAGTCTATGGAACTTTCTCATGTCTTCTGGAGAATCGTACCCGATGAATTCGTTTTCGTCACTGAGAGTCGGTGGCATTTCCCCCTTGTATTTATATCTCCTTACCAAAAATACATCAGATCCCCCGTGGAGTTTTAGAACAACGATCTCCTGTCGTATTTTATAGCCATTTCACAGCAGTTGAAGACTCAGACTTCAGCGTCCTTCTCTGCCTTGGGTCACAGCTTCTAAAGTGGATGGGGAGTTTCGACCGTTCTACTCCAACTTCGGTTTTTGGGCGTAACTAAATCAAGAAAACCCAGGTAATCGTAAAGATTTTCAAATCGCTCATTAATCAGCCTCCAAATTGGAATCGGCAGCAAGGAAGATGGAAAAATCGAATTCAAGCGAATGCTTGTCCTTCGCTAAAAATAGCGCACGGTGGAGAATAAATTATTTGCATATTTACGTCAGGTCATATAGCAGCAAGTAGCAGTATGTCCTAACAGTTTAGCCGAAGTCTCTCGGGTAGCCAAGTTGACCATAACTACAGCAGGTGAATGGCTAAATTTGCCGTATCTACTGGAGCACAGGGGATGTGATCATGTCGCGTGGCGTTATCCAAGTTCTCCGTCATCCTGACAGATTAGTTTAAAGCTTCAGTCAGGAAAGCCACCTTATAGGGCCTCCCGTTAATAGTAGAGCGTGAGAGAGCAGGTACACTAATTCGTACTAACTCTTTTGCTGTTAGAGTTTATGAACTTTGGAACTCCCTTCCTTCAGTTGCTGCAGCCCCCCTGGTACCTTCAAGAGGGGTTAGATGCGCGCGCCCTTCCAATAATGAAGTGTACTGCTCCTGTCTTCCATTTTTGGGACGGATCTACACTGGAAACGCCCACTTGGAACACTCAGTCCATCAAAACCGAACCTTTGCAAGGCTGTTGTGCACATACTTGGCTGTTGCGTATTCATCAACGTACTTATCAACAGGAAAAGATGAGCATTACTGATTCCTTGAACCTACCAATCTGCCTTCAGGCAGCGGTTCTGGGTTGTTTTAGCCACCCAACTGCCTCAGCTTTCGGTCCTCTTTGACGATCACTCCCCGGGAAACATCCTAATTTCGGTGGGAATCAGACCATGCCTAAAGAGGGAAGACGAATGACAGGCTGGGGAATAAGGCAGCCACAAGCAGTTCACCGTAAACCAAACCAGCATCTCCGAGGAAAGAAGGCTGCACCGTAAGACTGAATGGCTGCAGTATTTGCACTGAAGCCCTGTCGGTGGTTCATGAGGCATTCGTACGCAACCTACGTCACCAATGGGCACGTGGCCATTGCGATAGAAAAGCACTCCGATGGTATTACAAGCTGATGAAGCAGCCACCATGCATATGCTTCCGGTACACTTGTTCAAAATGCAGGGGGCCCTCTCGCTCCATACGGAGGACCCGAGGAAGACACTCTGCACCCCATAAAATCCATCAAAGTTCCCTTACAAGGTAAGGTCAGCATCAAAGGATGAAACAAAGGAACCTGAAAGCAAAGCTAGGTCTTTAGCTATGCGCACACCACCACTCATGAAGACTATATCAGGTTAGGCTTCCGTGTCTCATAGGTGACCGCGGAGAACACCAAGCTCATGGAAAAGACACTGTCAGCCGGACCCATGGCGAAACCCAGCCAAAATGTCCTAGACACTTTGCCCGAGAAACTACCAGGAGAGATACTCAACAAACCTACTGAAAAGTCGGGTAAATCACCCGTGGCAAACGCGAGCCACAGGGGGGCTGAAATGATCTTGTCTAACGCCGATGTATCGGCAGATTTATAGTTGGTCAAGGGTGAGCGGTTTGATTGCCGAATGACGGCCGACTGTCGGAGCTCCCGTCCTTCCTGGGACACTGCATCACTTTCCTTGAGGAGGTCGGGTGCCTCAAGAAGAGCCACCCACCTAGCTGTATCTTTGAGTGTGGTTAAAGAGGCTGAAGGCGCCCTTCTTCCCCCACGCCGACCGGACACTGTCAAAGCCTGCAAAAGTAGGGCCAGGGCTGATGAACTGTGGCCCTCAAAGGAGAGGGAGAGAAAACCAGCGGTTGGCGATCAGAACAAAGATAACACTGTGGTTATACGTGGGACCACGGAACAGCTGAGTGATTGGTCTGCTGAAAATCGGTGCCTCCGCGACGTCCGAAAATGTAAAGACCTTCAAGCAGAGCTGAAACCGATAATGCACCAGCTAACAGCGTCACCAGACTCCAGAGGCCAACGCATCTGAAGTTCATCCCTGCTCCTAGACTACTCGCTATACAACTCGACTTACATTCCCCCCTCACCGGCGTTCCAAACATGTGGCATGAAGCGGAAGACCGTGTGGGCGGCTTAGTACGCCTGGGGGAATAATCCAAGACCCACTAGGCAAAAGCAGAGAAGGCAACCGCCAAGACCTCTGAAGCCGGTACTTATCCTGCATGCGTTGGTCGGTGAGTTAGATACATCGAGTAGCGAAGCTTTTGCTGCTGCCGTCCCGTACAAGTTGGAAGCAACCCTCCAAAAAACGGAGCGATGCCAGTCATGTGAGGAGTGGCTTTCCTCAACTCAACCATCCGAGTGTTTCCCCCACGAGATTACGCAGCCAGTGCTATCCTGTCGTCAGACACCCTAAAATTTATGCACAACAAGGTTAAGGGACTAAGAGGGAAAGCAACGGAGATAAAGAATCCGGGTGAACGCTTGCACGCCGACATCATATTCGTCCTCGAGTCCCGGCTCTCACTGGACATTTTCGACAGACGAATGCATGTCACTGGCATGCAGCTCTTCCGCAAAGGCAGACGGCTCAGAGTGAGGAGGCTGGCTCCATGCGTGAGCTCCTGTATGACGGCAATAGCGGTCAGCAACACAACCCCGACCCGGACCCTAGAATCTTTGTGGTACTACTTCGCCTCCAGTCACATCAAACACGTGGTCGGGGTCATATATGGGTCCCTACTATCCCCCCTACGCACAAGAAAATGTTGATCAAGGCGGTCTTGGAGGCTACCGCTGCAGATTGCAGATCTGCAGTCATCACTGGCGACTTCAACGTCCCGTCCATCTTCGAGATGGAGGTAAGGTACTCCGGATCCTTCAGTCGGAAGCCGAAGGATGAACTTAAGATTGCTGGTCTCTCAGAAATAGCGGGTTATGACACACGATGGATATGCACCGTGCCCAAACTACGTTCTGGTGGACAATGACCTCAATGAGGATATTTGTATCCAGCCCCTTTTTGGTCTCGGTGACCATGCAGCAATAACTTTCTCTATGGTTACTAAGGAGGCTGTGCAACCGGAGACTCCCGGCACCCTTCCCCGCTACAGTGAGGCCGTCACTGAGGCCACAAGAGATTACCTTATGAAAACATCACGGCCGGTAGACTGGATTCATCTCACAATAGATGAACACTGAGTACGGGTGGAGGAAATAATCGTTACAGCCATCAGTCACAGTGTGCCAGAGGTAACCGTCAGTGAGAGCCTGAAGGCTTAGGCACGGGACAGAGGGGCTACGTCGGACCAAGAAGCAGGCTTGGTTTGAGTAGCTTTCAGCACACAGAGTTTGACACCTTGAACTATAAAAGAATTCGCGACCACTGCAACATAATAGGCCTTAGCGACGGGCTTAGCTATCAAGTAAGCGTGGAGAGGAAGTTGGAAAGTGGCCTCGAAAACCCGTATCCCTTCATGTCATGAAGGAAGCTGATCAGCAAAGGAGTGAGTATTATCACGTCCTGATGGAGGTGTACTTGGCATTCTAAAGCCAGCTGAGCCCCTTAGCTCACACTTCGGATCTCAACTTAGTACTGACACTAAATCTACACTGACTCGATACAACATTGATCTGATCGTAAACAACAAATACCTCTGCCACATCTCAGTCCGAGAAAAAAAGTTTGAAGAAAGCGTCTGAGCTCCGCCCAGGCAAATCCCTCGACTGCGACCTGAGACCGGTGATCCTAAAAAACTGCACCGAGGTGCTAGCAAAACCAATCTGCGACCTCTTTGAGTGCTCGGTGGAGCCGCGCGAACCCTCCAAAGGGTGGAATTGTGTGATCTTGACACCCAACTCCGATGGAGGCGAGCAGAAAAAGCCCTGTCAGCTATAAACCGATCGGCCTAAAGTATTAGAAACCCCTATGGCCGACGAGATCTGGGAATTTCTTAAAAAGAACGCACTGTGCATGGTGACCAGTATGGCTTGAGGAGTGGTCATTAACGTACTACCAAGCTGGCAACTACCTTGGGCGACTGGGTGCGGCTGGGACAACAGAAAACCAGTACATTCTGTTTTTCTCGGCTTAGCCGAATGATTTGACAGTGTTCCGCCCACCGACCTGCTTCAGATGACCATGTCGGCCGGTACAAATGAACTGCCACTCTCTTGGTTCGAGGACTACCTAGTAGGCAGGCAGTTCTGCACCGAGGTAAACAGAACACGGTCAGGGTGGAGAAAACCGACATCAGGGGTATCCCAGAAAACAATCCTAAGGCCAATTCTGTCCCTGCCCTTTGACAATGATCTGCCACACAAAATTCTCTTGCCCAATCTTCTCTTCACCGATGGCTTTAAAGTATGGACAGTGGCGAACGAAGGGGCCAACTCCACAGGGCTACAAAGTGACCTGCGACAACTTGAACTCTAGTCAACGGAAAACAGCTTGAACTACAGTCTGGGAAAGCGCGGAGCAGCGCACATCAGTACCTGTGAAGCAAGGACGACCAGCTTCCAACGCACGCTGAGCGACCATGCTGTCGGCAGAGCATCCGCGGAGAGAGACTTGGGGCTCAACCTCGACACCCTGAATACCGGCTGCAACTACAAAGCATGGCAGCCAGAGCCGATGCCACTTTGCATTTCCTGTGTGGACAGCTTAGTATCTCCATCCCTGCGTTGTTTCTCACGGTTTTAAAATCCTACGTATGGCCTTGCCTACATGTCTTCGCCACCGCAGCACCCCCAACACTCAAGAGAGACTGTAATCTCCCTGAATAACACAAAGATCTGCAACAAAACCATTTGAGGGAATAAGGGGAAGGCATACTCTGAAAGACCAAAACATCCGAACCTGTTCGCCTTGGGCCATGGCAAAAACAGGGGTAACCATGCGATGGCATACAAGGTCACCCGTCAGGCAGACCACACAAACGAACTTGCCTTGTCCGTAACATGCAGGTAGACAGGATGAAACCCAGTTTGGATGGCACATCAAAGAAGTAACACCACACTTTGGCCCAACCTTTCCTCTTTGACAGTATGTTCTTTATGCAGTGCACTACTCCGGGATGAAGTCATAGTCTTCTGGTAGACTCATTCAGAAGACTGCTAGACAGTCATGTCATTTCGCGTAGTTCACCATAGGCGTACTCAGGGCGCTGCTGACCTCACCATCAAGTCCCTTCTACCTACCAGCCGCAATCTCTATTCTTGATACACCTGGTTTATCCACTAACTATGCTCTAGCAACTAGACCCATCCAATATCCAATATCTTTTCATGAACTGGTGTAGACCAGTTGATTTCTTCGCGCTCGCTTTTAGGTCTTGCGGAACGGTTCCAGGTTGTTGGTGGATTGTGATGAAGTAGGTCTACCCACTCGACTGCTGTGGCTCTGGTTAGCCTGATGGACAGTTGGGCGTTGGTTAAATTTTTAGGGGGTGTGTTGTTTTCTCCCAGGGACCGTGGTTCAGACGGGGTTCCTCAAGTGTCGTACCAGCAGTCGGTTGGTCGGACTCCCAGCCAGCATTAGCTTCTGGCGCACATTATGAGTTTCGGGCTAAAACCGAAAATTTTACTTCGGGCGACGCACGACATCCCCCGAATGTTCCAAACCTTTTCGCCGAAAGTGTCAAAAGTCACGAAGTGTGCCCTAAGTTTCTGCAATGCGCCCAAAATGTCTGCAGTGATCCTGAAGATTTGTAATAACCCATATCACAAGTGATGAGAAGGCATAATCCGTAATATTTTCATCTAAATATTCTACGTTTATGTGCTATATGTGTTTATGTTATAGAAGTCAATAAAATGTTAGCGGCCAAGTGAAATATTCGTGAAATTTAGGGGGAATACCCAAAAGTTGCTAAGTGCGCCCGAAGTAGCTTCGGATGAAACCCGAAAGTTCCAAAGAGCGCCCAAAGTAAGTGCTGGCTGGGCTGGCTGTAAAAAGAGATGAAAAGCATGTCTAGAGAGAGAAAGTGCGATGGAGAAATAAGTGGTAGAAGAAAACTGTCAGGAAAGCGAAAACGATACGGAGGAAGAAACATCGATAAATTCATGAGAGGTGATGGGGAGAGCTTTTATTAATGTGCCAGAACATAAAGTCAGTAGGAAGAGAAGGAAATAACATTATGGGACGGCTTATGGGAATAGAGATAGTAATTCTATTGTTAGAAGACGGTAACTGGAGGGGGCGTCCACAGAGAAGTATGAGATTGAGCCAAGTTCGCAATGATAGTGATGTTACAACGTATTCTGTAATGAGTTGGCCTTACTGAGTTAGTGGGTCGTGCCAGCCTAATCCACGTCCCAGCTGGATGCTCGCCAGCCGCTTGTCGCTGCCTAGCTGTCCAATCTCTTCTTGAAGCTATCAACAGACGGAGCGGTAGCAATCTCAGCAAGCAGTGGCGTTCTGGTGGCCATAAACTAGCGGAGAGAAGTGCGAACGCACACAGGTTTTTGCCGTTTGATGGATGCTTCTCCTTGGGTTACCGCGAGGATCGCTACAGTGGTCGTTCGGAAGGATTCCACTGTTCAGGTGACTTGGGTTACTCAGTATTTTGTAAGCCGTTATCAAGTCACCAAGCAATCTACGGTAGCTTAAAGAGTAGAGTCCTAGATCTTTCAACCTGTCCTCATGGAGTTTTTGCCTCATTCCCACGACACCCTTTGTAGCTCTCTTTTGGGCTTCCCCTAGGAGGTTCACATCTCCTTTCAGATGTGGTGGCGCAATGACGTTGTGGACCTCTTAGTGAGGTCGTATGTAGGTCTTGTACAGCTCCAAAAATAGTTCTGGGGTCAGGAGACGTAGTTGTCTGCGCATGAAGCGCAGTACTGCGTATGCTCTGAAGGTGTCTCCTGGATAATTGGAGCTAGTGTCTAGCTTGTCAGTTAGTATTAGTCTTAGGTCTTCCTGCGTTGCGACGTGGGAAAGTTGTGTTCCACAGAGAGAATAGGGGCCTTTCTGAGAGTTAGGAGTGCGGAGAAACATGGCTTGGCACTTATCCAGATTAAATGCCAGTCCATTGATATCCACTCACTCTCCAAGTAATCTGAGATCACTTTGCGGTGCGCTTGATTCTGTTTCGGATGCCACAGCTCTCCACAACTTAGCATCATCAGCGTAGAGTAGAATTGGGGAGCTGAGATTCAGTGTGAGGTCGTTCACAAAGAGAAGGAATAGGAGCGGACCTAGAATCGCTCCTTGTGATACACAAGATGATGTCCTCCAAGTCGAGCAAACCCTGTTAACTTTTGTGCAGAATTGCCTGCCGTCTAAATAGTCCTATAGCCAGGAGAGCACTTGACCATTCATGCCCAACCTTGATGTCTTGTAAATAAGAACGGTGTGTGAGACGTGTCAAAGACGTCAGCAAAATGACATGGACAGGAATTTGGAGGTCCCAACATACCGTCGACTTATCACCGGCAGCCAGAATGTTTGAGGCACGGGATCTACCTTTTCTGAAACCATGTTGAGCATCACTTAGTGCTTCCCTCTTTTCCAAGTACTCTCTGACATGGTCGTCTACCGGGCTGTCCATTACTTTTGACACTACTGGTAGAAGGACTATGGGTCGATAGCATTTTGGGTTCTGCCTGTCTCCTCCTTTGAAGATGGGGGACAGAATAGCACGTTTTCATTCTCTTGGAAGCATGTGATTTTCTAAGGAGTTTTGAAGCAAATTACGCAGAGGGCTGCACGAGGCACCCGCGCATTGTTTCATCACAGCCACATGGATGTCATCTCATCCTGGTGAGTTCCTTACGCAGAGATCGATAGTTTTTCGGGGACCATAGCAGGAGTTACCTTCATTCCATGCAACTCCACTGCATTTGGTGGTGCTGAATACTGCCCGGGCGGTTGGCATTTTTGATTAGATGGAGACGTGTTCAGTTGCGTGTCGAAGGCGGTGCTAAAGGCCTCGGCAACCTCTAATCCAAGAGGCTGTATCCGTTTAGGCCTTTCAGGATGCAAGCCCCTTCGGCGGGTGGACTTTCTGCCTGCCATAAATCGATTTAGGTTCTTGGGGTTCGCCTCGAGCTTCTGAGAAAGGTTCGCCTGGAACGACCTCCTGTATCCCCTCACTTTGATGTTACTTCGATTTCTTAGGGCCGTATACGCGGTATGGTCGGACCCTTTTCCGGAGGTCCTACACTTATGCTATGCTTTCCTCTTGGCTTTCAGCGATGAGGTTCGCTTCCTCGGCATTGCTGTGATTACTAGGACGTTTTCAGAGATAGCCCTCCCGATGATATCTCTAATTAGTTCCCAGTGTTGATCAATCGAGAGGTTGCTCCACTCCTGAGGCCTTGGTGCTGTCGACAGATATTGGTTCATCGTCAAGTAGTTTGCTTTGCTGTAGCAAAGACAAGGGCGGGATCCCTCCCATAACAGTTGTTCGTTGAATATCAGGTCGAACGTTGCCACACCGTGATCGCTGCTGCCGAGGGGGGTTTGAACCTGAACGTTTTCAGCCGGCAGGTGGTCGCTGGTAAAGAGGTATTCCAGTTTGAACTGCTTTCCGCCTGACTTTCAGCGAGTGTCATCGCAAATATTCTCATGCAGTTCAGCCTTTCGGATAGTGTGAGTAGGTTTCGGTCGAACCTTCTGCTTGAGGTTCCCCTGTCCTGTCCAAGATTCAGATTTGAAGCATTAAAGTCGCCGGCCGTGATGACCTGGTCACATCCCATGGACGTCGCTCTGGACATTACTTGCAGCCGATTATGTTCGACGTTGCTAGGGAAAGTTCTGTTGACGCCCCTGCCAGGAACTTAGTGTGTCCAACCGTAAAGCGACACCAGATGGGGTCTGGGAGCCCTGAAAGTAGAGTTTCAGTTGCTCGTTCACTTTTAAGATGGTCATTTATAAACACTGCCACTCCACCGCCTTCCTCAAACTCCTTCTGTCTCTTGAACAGACGCATACCGTCTATACTAGTTTCCATGTCACTAATATCCAGTAATAATCAAGTTTCTGTCATGATTATGATCTTTAGAGCAAGGCACGATCGTAATTCCCCCATCTTAATTCTAGGTCTCCTCACATTACTGTAAAGACACTTGGATATGTTTCTAACAATATGGGGTGTCTTGGTGGTGGCAGACTAAAGGGGGTCGAGCGCAACGGCGAGACTTGCTGCAGGACAGCCAGCTCCAGTGGAACCGCTCCAATCACAGTTTCCCCGCGGTGTCTTCTGGGGATTTTATAGAGTCTAGGCTGGTTTGGATATGTCGTCTGCTGACAGTGGTGGTGACGTCAACACTAGGCGGGGCTGCCGTTTGTTGTTGTCGCAGTGTCTCAGGCCTGCTTTCACAGCAACAAACGTTCCCGCTGACGTTGTCTTTTACTGCGTACCAAGTTTGCAGTGCTTTGGTTAAAAGTTCCTGACACTCGAAGTCAATAGCCATCAACTGAGTGATGTTATCGTCGTGAAATGTGAGGGACGTGGCAGTCTGCAGACCGCCGCCACCACTATCCTATTTAACCCTATCCTCGCTGATAACCGCTGCCATTGTTAGACGTCGCGAGCATACTTCTCTACTAATGTGTCGTTTGATGGTTCCGGTATGCCGTGAACAACCATGGTTGTTGGTTTCAGCGTGTGAGGTACCCCGCGAGATGCCTTTCTCGCTATGGCCGGTGTGGCCTGGCCCTAATGCTGGATGACCGGTTGATGACCAGTGTATGTAACAGCAGCAAGAATTTTTCAGCTTCCTTGACCGAGCTCAGGGTCGCTCTCATTGGCGGGGGCTTTCCCTAAGGTGAGTAGTTGCCTCTGTAGAGCCGGCACAGCTTTGCTTCTAAGCTGCCCAGTGCTAGTATGGCGCATACTGTCTGCCATTGCTGTTTATCAAAAGACTCTGTTTTCGAGAAGGGTAACTTGGCACGCGGGGAGGTTAAATAGGATGGTGGAATTCGATCTGTCATCAACATCTCTGTTGTCGTGTATTGTAGGTGGGTCTTTATGGGAAGGGTGCACCTTCTTTAACACTGACTCATTTTTCCCGATTTACCTTGGGGTTAGCCGTTAAAGTGACTTCAGAGTTAGGGACCAATGTGGCTGGTCGCATGCCTGGTTGTCGTTGGGGTCTTTTGGACTATTCAAAGGAGTGACTGTCCGGGGAATGGTGCCTACACTCTTGTCATTTGGGCCTGGGGTAGTAGTCTGCGGGTGCCGGCACCACATTAGCCAATGCGGTGTCCTTTACGACCTCCCTAAGCGAGCCTGTAGGAAAAAGTGGCCTAATACAGCACTGTGGGCAAGCGTACCAGAACCAGGTGCATGGGTAGCGCTCCATGAAGGCATAATATTGGTCCGACATGTCCTCAACACGCTGACTACGTACCCACTTATTGCGGATGTTGCACTCAAAGGCGGCATCCCTTTTGGCTACGGTGAGACCACAGGTATGACAGTCGTCAGTCTGACCAGGTTTGGTTAGAGAATTTCCGTCTCAGTGGTAGCCTTCACAGGTAGGCTAGGGTCTGGGCTGGTGGTACCGGAAAGACATGCTCCTCGGCGAACCAAAGCGCGAGGGACCAGGGAGACCTTAATCCGACTTTTCGCAGGAAGTGGTGGTTGTGGCTGTCCTCCCGAGGTCGACCCGTGATCTTTTGTGGCGGCATTAAGCCCTAGTTATTACCAAGGGTAGAGAGGTTAGTAGCTGTGGTGAAGCTTTACCTGAGATGTTCTTGAGATCGGATTTGGCTAGAACTCAGTTGTTACTCGTTTCCACAGGTGATTAGGGGGGATATAAATAAGTTAGATACACATGGTTATGCTGAGTGAAACGTAGAAAAGTAATGATAAACAAAGTAAGTTGTCAACCGAACCTAGGATTGCCCAGTTGTACGACGTGGAAGAATCCCAAAAGCTTCCCACAAGTCCAAGGTGCTGCAGATCCAGCAATCTGAGCTATAGCAGTTGATCGAGAGTTAGGCCTACCACACAGTTGTCCGTTTGGAGAGTGATGGTATTGACCGGTTGAGGATTGTACGTTCCGTAGAAAAATGTTTTTCCCAGTAAAACTGTTACTTTTATGGAGGAAGTATCCGATTGGGAGGGCTTATATATGGTTATTTCCGAGGAGAATGCAGACGAGTCAAAACACGTCCGTATTCAAGGGGCGCGCGCCAACAGGATCCATACTATCTACTTTTACCTTTCGGGTTGGTGACTGCCACTTTAGGGGTGTCACTTATAAAACAGTAGACTTACGTACCATTTTTGACGTATTCAATGAGCTATTTAAACCTGGCCTGTGACTGACTGACAAAATCAAGCTAGAACCTAGCACACAGGTGTGTCGGATCAAGTCGCCACACTTCACAAAGAACAAGCGGACGGAAAAAGACGGATTTCAAAAAAGATAAAGTCGTGTCGGAGGATAAACAATTTGAAGATAAGAGTTAGTGTGAATACTCAAGCTTTAGAAGATGTCAAGGGGTGAACACATCTGCGCCATTGTAACTGATTTCCAGTCATATCATCAAGTGTTCTCAACCACTGATTGCTATCGTCTTGAGGACTCCAAACAGACTATCTTCATCATCCCACATAACTCAGGCCATCAGTAAGAGACTTCATGGCCTGGTGCTAGTTGTTGGTCAGGCCACCCTGAACGCTTTTCCAATTTAATCCAACTTCCCCTAGCACAGTAAGTAAAGGTAGGAGGTTGCTTGGATGTGCATAAGTGATAACTTATGTTCCGTTTGAATTTTTCTCGGATGAAGGCCGTTTGACTAGGCATGTATGAACATCTCAGTAAAACGAACAGCTCTCCATAGATCAGTTAAAAAGCGCTAGTCATTGACCACGGACAATTTAAGACTTCCTCCTGAGAAAAGGTTAAAGCAAGGAATAATGTACTGTAAAGTTTCTCTAACTTTCATTTATAAGTACTGAATATGACCATATTTCCACATTTGACGCGGAAAAAAGTTATTCAGACCAAATTAATTTAATACACCATAATATACACTCACATCATTTGTATCAAGAATGATAGTCATTATGAACACTGTTTTCACGGAAGATATATCGGCTTCACTTTATTCCCTATGTATATCTCTCATTATCGTGTAATGATGTGCTGAAATGCTTTCATCTTACTAAGTCCTCTATTAGTACTGGATGTTTCACTTCCCTCAAAAATCTTTACAAAAGAATTTTACAGAAATGTTCGCGTCCTTCTGATTTTTAGGTGCTGATTAAAATCAGAGTTTAGAGTACTTCTCAACTCCTTGTAAACGATAATTATTCGCACCAATCTTCACGAAAAACCTACACTTGATGTCAAAGAAGTTGGCTGAACATAAAGGCAGACGACATTATTACTTAAAAATTGTGAATGAATTACCGGTCACCTGTAGTGAGGGATATCAAGCAAAATGCGTAAATTTTCTTTAAAGCAGTATCGCACCTCCGTGTATCACATAAACTGGTTACTGAATAGTAACGAAAGTATCTTTTAGTTCAAGAAGTTGATCAGAAACTATCAATCAAGTGTGCAATAAGTATGGCTATCCTATGCTATAGTTGGTTCGATCAGTTACTAAATAATGGACTTTGATGACGAACAAGTAACCTTTGTCCAGTTACACGGTTCATGGACTGTTAAGAAGATAGAGTGGTCTTGAAGTAAACGATATTATTTACTACATCTTTGCAACTGCTTAAAATTGATAGGAACATAATGAGCATGTTTTTCTAATAAGTTAAGCTTGTTAAGGTAACGTAGCTCATCTAGCTGGTACAGGCTCATGCACTAGATTATCAGCCAAACTCAATGTACGAGTACTTTCAATGGTACCTGAATGCCCACGCTAAAGTAGGTGGAACATAATTCGAGCCAGGAATCCATTGCACAAAAACCTAGTGTCTAAGATAATGAGCCACGACTTTGCTAGCTTCTTAAGGATGGTCGTAATATTTTTTAGCAGGAGTGATTTGTAGGTTTCCTCGCAGACTTACGATTTACTACTCTAACAAACTGAGACCGTGCGAATTGAGTGCGTTTTATAGGTCCTCAATCCTAACCAGGACTTAAAAATGCTAACAATCATGAGACTGAATACTTGTTTAAAGTTTGTGGGGAGATAAGTGGTGAATATACTTATGCCACATAACTGACTCTGATACCACATCCTCCTTAGATCCCTGAACGTTTGATTCTATCATTTCACGAAACTTACGTAATTAATCATACACCGTAGACCAGATAATAAAGGCTTCATGGACTAGTATTCTGCACTGGTCTGCCCACTCTCAGCTTTTTTCAAATCAGTCTGGCTTCACGCAATCATTTTAAACCCAACAACGCAGTGATTCAGTAGGAGTAACACACAATTTCTCCTTAGTTCGATACAAGTACACAACTGCAATTACTGACTCATCTTTCATACCTGAAACTCGACGTTTAACACCAACATTGCTCACTGTGGTTTTATCACACCTAAACAATGCTACGATGACGGTTATGAAACAAAACCTGCAACAGTATATTTTTGTCCAGTATGTTCCCAAGTTGATGACCAACCTTGTATCCCGCTAGTAGTAAACGATATGGTGGTGGTTGGTAAGTCTTGAGAAACCCCGTTGTACCCAGGCCCACATTTCATTAGTGACCATCACTACTAGAATATGTGTTTGGTATGCCGTTTGCATCTTTTGAATGAGTAATGATGCTGAACGTCTGACTCAATCCAAGATTAAGGTGAGTCATAAAGCACAGTTTGGGAGTTGCGTCAGCCCCATCGGGTTAATTAATGATAAAATCTCAGTGACCAAAAAGACCTACTTGACACGACACTTGCAAAATATCCGACCTAGGAAAAGGATATCGTATAGCACTCAACAATCTTCTACCATAAGATTAACGTGAATTGCATAAGGAAGTTACAGGTCTTTGTAAATAGTTTTCTTCGTAATACTGTTCAAGTTAAGGGTAAAGTGCTGACACAAGTAAGGTTTGTGAACATATGCTGGTTGCTTTTGTCAAACGTCATGCCAAGTGATCATCTGCACATGCGCAGTAAGCAAGCTGAAGTGAGATTAGGTTGGAAGAAAGGCGAGAGTGGTCAAACCAACACATAACAGTGAATCATGAAGCCTCGGATTGTTGGTCTGAGTCATGTTGAAAAGTGAAAACCATTTAGCATCTTCAAGATGCAAGGAATCAATAGTTAGAAAGCCTAGATAGTATGGTTATAATTACGTGGATCACCCTTTAACCCTTTAACATCTAGATGAATATCTTAATAATATTCCCATGGACTTATTCTCTGCCTTCCAACCGTTCTACTCCTATGCATGACATCTCCAGCCGACTCACTTTCCGAGAGGTTTGATGTTTTGTTTGTCTGGCGACCCTAGAGAAACTAGTTATCCTTAATAAATATCCTACGGTTGTTGCACCCTGGCGTTTCCTTCAATGTAACGTCTTCCTGGGATTAGAGACACTTTATTCCACTACTACAACTATTTCGATCTTACTGCTTGTTCAAGCCTTTTAGGGAACCAATAAATACACAGCCCATTTAATACAGATCAATTTATTCACTCAGACTGGTAAACCCAACAGCTACAGGAACGACTAAAACAGATGGTAAAAGATGAAACAGTCGTATTCGATGTATAGAGGAAATATATCGTCAGATGTAATTCGCAAACCTGAATTAAGGATAGATCCAAGCTACTCAAGTCAGACAGTGGCTAAAAATAATTTATCTTAACAATCATGTACACAAATTTACTAGCTACACCTGTTAGAATGGCTTTAACGATAGTGTTTGCCGTCTTAACTTACATACGTAAGTCGGAGCTGGGACATCTAACCAGTCAGCTGCAGATCGAGTGCTTGTAGCATTTTATTTCACTGCATTGTGTTGATGTATGTAACAACTCATTGAAGACTTTTTGTTTAGTTGTACTGGAAAAGACTTTTTGCTCGCTCGTTGACTAATACAACAACCTGATATATACTTCGCGTTAACTCCTGATATTTGTGCTGTCTGACGCAGGTGGATCAGCAGTGTCGGAAATTATAAATAGGCGATAGTGTCTCTGGACACGTACATAAAATTTGGAGTCAGATTTCAGAGCTCGACAAACTGGTGAGCCCGACGTGATTAAACTCTCGCAATTGAATACCGCAACCGGCCATTAATGACTGTATACAATGCGGATATACATATATACTGAGAATTTCTTTGGCTGCTTTGTGGTAGGCATTGACATACTTGTTTATTGTATTTTTCCTGCTCTTGTTCTTAAATATTTCTTTTTGCTGTACCAGTACTGATGTCCTTAAACTCTCATAATCAAGACTTTTCGAATTTAGGGTCCGTGGGTGCCATTAATCTTTCTATGCCTTGTTTTAAGTTTAATGACCCGCAATTGTGGTTTGTCCGTCTAGAACATTTCTTCATGGCCAATCATATAACTTCACAAAACACAAAGTTCGGATACACAAGCTCTGTTTTGCCGGAAGAAGTGGCTGAACAAGTAAGGGAGACACTACTAAAGCCCCACCCAGACACACGTTATGATGTTTTGAAGCAGGAGGTGCTGAAAGCCACTTCGTTATCCGACCAGAAGGCTGTCGATCAACTACTAAGTAGCATATGCCTCGGTGACGGAACGCCTTCACAACTTACGCGACATATGCGAAGTCTGCTGAAAGATAGGAAAGTAGGCAACCGTTTGTTCTACCAGCTCTGACTGCGGAGACTTCCTTCATGCATTCAGCAGATATTAGCTGTCAGAGATGCGGACATTGACATTGACAGGTTGGCTGACATCGCTGACCGTATGTACGAAAGGATGCCTAAACCGATTGAAAGTATTACTGAGCCAACGCAAAACGACCGAGTGGCCGTTTTAGAGAGGAAGATAGACATACACGACAACTGACGGCTTTGCAGTTAAACCGGTCACCGGAGTTCTGTAGAAGCAGATCCCGTAGTCGTGATAGGACCACGAGTACAATTGTCTCTAAAAGTATAACGTGCTGGTATCATAAGAAGTTTGGCAGTAAAGCACGTCGTTGTTTGTTACCATGCGACTTTAAAACCTTTTCATCGGGAAACGGAAAGAAAGGCCGGCGATCAGTGACGACTGCTGTCGCCGGCGTACAACAACACACTCGTTTGTTTCGAGTAACGGATAGGAAGACTGCAGCTCAGTTTGTGGTTGACACTGGAGCGAAAGTGAGCGTGATCCCACCCACACCTTCCGAAAAACGCCATCCCAACCCAACATTGGTACTACAAGCCGCGAATAGATCTGCTATTACTACACATCGGACCAGAATTTTGATCCTAGACATTGGCTCTCATACACCATTCCAGTGGGAATTTGTCATAGCTGACATATCGTCGCCTATCATTGGCATGGATATCCTTCAACACCACGAACTATTGGTCGACTCTAGTCGCCATAGACTAGTCAGCCGTAATGGTGAATTTTCTATCACCGGTATCGCTACGGAGACAAAAACGATAATAATGCTACTAGGGAATTGGTTTCATGAAATGTAAATTGTCTGAAAGTGGCCAACGGACTCTTCTTCCGGATCTCGTGGTTCTGCTACCGTCGCTACTATTGGGTGATTCCGATGCCGTTGTTTCTGTTTTGACGGTGGTTCCCGGTTGCTTCACTGCGGGTTCAGACTTGGTATCCGTGACATCTGGTTCCATAAACGCTGATTTGATTCTATCAATGCTGACCGTTTCTCGTCTACCCGAGCGTTCTACCGTGACAACTTTGTCTGATTTACTAATTACCCTGAAAGGTCCTTCATACGGGGGCTGTAAAGGTTTTCGTACGCCGTCGTGTCGGACGAAAACGTGAGTGCAGTTTGAGATGCACTGAGGTACGTAAACTTGGTTGTCTCGGTATCGTGGGGACTGAGGTCGAAGTGTGCTCATGTGTCGCCGTAGTTGTACATAGTTAGTCAAGTCCGGTGGAACGTCTGTTGCTGGGTTAAAATACTCTCCTGGCAATCTTAAAGTAGTTCCATAAACTAACTCAGCAGTACAGCAGCCAATGTCCTGCTTGACACTCGAACGTACACCAAGGAGTACTAGTGGTAATTTGTCACTCCACTTGTCATCAGTCTTTACTGCCATCAGTGCTGCTTTTAGTTGTCGATGGAACCTTTCGACAATACCATTGGATGCAGGATGGTACGCAGTGGTTCTTATGCGCTTGATCCCGAGAAGTTCAGTTAACTGTTGAAATAGACTACTCTCGAACTGCGCACCTCTATCTGTGGTGATGACACTTGGGACACCAAAGTTAGAAATCCAGTGTTGGATGATATTTCTTGCTACTGTTTCGGCAGATATATCCTGCAGAGGTATTGCCACTGGCCATCTCGTGAATCGGTCTACACATGTTAAAATGTAGCTAAAACCATTTGACGGAGGTAGTGGCCCAACGATGTCAACGTGTATATGGTCAAATCTGCCATCCGGTGGGGAAAATCTTCCCGTAGGTGAAAGAATATGTCTTTGCACTTTCGATCGCTGGCACGCTAAACAAGCTCTGGACCACTGTCGAAGGTCTCGATTAATCTTTGGCCAGACGTATCGGTCAGTAATTAACTTCACCGTAGCTCGAATACCAGGATGTGAAATGCCATGCATCTTAGAGAAGACTAATCGTCTCATTGATAACGGCACAAACGGGCGCGGTTTACCCTTGGATACATCACAGGTGATAGATACAGAGTCATCAAGTGTTACTTCTTCAAGACGTAATGAGGTGTTCACATTGTTAATGCCTACGGTGTTAAACCGGTTCCGCAAGAAGTAGATGCAATTCGAGAATATCCTGTTCCAGACTCGTTTCGAAAGCTGCGAAGATTTCTGGGGTTAATGAACTTCTATCGACGTTTCATACCTAAATGTGCTGAAGTAGCCCAACCGCTGACAGATTTATTGCAAGGACGAGCCAAAGTGTTTCACATGACCCAAGCGGCCCATGATGCTTTTGACAAACTGAAGCTGGCTCTAAGTTCTGAAACTCTTCTCTCTCGTCGTGATTCAGAAGCACCACTAGCCATCATGACAGACGCTTCAAATGTTGCGGTAGGCGCAGTACTACAACAGTTTGTTCACAGTCAGTGGGAACCATTATCTTTCTTCTCGAAACGACTTAATGCTTCTCAATCGCGATACAGTACATTCGGCAGAGAGCTACTGGCGATTTACTTGGCTATCAAGCACTTCAGATATATGCTCGAAGGGTACTCATTTATAGTATTCACCGACCATAAGCCACTCACAAAAGCAATTGATGCAAAGCATGACAACTACTCGCCCCGAGAAATTCGACATTTAGAATTTATTTCACAATTCACTTCAGATATAAGGTATATCAAAGGCAGCAAAAATGAGGCAGCTGATGCTTTGTCTCGTATGTACGTAAACGTCTTAGAACGTGACCGTATTGACCTAGCAGAAATGGCAAAGTTGCAGGCCACGGATGAGGACTTGAAACATTTGAAAAACAATGTGAACACCTCATTACGTCTTGAAGAAGTAACACTTGATGACTCTGTATCCATCACCTGTGATGTATCCAAGGGTAAACCGCGCCCGTTTGTGCCGTTATCAATGAGACGATTAGTCTTCTCTAAGATGCATGGCATTTCACATCCTGGTATTCGAGCTACGGTGAAGTTAATTACTGACCGATACGTCTGGCCAAAGATGAATCGAGATCTTCGACAGTGGTCCAGAGCTTGTTTAGCGTGCCAGCGATCGAAAGTGCAAAGACATATTCTTTCACCTACGGGAAGATTTTCCCACCGGATGGCAGATTTGACCATATACACGTTGACATCGTTGGACCACTACCTCCGTCAAATGGTTTTAGCTACATTTTAACATGTGTAGACCGATTCACGAGATGGCCAGTGGCAATACCTCTGCAGGATATATCTGCCGAAACAGTAGCGAGAAATATCATCCAACACTGGATTTCTAACTTTGGTGTCCCAAGTGTCATCACCACAGATAGAGGTGCGCAGTTCGAGAGTAGTCTATTTCAACAGTTAACTGAACTTCTCGGGATCAAGCGCATAAGAACCACTGCGTACCATCCTGCATCCAATGGTATTGTCGAAAGGTTCCATCGACAACTAAAAGCAGCACTGATGGCAGTAAAGACTGATGACAAGTGGAGTGACAAATTACCACTAGTACTCCTTGGTATACGTTCGAGTGTCAAGCAGGACATTGGCTGCTGTACTGCTGAGTTAGTTTATGGAACTACTTTAAGATTGCCAGGAGAGTATTTTAACCCGGCAACAGACGTTCCACCGGACTTGACTAACTATGTACAACAACTACGGCGACACATGAGCACACTTCGACCTCAGTCCCCACGATACCGAGACAACCAAGTTTACGTACCTCAGTGCATCTCAAACTGCACTCACGTTTTCGTCCGACACGACGGCGTACGAAAACCTTTACAGCCCCCGTATGAAGGACCTTTCAGGGTAATTAGTAAATCAGACAAAGTTGTCACGGTAGAACGCTCGGGTAGACGAGAAACGGTCAGCATTGATAGAATCAAATCAGCGTTTATGGAACCAGATGTCACGGATACCAAGTCTGAACCCGCAGTGAAGCAACCGGGAACCACCGTCAAAACAGAAACAACGGCATCGGAATCACCCAATAGTAGCGACGGTAGCAGAACCACGAGATCCGGAAGAAGAGTCCGTTGGCCACTTTCAGACAATTTACATTTCATGAAACCAATTCCCTAGTAGCATTATTATCGTTTTTGTCTCCGTAGCGATACCGGTGATAGAAAATTCACCATTACGGCTGACTAGTCTATGGCGACTAGAGTCGACCAATAGTTCGTGGTGTTGAAGGATATCCATGCCAATGATAGGCGACGATATGTCAGCTATGACAAATTCCCACTGGAATGGTGTATGAGAGCCAATGTCTAGGATCAAAATTCTGGTCCGATGTGTAGTAATAGCAGATCTATTTGCGGCTTGTAGTACCAATGTTGGGTTGGGATGGCGTTTTTCGGAAGGTGTGGGTGGGATCACGCTCACTTTCGCTCCAGTGTCAACCACAAACTGAGCTGCAGTCTTCCTATCCGTTACTCGAAACAAACGAGTGTGTTGTTGTACGCCGGCGACAGCAGTCGTCACTGATCGCCGGCCTTTCTTTCCGTTTCCCGATGAAAAGGTTTTAAAGTCGCATGGTAACAAACAACGACGTGCTTTACTGCCAAACTTCTTATGATACCAGCACGTTATACTTTTAGAGACAATTGTACTCGTGGTCCTATCACGACTACGGGATCTGCTTCTACAGAACTCCGGTGACCGGTTTAACTGCAAAGCCGTCAGTTGTCGTGTATGTCTATCTTCCTCTCTAAAACGGCCACTCGGTCGTTTTGCGTTGGCTCAGTAATACTTTCAATCGGTTTAGGCATCCTTTCGTACATACGGTCAGCGATGTCAGCCAACCTGTCAATGTCAATGTCCGCATCTCTGACAGCTAATATCTGCTGAATGCATGAAGGAAGTCTCCGCAGTCAGAGCTGGTAGAACAAACGGTTGCCTACTTTCCTATCTTTCAGCAGACTTCGCATATGTCGCGTAAGTTGTGAAGGCGTTCCGTCACCGAGGCATATGCTACTTAGTAGTTGATCGACAGCCTTCTGGTCGGATAACGAAGTGGCTTTCAGCACCTCCTGCTTCAAAACATCATAACGTGTGTCTGGGTGGGGCTTTAGTAGTGTCTCCCTTACTTGTTCAGCCACTTCTTCCGGCAAAACAGAGCTTGTGTATCCGAACTTTGTGTTTTGTGAAGTTATATGATTGGCCATGAAGAAATGTTCTAGACGGACAAACCACAATTGCGGGTCATTAAACTTAAAACAAGGCATAGAAAGATTAATGGCACCCACGGACCCTAAATTCGAAAAGTCTTGATTATGAGAGTTTAAGGACATCAGTACTGGTACAGCAAAAAGAAATATTTAAGAACAAGAGCAGGAAAAATACAATAAACAAGTATGTCAATGCCTACCACAAAGCAGCCAAAGAAATTCTCAGTATATATGTATATCCGCATTGTATACAGTCATTAATGGCCGGTTGCGGTATTCAATTGCGAGAGTTTAATCACGTCGGGCTCACCAGTTTGTCGAGCTCTGAAATCTGACTCCAAATTTTATGTACGTGTCCAGAGACACTATCGCCTATTTATAATTTCCGACACTGCTGATCCACCTGCGTCAGACAGCACAAATATCAGGAGTTAACGCGAAGTATATATCAGGTTGTTGTATTAGTCAACGAGCGAGCAAAAAGTCTTTTCCAGTACAACTAAACAAAAAGTCTTCAATGAGTTGTTACATACATCAACACAATGCAGTGAAATAAAATGCTACAAGCACTCGATCTGCAGCTGACTGGTTAGATGTCCCAGCTCCGACTTACGTATGTAAGTTAAGACGGCAAACACTATCGTTAAAGCCATTCTAACAGGTGTAGCTAGTAAATTTGTGTACATGATTGTTAAGATAAATTATTTTTAGCCACTGTCTGACTTGAGTAGCTTGGATCTATCCTTAATTCAGGTTTGCGAATTACATCTGACGATATATTTCCTCTATACATCGAATACGACTGTTTCATCTTTTACCATCTGTTTTAGTCGTTCCTGTAGCTGTTGGGTTTACCAGTCTGAGTGAATAAATTGATCTGTATTAAATGGGCTGTGTATTTATTGGTTCCCTAAAAGGCTTGAACAAGCAGTAAGATCGAAATAGTTGTAGTAGTGGAATAAAGTGTCTCTAATCCCAGGAAGACGTTACATTGAAGGAAACGCCAGGGTGCAACAACCGTAGGATATTTATTAAGGATAACTAGTTTCTCTAGGGTCGCCAGACAAACAAAACATCAAACCTCTCGGAAAGTGAGTCGGCTGGAGATGTCATGCATAGGAGTAGAACGGTTGGAAGGCAGAGAATAAGTCCATGGGAATATTATTAAGATATTCATCTAGATGTTAAAGGGTTAAAGGGTGATCCACGTAATTATAACCATACTATCTAGGCTTTCTAACTATTGATTCCTTGCATCTTGAAGATGCTAAATGGTTTTCACTTTTCAACATGACTCAGACCAACAATCCGAGGCTTCATGATTCACTGTTATGTGTTGGTTTGACCACTCTCGCCTTTCTTCCAACCTAATCTCACTTCAGCTTGCTTACTGCGCATGTGCAGATGATCACTTGGCATGACGTTTGACAAAAGCAACCAGCATATGTTCACAAACCTTACTTGTGTCAGCACTTTACCCTTAACTTGAACAGTATTACGAAGAAAACTATTTACAAAGACCTGTAACTTCCTTATGCAATTCACGTTAATCTTATGGTAGAAGATTGTTGAGTGCTATACGATATCCTTTTCCTAGGTCGGATATTTTGCAAGTGTCGTGTCAAGTAGGTCTTTTTGGTCACTGAGATTTTATCATTAATTAACCCGATGGGGCTGACGCAACTCCCAAACTGTGCTTTATGACTCACCTTAATCTTGGATTGAGTCAGACGTTCAGCATCATTACTCATTCAAAAGATGCAAACGGCATACCAAACACATATTCTAGTAGTGATGGTCACTAATGAAATGTGGGCCTGGGTACAACGGGGTTTCTCAAGACTTACCAACCACCACCATATCGTTTACTACTAGCGGGATACAAGGTTGGTCATCAACTTGGGAACATACTGGACAAAAATATACTGTTGCAGGTTTTGTTTCATAACCGTCATCGTAGCATTGTTTAGGTGTGATAAAACCACAGTGAGCAATGTTGGTGTTAAACGTCGAGTTTCAGGTATGAAAGATGAGTCAGTAATTGCAGTTGTGTACTTGTATCGAACTAAGGAGAAATTGTGTGTTACTCCTACTGAATCACTGCGTTGTTGGGTTTAAAATGATTGCGTGAAGCCAGACTGATTTGAAAAAAGCTGAGAGTGGGCAGACCAGTGCAGAATACTAGTCCATGAAGCCTTTATTATCTGGTCTACGGTGTATGATTAATTACGTAAGTTTCGTGAAATGATAGAATCAAACGTTCAGGGATCTAAGGAGGATGTGGTATCAGAGTCAGTTATGTGGCATAAGTATATTCACCACTTATCTCCCCACAAACTTTAAACAAGTATTCAGTCTCATGATTGTTAGCATTTTTAAGTCCTGGTTAGGATTGAGGACCTATAAAACGCACTCAATTCGCACGGTCTCAGTTTGTTAGAGTAGTAAATCGTAAGTCTGCGAGGAAACACTTGATGACTCTGTATCTATCACCTGTGATGTATCCAAGGGTAAACCGCGCCCGTTTGTGCCGTTATCAATGAGACGATTAGTCTTCTCTAAGATGCATGGCATTTCACATCCTGGTATTCGAGCTACGGTGAAGTTAATTACTGACCGATACGTCTGGCCAAAGATTAATCGAGACCTTCGACAGTGGTCCAGAGCTTGTTTAGCGTGCCAGCGATCGAAAGTGCAAAGACATATTCTTTCACCTACGGGAAGATTTTCCCCACCGGATGGCAGATTTGACCATATACACGTTGACATCGTTGGGCCACTACCTCCGTCAAATGGTTTTAGCTACATTTTAACATGTGTAGACCGATTCACGAGATGGCCAGTGGCAATACCTCTGCAGGATATATCTGCCGAAACAGTAGCAAGAAATATCATCCAACACTGGATTTCTAACTTTGGTGTCCCAAGTGTCATCACCACAGATAGAGGTGCGCAGTTCGAGAGTAGTCTATTTCAACAGTTAACTGAACTTCTCGGGATCAAGCGCATAAGAACCACTGCGTACCATCCTGCATCCAATGGTATTGTCGAAAGGTTCCATCGACAACTAAAAGCAGCACTGATGGCAGTAAAGACTGATGACAAGTGGAGTGACAAATTACCACTAGTACTCCTTGGTGTACGTTCGAGTGTCAAGCAGGACATTGGCTGCTGTACTGCTGAGTTAGTTTATGGAACTACTTTAAGATTGCCAGGAGAGTATTTTAACCCAGCAACAGACGTTCCACCGGACTTGACTAACTATGTACAACTACGGCGACACATGAGCACACTTCGACCTCAGTCCCCACGATACCGAGACAACCAAGTTTACGTACCTCAGTGCATCTCAAACTGCACTCACGTTTTCGTCCGACACGACGGCGTACGAAAACCTTTACAGCCCCCGTATGAAGGACCTTTCAGGGTAATTAGTAAATCAGACAAAGTTGTCACGGTAGAACGCTCGGGTAGACGAGAAACGGTCAGCATTGATAGAATCAAATCAGCGTTTATGGAACCAGATGTCACGGATACCAAGTCTGAACCCGCAGTGAAGCAACCGGGAACCACCGTCAAAACAGAAACAACGGCATCGGAATCACCCAATAGTAGCGACGGTAGCAGAACCACGAGATCCGGAAGAAGAGTCCGTTGGCCACTTTCAGACAATTTACATTTCATGAAACCAATTCCCTAGTAGCATTATTGTCGTTTTTGCTCATTACCTTGTTAAAAACATGACCACACGATTTTGTCAGACTTTTCCGCATATACAAAACAAAAAATTTTTTTCCGGGCACCACGGACTTCCGAATCTCTTATTTCTTAACCATGTCCCAGGCAATGCGATTTTGGTTGTTAATTTTTCTATCTCCGGATATATTATTACTTTGGTAAAGTTATTTTCGTGTTTCGAATGTCATACACTCCATTTTTATGTAAACACTCTTCCAATCAGTTTTCATCCTGATAATAGATATCCTTAACATTCCTCCTATGTTTTTAATATCTTCAAAATGAATTCACCTTTCTCATAATATTTTATATCGAACACAGATATTCCCTCTTATATCTGTATTCTAGGGAGGGACTTATGTAGCATTTTATTTCACTGTATTGTGTTGATGTATGTAACAACTCATTGAACACTTTTTGTTTAGTTGTACTGGAGAAGACTTTTTGCTCGCTCGTTGACTTATACAACAACCTGATATATACTTCGCGTTAACTCCTGATATTTGCGCTGTCTGACGCAGGTGGATCAGCAGTGTCGGAAATTATAAATAGGCGATAGTGTATCTGGACACGTATATAAAATTTGGAGTCAGATTTCAGAGCTCGACATGCTCATACTGAGCCAAAGCTTATTAACAGTCAGAAAAAGTCACAAATGCTTAGTAGTTTATCCAGACCTGAGTAGAATCGTTGAATTCACATCAGAACACAACGATAGCTTAATTGATTAGCTAGTTAGCAGGTCAGTAGTTTTTCCAATTTCATTAGAAAAAAGGAATCAAGATATTGTGAGGAGCGAGAAAGGGGTAAACAGTGGATGGCTGGACCCATGAAGACTCTAGGAGATTTGGATTTCGCCAATGATGATTTATGTCTAGTGTCTTGTCGCACAAACTCGAAGATCTACAGGTGAAAACCAACAAGTTAGCAGAAGAGGCAGGGCAGCGAAGGAAGATGGCACTTCAAGTGAACGTAAAGAAGGCAGAGGTGATGAAGATACGCAACCAACAACAAGAAGCACCAATCACCATTAACGGGAGAAATCTAAAGAAGATTCTCTCTCACAATCCATCCATCCATATCAACCTAGGACCAGGCATTACTGCATAATGGTCCGAGTTGCCACACCTCATATCAGTACATCAAGTAAAAAGGCAGTGAGGCGGTCAAAAGAAATATAAAGTACCAAGAGAGACGAAGAATGAGAAAGTGGTGAAATTCGGTATGGCGCCGTTAAGATGAGGATAATGTGTGTAAACATCTGCCCCACTGACATCGGTTCTGAGCCATATCGCCTAGAGTCTCCAACCA
This sequence comes from Heterobilharzia americana, assembly GCA_944470555.2. Lineage (NCBI taxonomy): Eukaryota > Metazoa > Platyhelminthes > Trematoda > Strigeidida > Schistosomatidae > Heterobilharzia > Heterobilharzia americana. Next base: position 145,223,220 of record OX104127.1, on the reverse strand, counting down.
GTGGTTCCTCTTGCCCCGCGGACCCCAACCACCTAGTCTGCATTGTCCCGTATGGCTCAAACCAACAGTCAGAGACTTCATACATTGGTGCCATGTTTTAGTCTGGCCACCTCAGGCCATTTTCCAGCCTGAAACTACTTCAGCCAACATTGTGTGACGAGACAATCGGTGACTAGGCATACGTAGTACGTGTCCCGACCATCTCAGTCGATGAAGGTTCGCAACCGACGTACCTCTTCTCTCTAAAACTCTACACCTGACGTCTGCGTTACTCACGTAATGACATCACGGAATACGGCCTATACTACGAAGGCAACGGTGGTCAAACACTTGAAGCCTTCTCACATCCTCCAATTTCAATGGCTATGTTTCACAGCCATACAGCAGAACAGATCGGACTGCTGTGCAGTACACGTGATCCTTAATAGACAAACGGATATCACGGTGGTGCCATAGGTGGCGTGAGTTGGCGAGAGCCAATCGAGCCTTTTGTATCCATGCCGACCGATAGCTGCCACCTTGACATGGTGGTCGGGCTTGCATATCACAATGACCCAACGAGCTATGCTGGTGGAACGCTTGTTCCCTCGAGGTCCTACCATACCAGAAAGGTCTGTTGGGTAGTGGTTAGACGAAAAGCAGTTACCGTTATAGTGTAAATTGCTACACTATGATGGGGGTCTGAGGGCGAAGTCGTACTGCTGCTAGCTGGATGGGGTGTGACAGCAGTAAGGTGTTTCCCTTGGATGACCAGCAGTGCCAAGCTGATGCTGCCTTCTCAGTGGAAGGGGGGGTTAGAAAAGGTCGGCCCCAAAAATAACACACTCCACCACGCCCCACGGTCTGCCGGGCCGGCGGTGTTGGTTCACTTGTCGTTTCCTTTCGCTCATCCGGCCCCAAAAATACAAAAATTCAAAATAATCATACTCAAAAGGCTGGGTGTGACAGGCCTCAAGCAGATGTCCGATGGGCTCTGCGGTCACACAAATCTCTTTCAGGTACCTTAAGAAGAAATAGCCTTCCACGGTGTGGGCAGCCGGGAAGTGTCAACCGCCCTCACAACTCTGTCAGCACCCAAGTTTCTTCTGACTGCTATCCTCCTCCTCCATCATTACCTTCTAATCTTCCTTCACGTCTCTTAATTAATGATGCTGCATCATCTTCAATTTCTCCTACCTCTGCAGCCTTCGACAACGATCTGAGTCCACAGAACAGCATCCCTGGTCTCCTTAAACCACGCTCCAAATTACATATTGGAGCCTTCAATGTCCGCACCCTCCGTCAAATTGGCCAACAGGCTTCGTTGGCAAAGACTCTAGCAACTCGGGCATGGATGTGTGCTGTGTTTGTGAGACACGCATACAGGACCCAAGTGTGGTTATTCACCTGACCAATCTGGTGAATCTGCAAAATTCACCCTTCGAGTTTCTGGAGATTCGATAGCTAGCTCTCGTGGTCTTGCAGGTGTAGGTATAGCATTAAGCACCAGGGCAGAAAACTCACTACTAGACTGGATCCCAGTTGATAGTCGCCTCTGCGCTATGAGGCTGAACGGCACAGTGAGAACTAAAAGGAATAGTGAGACTCGCCGTTGTCTCTTTGTAATCTCTGCTTACGCACCCACTGACTGTAGTTCGGATGAAGTGAAGGACGAGTTCTACCATAAACTGTCTAACCTCCTCTCGAAAGCCAAACGTTCGGACGTAGTGGTTGTTGCAGGTGACCTCAACGCACAGGTGGGTAGACTGAGTGAGGCAGAAAGGCACTTAGGTGGCACTTTCGGAATCCCAGCTGAACGTACAGATAACGGTGATCGCCTATTACAACTATGCTCAGATAACCGCCTATTTTTAGCCAGCACAAATTTCAGACATAAAGAAAGGCACTGTCTGACCTGGCGTCCACCGAGCTCGACTCAGCGATGGACACAGATAGACCACATTGCTATTAGTCATCGCTGGAGAGGATCGGTGGAAGACTGCCGCTCCTTCTGGAGTACGTGTTTGGACAGCGATCATGCGTTGGTCCGAGCACGTATATGCCTGCGTCTCAATGGACGTAGAAAAAATTTGGCAACAAAACCACTACGAGTTCTGCTGGACAACGAAAACACCAAAGCCGTGTTCAGTGAGAAGTTGGCTAGGCAGTTATCGGAACAAAAGACTGTCACTCATCCAGAAGAAGCTTGGTGCCATCTTCAGTCTACTGTAAAAGCAGCACTGGAGACTGTAGCCGACTCCAAGATAATGGCTAAAAAGAGCCAGTGGATATCAGCAGCTTCTTCCAAACTAATGGATGCACGTGAATGCATCCCTGCAGGCTCTGAGTACAATGAAGAGCGAGCGCAACTTAAAAATAAACTGACGAAAAGTCTGCGCAACGATCGTGAACAGTGGTGGGCAGCAAAGGCTAAAGAGATGGAAAAGGCAGCGGCGATCGGTAACAGTAGACAGTTATTTAGACTTATTAAGGAGACTGGGGGGAAATGGTCAACAACAGTTAGTGAGGTTATAGCGGAGAAGGACGGATCGGCGATTCACTCGCAGGGAAGGCGACTGGGACGATGGGCAGAACACTTTGAGGAACAGTTTAACTGGCCTCCAGCCACCATTGCGCTGCCCGCTATCCAGTCGGACCCTGAATGGGACATAGAGACAGGTCCCCCAACACTAGAAGAAGTTGAGAAAGCGGTAGGTAGCCTGAAACGGGGAAGGGCAGCAGGACCAGACGGACTACCTGCTGAGGTATACAAGAATGGTGGTAGAGTTCTCTTAGTCAGGCTAACGGAAGTGTTAGCCAGTATATGGGAATCAAATACGATCCCCTCCGACTGGTCTAAGTCACTGATCATCCCAGTCTTCAAGAAAGGCGAGAAGTCCTCTTGTGATAACCACAGAGGAATCAGCCTGACAAACATAGTGTCTAAGATCCTAAGTTCTATAATTCTCCGACGCCTGAGTGGAGCTCGGGAACAGCAAGCCCGAGAAAACCAGGCAGGCTTTAGACCTGGCCGTGGATGTATCGACCAAATATTCACACTGCGCCAGGTCCTGGAACATAGGCATGCTTACAGACGCCCGACAATAGCTGTATTTCTCGACCTGAAGGCGGCATTTGACTCCGTTGATCGAGAAGTCTTATGGCAGTGTCTGTCACTGAAAGGCGTGCCTAGTAAGTACATCACCTTATTGAAAGCTCTCTACTCGAACACTTGTGGGCATGTTAGAGCCTATGGTGAGTTGTCCAGGGAGCTATACTCATCAAGTGGTGTCCGTCAAGGATGCCCACTATCCCCATTCTTATTTAATTTTATCATAGATATTCTTATGGAGGTTTCCCTCTCGTCACCTAATTACAAAGACGTTGACCGGATCACAGGTGAATTTTCCTTAGATCTAGAATATGCAGATGACATAGTCCTGTTAGGTGAAGACGCTGACAAGATGCAGAGTCTTCTGAACACTTTGAGTGGGAATTTGAGAATGTTTGGGATGCGATTTTCACCACCCAAATGCAAATTTTTGCTCCAGGACTGGTCTTCAGCGGTACCGCGGTTAACAATAGAGAGTGAAGTGGTTGAGTGTGTTGACCACTTCACTTACCTGGGAAGTAGGATCAACCCGGTGGGTTAGTTGCCGATGAGATTTCTGCACGGATACAAAAGGCTCGATTGGCTTTTGCCAATTTGCGCCACCTATGGCGCCGCCGTGATATTCGTTTGTCTATTAAGGGTCGCGTGTACTGCACAGCAGTCCGCTCTGTTCTACTGTATGGCTGTGAAACATGGCCATTGAAAGTGGAAGACAAAAAGGTTTCAGGTATTTGACCACCGTTGCCTTCGTAGTATAGGACGTATTCCGTGGTGTCACCATGTGAGTAATGCAGAAGTTAGGTGTAGAGTTTTAGGGAGAAGAGGTAAGTCAGTCGACGAGGTTGTGAACCTTCATCGACTGAGATGGTTGGGACACGTACTACGTATGCCTAGTCACCGATTGCCTCGTCACACAATGTTGGCTGAGGTGGGTTCAGGCTGGAAAAAGGCCCGAGGTGGCCAGACTAAAACATGGCACCAATGTATGAAGTCTCTGACTGTTGGTTTAAGCCATGTAGGACGATGCAGACTAGGTGGTTGGGGTCCACGGGACAAGAGGAACCAGTGGTTGGAGACCCTAGGTGATATGGCTCAGAACCGAAGTCAGTGGCGCAGATGTATACACACATTATCCTCATCTTAACAACGCTATACCGAATCTCACTATTTTGTCACTCCTCTTTCCTTTCTTCTCGTACTTTATATTTCTTTTGACTGCATTCACTTATCTTCATCCTTCACCTCACTACCTTTTTACTTGATGTGCTGATATGAGGTGTGGCAACTCGGACCGTTACGCAGTAATGCCTGGTCCTATGTTGTTGTTGATGATGATCCATGCCGAGATTTCACCGGCCACTGAGCCATCAGGGCTGATCCTACTTCTTTAGATAAGTGAAGTGGTCAACACACTCGACCACTTTACTGCCTATTGTCAGCCGCGGCACCGCTGAAAACCAATCCTGGAGCAAAAATTTGCATTTGGGTGGTGGAAACCGCACCCCAAACATTCTTAAATTGACACTCAAAGTGTTCAGAAGACTATGCATCTTGTCAGCGTCTTCACCTAACAAGACTATGTCATCTGCATAATCTAGGTCTAACGAAAATTCTCCACCGATTAGGTCAACTTCTGTGTAATTAAGTGATGAGAGGGAGACCTCCATAAGAATACCTATGATAAGATTGAATACGAATGGAGAGAGTGGGCATCCTTGACGGACACCACTTGATGGGTACAGCTCACCATAGGCTCTAACACGCCCACAAGTGTTCGAACAGAGAGCCTTCAATAAAGAGATGTACTTACTCGGCACGCTTTTTAGTGAGAGACTTTGCCATAAGACTTCTCGACCAACAGAGTCGAATGACGCCTTTAGGTCGAGACATACAGCCAGTGTCGGGCGTCTGTAAGCGTGTCTGTGTTCCAAAACCTGGCGCAGTATGATTCCGCTGTGGCCATCACAAGAGGACTTCTCGCCTTTCTTGAAGACTGTGATTTAAACTGGTCAGAGTGGATCGTATTTGATTCCCATATACTAGTTAATACTTCCGTTAACCTGGCTAAGAGCACTCTACCAACATCCTTGTATACCCAGCAGGTAGTCCATCTGGTCCTGCTGCCCTTCCTCATTCCAGGTTACCTGCTGCTTTCTCGACTTCTTCTAGTGTTGGGGGACCAATCTCTATGTCTCATTCAGGATCCGACTGGATAGCGGGCAACGCAATGGTGAATGGAGGCCAGTTAAATTGCTCCTCAAAGTGTTCTGCCCATCGTTCCAGTCGCCTTCCCTGCGAGTGAATCGCCGATCCGTCCTTTTCCCCTATAGCCTCACTAACTGTTATTGATCTTTTCCGCACAGTCTTCTTAATAAGTTTAAAAAACTGTCTACTGTTACCGATCGCCGCTGCCTTCCCCATCTCTTTAGCTTTCGCTGCCCACCACTGTTCGCGATCGTTGCGTAGACTTTTCATCAGTCTACTTTTAAGTTAAGCTTGCTCTTCATTGTGCTCAGGGCCTGTAAGCGGGGATGCGTTCGCCTGCATCCATTAGTTTGGAAGAAGCTGCTGATATCCACTGGCTCTTTTTAGCCATTATCTTGGAGTCGGCTACAGTCTTCAGTGCTGCTTTTACAGTAGACTGAAGATGACACCAAGCTTCTTCTGGATAGGTGACAGTCTTTTGTTGCGATAACTGTCTAACAAACTCCTCACTGAACACGGCTTTGGTGTTTCCGTTTTCTAGCAGCACTCGTAGTGGTTTTGTGGCCAAATTTTTTCTACGCCCATTGAGACGCAGGCATATACGTTCTCGGACCAACGCATGATCGCTGTCCAAGTACGTACACCAGAAGGAGCGGCAGTCTTCCACCGATCCTCTCCAGCGATGACTAATAGCAATGTGGTCTATCTGTGTCCATCGCTGAGTCGAGCTCGGTGGATGACACGTCAGACGGTGTCTTTCTTGATGTCTGAAATTGGTGCTGGCTAAAAATAGGCGATTATCTGAGCACAGTTGTAGTAGGCGATCACCATCATCTGTACGTTCAGTCGGGACTCCGAAAGTGCCACCTAAGTGCCTTTCTGCCTCATTCAGTCTGCTCACCTGTGTGTTGAAATCACCTGCAACAACCACCACGTACGAACGTTTGGCTTTCGAGAGGAGGTTAGACAGTTTATGGTACAACTCGTCTTTCACTTCATCCGAGCTGCAGTCAGTGGGTGCGTAAGCAGAGATTACAAAGAGACAACGGCGAGTCTCCCTATTCCTTTTAGTTCTCACCTTGCCGTTCAGTCGGGTAACGCAGAGGTGACTGTCAACTGGGACCCAGTCTAGTAGTGAGTTTTCTGCCCTGGTGCTTAATCCTATGCCTACACCTGCAAGACCCGATAGCTAGCTATCGAATCTCCAGAAACTCGAAGGGTAACGGTTACTGCTTTTTGTCTAACCACTATCTAACGAACTTTTGTGGTATGGTAGGACCTCGGGGGAACAAGTGTTTCACCAGCATAGCTCGTTGGGTCATTGTGATATGCAAGCCCGACCACCACGTCAAGGTAGCACAAACTCACTTACCTAGGCACAGGTGAGGACGTTAAAGCCACGATCGGAAAGACATGCCTTCATCAATATGAAATCAGTGTGAAGATCCGGATCCCGATTTTCAACATTAATTCAGTCAAGTAAGTCAGTGCTTCTGTGTAATGGCTGAGAAAATTGGCACGTTACAAAAAGCATTTGCAACAAACTACAGACATTCGTCAACAGCTGCCGCCTACGCTCACTCCATACTGAAGATGGAGATCAGATGGCCAGAATAATAAGAATAAGCAACAAGGGACTTACTCTGGCAACGAACCAACCAAGAACCTATCGCCCAACAAATATGCAGAAGAAAGTGAAGATGGACCGAATTGGACATGCACTGTGAAGACGGTTTGAGGATATCACGCGCCAGGCCAGGTCCTCAAGTGGAACCCGAATGGGAAACGAGTTTGGCGTCCCAGGTGAGGGTGCCATGGAGGGGATGGTGTGAGGAAGAAATGAGAGCTTCTCAGCAGTCGTGGACCAAGGTTAAAAAGACTGCAGAGAACAGAGTGAAATGGCGACGTGTTACCGAAGCCCCATGTTCCACTAGGAACCCAAAGGACAAATAATGATAATAATATCATAATAATCAAGGTATAAACTTTTCAAGTTAAACTTCTGTTTAATCGCCAACCGTGAGAACTTAACTATGAATAAGAGTGACTTTAAAGGCTACTCTAACAACGATTGAAATAACCGATTAGGTTATTTTATTTGAATCATAAAGCAGTTTTTCATAAAAATACAGAACTCTAATTGGTCAACTTCAGTAGTTGTTAGAATGGCCTTTAAAATTACTCCTGAATAACCCTAAATATATTTTTGAAAATGTACTCAGTCAGATGCAAGGATTCACAACAAACTATTTTCACTGTAGAAAGCATAATTATCAATCAGGATTTATTTAGCACAGGTAATGAGATATGCAGTTTTCTTGACAAAGGTTAGGTAATCGAAGAATAATTAAGAATTTATCTTTCCTAATATGAGCGGTTTGCAAAACACTAGTTATTTTTGAAAAAATAAGAAAAGTTTTTTCACAAAAGTTATGAAAGATTAATTGCCCGTATTTTCGGAGTGATTAAAAATAATGTTCTATGAAGTTGGCCGTAAAATCGCATGTAGTTCTTCGCGACAAACAGATCTGATCATTTCCATCAAATCATGCTCACTTATTTTTGACTGTGTCGTAATAGATTCTCCGTTAATTTGTGGAGATATATCATCAGTCATCTCATGCATGAGGGATAATATTTGTGTTAAGCAGACTTGACGTAATAAGCGTACAATATCACTTTTATCAAAACTTCTAACTGTAGGCTGTGAAGTAACATTTACTTTATTGTTGTTAACCAAATGAGAATTGTCAGAGCTATCCATTACTAATGGTGACTCAACTTGATTGTCAAGTACATTTTCGGGTGAGTGAGTGGTGTTTATGGAAATGGGCACTTCATTTGATGCCGGATTAGTATTTAAATGCATACGGACACCTGGTTGCCGTTCACATAACTTTTTATGCTTTTTGCCAGCTTCATGAATTTCTCTGGCTTCGATTGACGGTAGCTGAACTTGACAAACATCACAAAATAAATGTGGCTTATTGTTGGTAGTAGATGGATCAAAGTCACCATTAATGCGCTCTTTAGCAGCCAAATTTAGTTTCAATAAGTGTTCTGATGAAGAAGGATGTAACTGGAAGTCTTCCTTTGATGAAAACTTTGTTTCACATAGTCCACAAAAATAAAAATTATCCGTAGACGTATCTTCAGACTGATCACTATTTAATTGTTTACAAGGTGGAGATGAAATTGGATCATTTTTTATGACGTTTGCCGAGTTACCACAGTCTACATTCAGAATATGATTCCAAAATTCACCATCGGTATTGAAAACGGTACAGCATGAGAAGCATTTCCGAGCTTCTGCTGGATCTGTCATTTTTGTACAACACTAAAACTAGAGACGAATAAGAAATACAATGCGAATGATTAGGTATAAAATCAAGATTTCTATCTGGACGCAAACTATGAAATTTTTCAAATCAAATATCATTAAAGTTGAAATAATTTATAGCATCAATCTTTGCTTAATCTACACATCGTCCATGATGATTTTCAACAAAGCAAAGAAAACAAGATTTGAAAAAAAGAGATGAAATCATTTTACAACGCAATATATATAATATGGGACCGTCAGATGAACCCTGTTTTGCAAACGAATAAATAGATATAGGTGTAGAACTTGGGCACTGTGGTAGAATCCAATTCCATACTCGATTTGTTTATTTGACTTATAACACACTGATATAGTATTATTTACTTTATCTTACAATCTAACATAAGTTATTCTCCTTGTTCATTTTCTACCTCGAAATATGGTGGCGATATGTGAATGACACATAATTTCCTCACATATATAAACTAAGTGGTAGGCGCAATCCAATTCACTTTCAAGGTAGAAAATGAGCAAGGTTTATTACCTATGTTGAATTGTAAAATAAAACAAAGGACAGACGGTGGTTTGGATACTACCGTCTACAGAAAACCAACACATTCCAACAGGTATCTAAACTTCAAGTTATCTTATCCAACGTCAGTTAAGGCAGGTTTTGTCAAATGTCTAAATCATACAGCTAAAAAACTGACTAGTCAGTGCAAGGACCTAAACAAGGAATTGAAACACATAAAAGAAGCGCTAACAGTTAATAATCATCCTCCGCAGTTCACTAAGAAATTCGTACGAACAAGAGACGAAATAATAACAACAACACGAATATGAAACTTTATATAGGATCCTCAACAAAGCTAGAATAAGGGTGGCATTTAAACCTACAAAGATAAGCTTTGCCGGCTGGCTTAAGGAACCGATAGAACCAATTAAGTAAAATAATCTAATCTATCAAATTCGATCTAATGACTGTGAGGTCAAGTACATAGGTCAAACTAGCTGGTTGGGGGCGGTTAGAAAAGTGGGACATACGAATTCAGCTAAGTATAGAATGACAGACACGAATAAGATCAATAATCTGGAAAAACACTAGGCTATTGCAATGCATGCACTAACACACAACCACTGTACTTATGTATCCAATATAATGAAGTGGAGAGAGAGACTGATCAGTCTTTGTTCATCGAATCAACACGTAACACATGTAATAGGAATTACGCAACACGTACGCCAGAGATGTAGAAAAGTTTACCAACAATAAAAACAAAGAATGATGTGACATAACCATGAAAATCAAATGTCGAAAGTAGCGTGATTACACTCATATGATTATGAGAGATAATTTATGCTCGAAACACCAAGTAAGTAATACTATATTACTGCGTTATAAACCAAATAAACAAATGCAATCAGGAATAAATGGAGCCAATAATCAAATGGATAATGTGTGTTAGGCGTAACGGTTAAAAAAATCTCATCCGTTTAGCACTAGTTGAAAAATTATGATGCAATTTGACTGATAGTGGTTAACAGTGGAGTTCAGGACGTGCGTTTCATACTATTCGGGACTCACCAGCTGGGTTTACCTACATTGCAGTGAATGATGGTATTCCCCCTTAGAATTGGACCTACCATCTAACGCTTTAAACACCAAAACACTATCAATAAACTGTTGAAAAATCACTCCAAGTAAAAGGTATGAAGGGCGAATTTATATATATATATATATATATATATATATATATATATATATATATATATACATGGACCTTTGAACAATAACCTTCAAATTACAATCCTTGATGGTCACTCAGTTGTTATAAGGCATCCCACCAGACAACTTAACCCAGCTCTGTGAAAGATGATGAAACTGTAATCAGGCAACTGACTACATTGTTTGAGAAGATAAGGCAGACTGTTTCATCACTCTGTAACGAAAAGATTGATATACTCTTCTTTAAAAAGGGTCTACTTTGTGCATGTGATAGCCATCAAGGTATCAGTCTGCTATCAGTAGTGTCTTAAGTGTCTTGCTATTACTTTGCAGACTGCGAAAAACGTATGGGGAACTAGTCCCCAAGAAACAAGTCGGGTTTAGTTCAAATCGTGGTTGGATTAATCGCGTGTTCACTCTCCCCTAGGTGTTCGAACACCATCACCTATTACAGGCTGGTAATCTATGTATTCTTCGATATTAGGACTGCCTTCAATTTTTTGGACACGAGTCTAATCTGGAATCGTCGGTTAGCAAGGGTTAATTTGAAGAGGTTTGTTAACATCTTAAAAGCCCTAAACTTTAACATCTTAAGTCCTGTCTCTCCACTTTTCCAAACCAATAGTGGAGTAAGCCAGAGCTGCCCAATCTTACCATTCCTTTTTGACTTCACTATCGATGAAATTCTAGGGACAGCCTCGAAGAAAGTGCGAGGTAGTGACATAGACCTGTTAACTGGTGAAAGACTTTTCGATCTTGAGTATGTCAACGATATCACTGTGCAGGGCGACAACATACAGGCTACTGAAATTGTACTTACTCACTTGGCGACCAGTTTCCATGGGGTATGTCCTTTGTACCATTAAAAAACAAAGTGCTTCGAAGAGATTGGCAAGAGCGTGTACCTACACTCACCCTTCGTGGTTAACCGCTGGCATTTGTTGTTGTTTTCTGTAGAAATAGAAAGACGGCTGGACACTTACTGACTGACAAAATCAACGCAGTACCTCACACACAAGTGAATCGGTTCAAGTTGCCACAGTTCACAGTAGTACACAAAGAATAGGTGAATAGAATCAAAGTGATATAAAAATAGACAAATTTGAGAGAGAATAAACAACTGGAAGATAAAATTTAGTGAGAATATTCAAGCTTTAGATGTCAAGGAGTGAATATATCTGCTCCACTGTGATCCATTTTCAGCCATGTTACCAAGAGTCCTCGATTACTAACCTTATCTTGAGGACCTCAACCAGGTAGTTTACATCGGGTCACACCGCCCAGACCAACAGTCAGACTTTATGAACTAGTGCCACGTCTTAATCTGGTCACCCTGAATTCTTTCCCAACTTAATCCAGCTTCCCCTAGCATTGTACGTCGAGGTAGGCGATAACTCAGCATGCGCAACACATATCCAAGCCACCTCAGTCGATGAAGGTTCATAAGCTCATTAATTGACTTCCCTATCTTGGTTAGCACCCTTCACTTGACCTCGACTCCGCTCACAGTGATTCCACCAAATGCAAGCAATGCTAAGAAGACAGTTATGACAAGAACCCTGTAATCGCTTCATCCTCAATCATTACTCAACACCTATTGAAGAGTGAGAATGCTACGCTGCATTCCGCTTTGTCCTGTTAGGCAACTTTGAGATACGGTCGGCTAAAAACAGCAGATATGAAGAGGTTACAAGCTATTGATTACAGATGTCCTCGCAGCATTGCTCATATATGACAGTCACCATGTGAGTAATGTTGAGGTTGGGCGAAGCGTACTTAGCAAGGAAGGCAGGTCAGTGGATGAGGTTGTGAAACTTCACCGTCTGAGGTAGGTTGAACATGTTGCGCATACACAGCCACTACCTACTTCAGTGTGCAACGTTGGCTGATGTAGGATTGGGTTGAAGGAAAGCCCAGGGTGATCAAACCAAGAAGTAGCATCTCTGACTTTTGGTCTGAGTCGAGTAGTGAGGTGTAGACTACCTGGCCAGAGTTGCTGTAATAAAAAATAATGGTTGGACATCCTTGGTAATATGACTTGAAAACGGTCAAGATGGCACAGATGTACTGACTTTTCGTTGCTTTCTAAAGTTCAAATATTTTCAACAACCATCATTCCTGAATTCTTCCTCCTACTACACACTTTACCTTAATCAAACATTACCATTCTTCTCTCCACTAGTTCTTTGCGTGTCGCATTGAAGTGTGGCAACGTGAACCGAAGCACTCCTGTGTGAGATTCTAGCTTGATTTTATCTCTGGTGGTCTGAGAGTTGAGAACACATTGTCTCAAGGACGTTTAAGCTTACTTCCAAAGTATGATGCAGATATGTGAACGACACATTTATAATGATAAAACCAGAACATATCGATACATTTCTTACATGCATAAACTCAGTTGATGCAATCCAATTCGCACATGAACTAGAAAGTGATGAAGGAGAACTAGTTATGTTGGATCATAAAGCCAAAGGAGAGCAAGACGGAGGTTTAGATGACGATGTCTACAAATAGCCTTCAGCCTCTAATCGATACTTAGTCTTCAGGCTATCTCATCCTAATTCAGTTAAGGCAGGCATGGTCAAATGTCTTAGCAATAGAGCACACAGACTGACTGGTAAAGCAGAAAATCTGTTGAGAAGTGTAACATACAGGATGTATTATTAATCAGCCACTACCGCCGTAAGACTATCTAGAAGCACACAAGGAGCATTAAGAAAAATACCAACAATAACAGTGTTAACAATGAAGCCATAGGAAACAACTTTAAAAACCCCCGTAGTTTTACCATATACAGGAATACCAGAAGTCTCATGCATGATGATTCCCAATACGGTCAGGATTAGAGCGGCGTCCAAGCCTAAAAACTCGCCTAGAGACAAACTTAATCGGCTTAATGATTCTTTGGAACCCGATAAACAAAACAATTTGGTGTACCAAATTTCATGCAATGACTGTGAAGTCAAATACATGTATCAAACTAGTTGATCGAGGTCAATCAGGTTAACAGAACATAGTACAGAATGGTAGACCCTAACAAGACAAAAGATCTATAAAAGAGTTTAGCCGTAGCCATGTATGCTGCCACACAATGGATTGGACAGAATGACAATTAAGAAAATAACTTGGGTAGGTAGACGGAGGGAGATCGATACCTGAAGCTTTGATTCTCGAATCGATACCTAACATATGTAATAGGAATGAAGAAACACCGATTTCGGGCAAGCTTTGGTGCTAAATAGATCAAAGAATGACAAACAGTAGGACATTAGGAAAATAAATTAGAAAGTTACGTGATTGCCTTGATATGATTATGAGCAATAAGTTGTGATCAGAACAGCATCTATAAATGATATTGTTTCGCTATGATACATAAGAAAATAAATATAATGGAATTAATACAGTACTGCACCCGAATTCGACTCGTATAATAATGATGCTTTTACGGGTGCTAAACTGAAACGTGGTGAAGTCAAAGCTAGCGATGTGACTCTGCCATAACTGCATATTACATTAGAAAACAGCCATTTAACAAACTCTGAGGCAAAGCACTTTCGCTAGGGACTTTTAATTCTTCAGTAAATTTTTTCAACAACACTAGAGCTTGTTAACCAGGATAAGAACAAAGAAGTGTACACGCAATCTTACACATTGTAGATCGAATGCATTCGATACGTAATTGTCATGCACAAGGTGTACGGATACGTGGTTTCACCAGTATCCTTGCTCGAGCGCATTCAACGCGTTTGTTAATTCTCTCTATTTTATACGCACAGGTTGTGAATGACATCGCACCTGCGTTCTAGTGAAATATACTTTTTATGAAATTATAAGACGCGAGGTTTGCCTTTAACGTTATACTCCCTCCAGCTATAATTTTAATTTTGCGGATCCATTGCTAACTTATAGAGGTGGATGTGTCTTTCAAGTTGCATTTTCACAACGTTCGGAAAAGAATAGCTAGGCATCTCATTGTGCATGTGATTGACACTTACCACATCCTTTCAAATTGTCATTACCGCAACTTTCTTCCTTGAGCGGACTGGACAGTGAAACTGAAAATGTGGGTTGTGACGCAGGATCCCAGTTACTTTTACACTTCACTTTTACCTCTTCATAAGAAATTCGTAATGCGAATGAAGTAGGTGAAGGTTTCGATACTGCATACCTCAAATAGATTTCCCCTCGGAAAACGCGGCATGCATTTACGCATGCATGTGTATATAATGCGGCAATCGCACAACAAACACAGAAATTCCCGCCTAAAAGTAGTATCTTTGCATTTATACACATTATTTCCGTATTTTCGTAGCAGGATTATATTAGTGGGCTACAATATACAAGAAAAAGGAGTTTAAAAGCCTATGGATAGTAAAATAAAATGGAGAAGAGCTTACGATTATCAGCACACTGGCAGCAGAGGAACAACCAGTAATGAATGGATAAACGAGTGGGTTTAAAGCTTGTTGTAACCACCAGCTGTTGATAGGTTTTCGTATAGCCCGTAGGTAGGTACGTTGTTGCAGGGGCGCGTAAAGGACTGAGTTTAGTGGTGATCACGAGAATCTGAAGGGGTCAAGGAGAAGAGAAAAGCATGAGCCGACGACTCAGAAACTGCATAGAATGTACATACATTTAATAATAAAAGATACTTGACAAAAGGCGGAGCTTGACAACAAAGAGGTGAGGTAGTCTAAAAGTAGAGTCTGCCAAGTGGAGGAGTAAGGTTTCGAATGCATTACATTGCTCCCCTGGGGCAGAATCTCTTTCCCAGTGCTTCAGCGTACCTGCGTAAGTTGGAGGCTATAAATAATATGTGAAGCTGGTTCGAGTTACATTTTAACGGATGGCTACTTTTGATTGCGTCAGTCTGATTGTGAGCAAGCCGGATCACACCTTTGGCCCTAAAATGTAACGACCAGCTCTATTTTAGTCTTTTTATAAGAAATGTCACGGTGAAAAGTGACCATTTACTGGATAACGTTTCGGACGTAATTTATTGTCCATATCCGTATATGAATCTGAAAAGGGAAAAAGGAAGAGAAAAGCGTAAGTCTGTGAACCAGTAAGTATATAGAAGGTATTTACATTAATAACAAAAGATAACTAGAAAACGACAGGTCTCGACAACGAACACCGATCGCTCCTTCTAACATTCGACCTTGAGTTCAGATGGCTCCAATATCCGATATTTGATAGTGCGAACGTAGAAAATTGATAGTTTTTTTATCCCTCGCGTCTGTTTTTTAGGGCTCGGTTCACGTTTTTCGATTTGTCTCTGTAGAGGACCAGCAAATCCCTTCTGCTTTCCTGCTTTTAACTTCGGTGAGGTGGCTGTTTTGCGGGTCAGTAAGTTGCGATTTGTAGTGACTGGGGAGCTACAGGTTACTGGGAAAGTTAGGGAACTGTCGTGACTCCTGTCTGTGTAGGTACGTGAACGAGAATAGTAAGGTAGTGGTGAAGAATGGAAGAGAGAAGAAAAGGGGGAGAAGAGAGAAAAAGGGAAAAGAAAAGAACTAAAAGAAAAGTTGCCCGGGGTAAAAGTAGACAGCTCAGGCCTATTTTCTAGGGAAGAATTAGTAGATAACGTGGGCTTATTAAGAAGAGAGATAGTGAGTGGTAGGTAGAAGGGAAGTAAGGGTGGGCTGGTGAGGTTAGTGGCTCCCTGAGTACGTCCATGCAAAGTGACATAACTGTCTAACCATCTCTTGGACGAATCAACTGAGGAGGCTATGATGATATGTCACGGTGGGGCATTTCATAAAACAGATACTCTTAAGGAGAAATATCGGACCTGAGAATGGTATTGGCTTTCTGATCTGCCCAATGGGGTTTCCTCGTGATGACCACTGTGTTGCAGGCAAGGTTAAGCTGTTTGCGTGGTCTGCCTGATGGATGTCCCTGTAGGCCATAATAAGCTCAACCTTGTTCCTGCGATAATTCGAGATGAATAGGCTTGTGCGTTTTAGTCTTTCAGGACACACCTTCCCCCTTAGCCCCACAAATGATTTTGTTGCAGTTCTTTGTATCTTTTCAAGGAGTGTTTGCAGGGCCACCGTATTGGAGACTTATAGGTGCTGCCGTAAGTAGGATTTGAAAACGGCGAGGAAGAGTTCGGGGGTGACAGCGTCAAGCTGTCTACGCAGAAAGTCCGAAATGACGTTCTCTCTGGTTGTCATATCTTTGTGGTTGGAGCTGGTGTTCATGGTGTCGGAAGAGTTGAGCCCCAAATATGTCTCCACGGACACTCTGGTGATAACACGGTTGCTCAACATGTGCTAAAAGCTTCTAACATCCAACATAAACAGTGCGAGTCGAGAAAACTTGAGGTCTTTGAGCTCACACTTCCAGGTCCTGAGGCTTAGTTCTTTCTTCAGCTATGCTGCTTCTGCAGCCGCGAAAGGCATTATGGTTTATCTGCTTGTAGCTTTGAAGATAGTGATTGTCTATTTGAAGGTGTTTCTTTTGCGAATTGTAGCTTGGTTTGTTTGGGGCAGCAGTGGAGTTACCGATGAGATCAGTTAGCCTCTTTCAATCCGTGTTTTTGCGAGCACTCGCAAGTAAGTATTAAGCGTCACTTAAAGTGTCAGAAACAGGACGTGTGGGTAATGGGACAATGGGGTGAAAGTTCTTATGGAAAAAGGAGTGTTATAGGTGATAATACATAGATGGGATGGGTCTTATTGCAGACGCTACGGTTGAGGAATGCAGGGACGGATGGTCACACCTTCAGCTGCTGCTGGCGAACGTTCTTGGTGAGCCGTTTGCGCTCATGTCGTAACCCACCAGTCGTTAGAAGGGATCAAATGATATAGCTGTGACTACTTAGTCTGGTACAGCGTTCCACAGAGCACACACCGTGTGAGAAGAAGTTATATCTCACTATAGTCTCTTACTTATAGTAGGGTACGCGAGTGGGATTCTTGTCAGACTCGGTTTTGGCCGATGATGTTGAATGTTGGGGTGGTCCACCTGGTGATTTATACTGAAGGTTGTTATCAGGTAGCCCCTTTTCTCTCGATAGCCTTGTGTGAACGAGATGATTTTTCCAAGGCACTGTGCATATGTCCTGCCTTTCAGTGCGATATCCGTCCTCGTTGCTATTCTCTACACCTTCACAAGAGTCCCTGTGTCTTTCTTCAACAAAGGGAGGGCTGTCGCGTTGAATGCCGCTTGGTGTGGTCCAATGTAAGTTTTAACTACCATGGGAAATGGTCCTGGGATTAACACTCCAAGCTGGCTCCCTAAAAAACGTATGATAGTGTTCCTTCTTGCCGCGGTTTCCCAATGCTTGGCATCAGCATCGAGTGTGTCAGAGAAATTCAGTCCTGGGTCGTTCTCTGAGGATGCCTCGATGACTGCGCACTTATTGAGGGTATGGTTGGTTTTCGTCGCTCGTGGTGTGCGAAGGCGCACCACCTTGCTCTTCACTAGGTTTCGGCTCGAACCAGTGAAGATGACCAGGACCCCAGCTGCAGCTGATCATCCTGGACCATCCTAGGATCCTCTTTCCTACCTATTGCCTTCAATATTTTGATATCGCTGACAAACGAGGAGATAGACGAGAAGGTTTGAGTGGAGAGGTCATATGCAAATGGCGAAATTCGGGATGGTATAAGGAAACCGCTGTTCTTGTACCCCTCCAGGCTGATCAAATCCTACTAACCTTAGTACGTAGTTCCCTGTCCTCTGCAAAAGGTGCCATGAGTGGTTCGCCAATACCCACTATTGCAGATTTAGCGAGCGTGGTGTGGCGTGAAACTCTATCCAAATCCCTGACTGAGTCCAGGAGAAAGATATGGACTGCTTCTTTATGATCCCATCTGGTGGTCCATTCATCCCAAGTGGTCATCAAGTTAGTGTCATATGGCACTCTGGTTCTGAAGACATATTGGGTAGGATGAACAATACTTTTTTCGTTAACGTGGTCCCTAGCAGTATCTGCAATCAGCCATTCCAGTGCCTTGGGAAGTATGGGAAGTAACGCTGCTGGTCTGTAAATTTTCACGATTCTTCCATGAGGTCTCGTGAGAGAATGGCTTGATTCCACGTTTTAGCTGCTTGAAATTCCTCTGGAGACCACGGGAAAAGATTTAAAAAGATATCCTCGGCACCTCAGCCAAACTCCGCGGGACTCAAGCTCCAAGTCGAAACAGTCCGGTTTCCAACGGAAAAAAGACGTACAAGAGTAAAACACGGACATTGTGGTGGATTGTAATTCCACTTTGGTCTGTTTATTGAAATTATCACACAAAAAACAGTAGTATCTACTGGATAACGTTTCAGACGCAACTAATTGCCCACATCCATATCAGGTGACTCCACAACTTCGAGACAGACTTTAAATATTCCCCACTTTCTCTCCTATGTGATGACAAGGGTAGTAGAATTTTTCATATACCTGAGACAGGTGCAGAATCATTTCTTTTAGCGCATGTATTTGGTGTTGATTCGATAAACGAAGATTCAGTCGGTTATCAATCTCTCCCTCCACCCAAGTTAGTTCTCAACACTATCACCCTATCCCACCCTACTGTGTGATTGTGTGCAGAGCTGTAGCCAGCTGATCTTTTCTCTAAATTTCTTATCTTATTAGGATCTACTAATCTTGATTTAGATAAGTTTTTGTGCTCTGTTATTTTAATCGACCATGGTCGATTGCTTTGACCTCGCAACCATTGCAAGGGATCTGGTAAACCAGATTATTTTGCTCAATTGCATCGATAGGATCTTTTAACCTACAAAGCTTGTTTCTAAGTGAGTTTGTTGGTTTGAATGCCACTTTAATTCCAGCCAGTCTTATTGAGAATTCTTCGTAGTGCTTCTGAGGTGCCTTCCATGTATGATAACACAGAAGAGGCTTTGAATTCTCTATTAACCCTGTCACCATTATTGCCGTTAGTAGTGGGATTATTATTAATAACATCTGAATTACTACTACTACCACTGCTGATATTCTTCTTTCGATTTCTTACGAATTTATTTATAAATTTTGGTGGATAGTTATTGGGACGTAGAGCATTCTTGATGTGTCCAATTTATTGTCGCAGATTTTCAGATCTACCAGTAAGCCTTTTCTCTGCACCACTAAGCTTACCTTTATTGAATTGAGGTGTGTCTCTGAAATTTGGGTTACGTAATTTGAATATGGACAATTAATTTTGGGCGAAACTTTATGAAGTCATTCCTACTGTTTTTGTGTGTGATGTTTCTGATTAACGAACCAGTGTGGAAGTGAAGGTGCTTTTGCATAACACGTTTTTATGTAGAATCCACGGATCACCACTTCTTGTGGTTGTCAAGATATGTCGCATAAATCAGCATGTAGAAGCTGTGTTTAATAGCTGGAGATAGAATTATATTTGATATCATACCCAAATCTTATGTCAGTATCCAAAATTGAATATCTCTATGCGTGGCCGCATCGTCAAATTCCTTTTCTAATGCTCGTCTCTAGGTCTCCTCAAACAGTTCCAGGTAGTTGGTGGACTTCCTGGAAACTGATCCATCAAGTAGCAAGCTATAGTCCAACATTGACGGACTAGGGTTGCGGTGTTGGCAGAAACTGTTGTGATTATATGGTATGTCAAGTGAACAGGAGGATGGTGTGGTTTACTACCAGTGGGAGCTTTTGGAAAGCTGGGGAAAGAAAGTGAAAAAAGACAAGAGAATTGCTTCAAAACAGTTCCCATTCGCGTAAGCCACAGCGTGATTGAAATGAAATAGTTCTAACCTTTTCTCACAGAAGCCTGGTTCAAGCCCTTTTAGGGAAATGAACAAAATTAAGATGTCAGGGATATATGAATGAATCCTAGGACGTGTACCTCGATCTCCTTGCCGAATCCTCCTCATGGAATCATTTCCTTCCTTAAATGTGATTGCTGATCATCCAGCGCGAAATTTTACGTCTCCTGCTGTGTGGTTTGCATGTGAGTATGTGCCTCCGTGTGTGGGCGTGTTAATGGCCACGTTCTTCTCGGCTGTGAATACGAGACAAAAGGGTCGCGGGTGACATTGTGGTCACTTGGTGATTTTTATAAATACACTAGGGTATATGACACGGATATTTCGGTTAGCTTGATATATGGAGATGGATGGTGTCAAAGTTTTCACTAATTTTTAGGAGTAGAGTGGAAATGAGCGGTAGTTACGACGGAGGTGACAATGATAATGATAATAGTGGTGAATCAAGTCAGTCCGGATTTTGTGTCGTTTCTGTTACAGAGATGATAAAGTTGAAACTGGTGTTGAAGGTTGGTGTCACAGTGACATTTTCTTCTCAGCAATTAGTAGTTACCAAAAACAGCCAACCCTACTCTGCCTCATCGCCTCAAGCTGTTTGGATTCGCCAATATATGTGAGGCTGTAGCTGTCAGTTTTTCTCGTTATGCCATTAAGCCATTTTGTGGAAAGTTGGTCCTGTCAGTCAATTTTGTGGCCCATTTCTGTGGCGTGTACCGTGATTGCCAATTTTTTCCAGCTTCTTATCCTCTGTCGAGGTTTTTGGAATCTGCTTCAGGTACAGTCTCTACTGGGCGCTGCAATTCTTGCATTTCCATACCCGGTTGTCTGACTCACACACGCTGCATTAGTCTGTGCACTTGATTTCCCAAACGCTATTCCGTTGATTCGCTTTGGGCATTACATTCTTAGCTTTCATTGGGTCGAGGTGTACTACATTTGTCGTACGAAAGTAGACTCGTGTCATGTTTGCGGAGAAAACCCCTTACTTCTCCCGAGGCCTCCTTACGATACGTGATTATCACCGCGTTCATCCAGTTTCAGTACATCCGTAGTTCAGCATGTTAAAATTCTTTTTACGAAAGATTTGGGATAATTGTCTGCTTCTGGTATAAGACAAACTGAGTTTAACTCTTCTTCTTTATCCCCCTTCGTTGTAACAAGACGGTTATCGATGTCGGCCAGATTTAGTGCGGCCGTTACACCAGAGGTTAAAGGACGTGCCAGCTGACAATCTGGGTATCTTTCAGAATGCGTTGTTTTTCCGAAAATCGCAGTCATCAGTCCGCCGTACTGCTGTCCTCCCACCGTATAGTCCATAAAGGCTAGTTATGACTAGCTGGATTCGGCTTTCTCGGCGAAAGAAATACTCACGCACCCGCTATTTATATGAAGGAAGAGTTCATCCAGGCCGCTGCATCTGATGAAAACCAGTGCACCATCCACGTAGCTTAACCGGATTCTCGGAGGGGTAGAACATCTTGTCATTGCATCCGTCTCATTAAAACAAAGTAACGAGTTAGCTACTGTTAGAGACACTAAAGATCCCATTCCCACACTATCAGTCTCTGGGCGCAAACCTACTCTGAAAGTGAGCACAGTCGATAGTTGACGTAATTCCGGAGCTTTTCAGGGGCCTATTTAATGAGTTCGGGCTGGCATTCACCATATTTTGGCATCAGCTGGGGAAACACTAGAGATCTGGTAGCAATGGTCAGACGTTTTGTTCCCCAGCAGTGCTCATACATAATCCCAAACCACCGGGGATCGAACGAGGGAACCCCAGGTTCCGCGGCCAGCGGGTTTTCATGGACCCACTGGCTCGGGATCGGGTGGTCAGTACGTCCAAATGCCGTCAGTTCACGGCATAGCGCCAACACTATCCAATACCGTCGTTGGGCAACTGTCCCAACGTCTGACTTTGATGATCCAACCGGTCGTGAAGCCTAAGGGTCCTTTGTTCGACTCCTGGTGGTGCAGAGAGATGTGCGCGCGCTGCTGACGATCCCCATACTGAAACAAACCACCTGGCCACTGCTGCCAGGTCCCTTATGTTTCCCCAGCCAATGCCAAACCATGATGAATAACAACCTGAAATCGATAATTAAAAATACTTTAGAATTCCCTTCGGACCTAATAGGCACCTTGAACGTTATGTTCAGCCCTCAGACTGTTCAGCGTGGCTCGTTACTACGCAGCATTTATCATCCGGTAAGCAGCGACCTTAAGATTTTCCCCTGCCTTGTTCTCACAATCTGTTAGCACGATTATCACTACGGTATTCCATTTATCTGCCCTTGTGATCATAATAGTCTCGTCTTTGCTTGACTCTCCCGTAAGACAGCGCTCCTCCTCATTTATGTCTGAGTTTTCAACTGCTGATGTAGTAATGTCCTCCATATTCTGTCTGAACCAGTCCGCTGTTCCATCTGACTTGCTTTCTAAGGCTGGAGCCCTTGCAGGTGCGATTTCGAGAGCCGATAGACAAGGTCTGTTTGAATATAATTCAAGTAATTCTCAAGCCGGGATAATTCGCATTTGAAAATTTTCCACCAGAAATATTCACCACCACCTCATTCATCCTTACGCCCCAGATTTATTTAATTCCTCCATGAACTTGAATACTCTCCTCGGCTACATGTGTGTGGACACTTGCTGATACCTGAAATAGTTGTAGTTGGTTTTCACTGGCCAAAAAAGCTACAAACCTACGGGCTGCTGTTTAGATGGACGTTTAGCTGGCGAAACGTGGAACTACACAGACGGTTCAAAGCGTCAGACACTCGTAACACAAATATCGAATAATGCATGACCTTGATGCCACTTAGGGGTGAAAAAGGTGGAGGGATGTAAGCTGAAGGCATAAACAACGTTTATGTGGTACAAAGCCATACTTTCCTGCTCTTTTCATGACCTGCAGACACTTTTTAGATCACGATAGAGTTTAATCTCCTCCCTTCTGCGCCATTCGGGACGGCTCAAATGCCATGGATTTCTCAGCCATTATCGATTGAATGACGCTTGTAAACTGGCTTCCCCATACTGAATTCATAATCTGGGAGCAAAATATTTATCTGTTTATTTTTGAGTTTTGTGTGCCCATCCAAAATGAAAATTGTGCATCCTAGTGAGAATTTTGACTCTATAGTCGGTTATACTGCTAGTTCAGTAGGTGAACGATCAATGAAATGCATCAAACCAAGCTCAGTGATGATATCCTAAATTGCGAATTTAACTGCATGCTAGCCAAACGTGGACGGAAGCATGCGTAACCAAACCTATTTAAGTTGAATTGGAGTTGCCACGTGGTGCATGCAGCAATCAACTGGCTAGGATGGCTCCGAATCAGATTTTGTATGTGTGGTGGGTCACCATAACCACTCGCCAAGCGAAAACATTTACAAGGTATAGTGACGAGGAGACATCAGAGGCGTGAGAGCTCTGCTCTGAAATACGGCTGAGATATTTAATCTAGGTTTTAGAGGCTTGAGGTCAGTTTCCACTTCTTTTGAAGTTTTTCTGAGGGAAGACGCGATCCATACTTTCAAGGGATAGTCAATCGTGAAAGTATGTGGTCCTTGTATTAGTGGCAAGTGCTTCACATGACCAAATGCCTTTGATATATCGGGGTGAGAACAAGGACTAACCGGCGACTAGTGTTGAAGTTACAGAAGTAAGAGTAATGGGTCACACACAACTGGAGTTTCCCAAATTTAGGTCAACTAGGTGCAAGGAGGCCATTGAAGCTTCATGAAACAGTAATTTTTATCCTTCCAGACACAATAAGTGTAATACTTTGTGGCGTGTGCTTAATTCTTTCGGCTTTTAGACCGGGTTTGCTACCGGGAGGGATCAACAATGTCCTTCGGTTGTTGACACGCGGGATCCTTCCAATATGGGGACCACAACCTAAGTGAGCGTCACGGCAGCCAGAAACTTGGTGTTTTGACGAATGAACAGGTATTTTTCTCTCAAATTATGAATTCGATATGAAAGAAACCAGTTCACGAGTCCCATTGATAATAGTTGGGAAACCTACAACATTTGAGTTGACCCAATTATCCCGTGGTCCCGTGAGAGGTGCCGGTGGTACTTTTTGTAACAGTTGGGTAATGTGAAGGTGAGCTGTCTTATAAACTTAGCCAGTGTTTGGTCTGCATGTTTCCGTGGGTAAAATGTTCGGTATCTGGCCGTATTTTATCAAAAAGAAGCGCTTCCTGTAACTGTTCTAAAATGCCCAATTTCTACTGTCGCGGATTTATTTTCTAGTTTGCATGCAGTTTCATTTATAGACCACGCACCGTGGATATACCGTAGATCAGTCTGTTAAAAACCTAATGGATCGGTATTGAGTTCAGTCTGAGCCTCCGTTGCCACAGAGACCTGAGTCCTAGAATGTTGCACTTAGTGGCATATTACAAGTAGTCATTCGTGATGAGTATTCTCACCGTAAAATATCTTTGCAGTCCTTCAGCTTCCAGTTTATCCGTAACCAAATATCCTGCTGTACATAAGCGAGCAACACTTGAGCACTGGTTCGATATGCTTTTCTACGGGAAGACTCTACTTCCGGTACTGCGGAAGTCTCGCGATAAGAAACTCACCAGCCTGGGCTATTTATATACCCGCGCGGATATTTGCTCACAGAAGGTTAGGTTGTGGGAGTATCGTAGCTCCAGATCCAGGATAGATTTCAATCTTGGGAGTGAGAGGCCGGTTGTCGTTAAGTCTCGTTCAGGAGCATAGTCGCATGTGCACATCTAACCGTATTCTTGTACGTTAAATTCCAGTTCCCATATGTCGCACCTTATGCTTACGCGCCTTAGGTCCTCTTGCGTAGAGTTAACACCCGAGGCTAAGTCACTGCCAAGGCACGCATATATCACTTTCAGGTCATCCGTACACAGAGGAGGCTTATCTAGCCTAAAACACCTACACATACCATTGATGAATATCATGAAGAGGAGTGAACCTAAGGTGATGCCCTGGACAACAACAGTTGTCGGTTGGGGCTTTGAGGTGGTTCAGCCAACTTTTGTTGTTCGAAGAGCGAGCTTCCCCGTGAAAACGGTGGACAAGATGTTTTGGAAGTCCACTTGGTGCATTCAAACAAGCCTATTGCTTCTGGAAGATGGAGTTGGGAAAGCGAAGATATTTGTCTCTCGGTCGTAATATTCAGCAGGAATACGTGTCTTTGATGTGAAGTGGTATCACCATACATGAATTGTACATTTCCGGAATCATCGATGAAGTGCAACAAACAAACAACCTGTGCATACATCCCCTCATAAACTCTCCATCATTATCCTTAGTAATAGGTACAAACTGTTACAAAGGAAGTATCAGCTGCAAGCCTTATTTTTCTCCGGGTGATATGTGTAACGCCGGGATACAGACCCCGGATTTTTGTTGACGCGAAGGCAATGCTTCCACTTGTCTAACTTGTAAGTTTTTGCACATTTATCCTGATGGCACGTTTCATTGTATAAATGCACAGCACTTATATTCTTTAGTGACAGAATAGGTTTGGGCTGAGATAACCTGTCATAAAGATACATATAATTTATATAGTAGATTATTCGCGCCCTTAAAAGTGGTGTACACCTGTATATTCGGGAATAAATACCACTGTCATCATAAGAGAACGATTTTACGCCGGCTATAAAAAGTTTGATGGAAGATAACTTTCGCAACGAAATCCAAGTTACTCACATTCCGTCAGAAGACACTGAGCTGGTGGAACACGTTCTATGACAACCTAATTTTAAAAAGACGAAAAGGATTGTTGGGCGTGGTCTTGCTTTTAGAAAGCCGTTTTGTGACGAGTCAATATAGTTCGATTCTAGCAGGTAGTCTGACGTCTGGCTTTCAAATCCCCTCTCTGTGATTCTTGAAGTAACCAGGGTCGTGTTAATTGATGTGTAACCGTCAACGCTGGTCTCGGTTCCTGACTCGTGTTCTGGCAACATATAAGCGGTTTTCCACTTACCACGATGTATTCCAGAACTTAATGAGGTTGAAAATGTTCTCAGTGATCAAATTTCCGTATCCCTGCCGGCCTTTTGTAAATTGCTGATGATGTCTGTCCCACAGCTCACATTTGCCTTTGGTGTCTTAACTGCATCGTTGATTTTGACTGCACTAGGTTCTACGCTACCCATCTTGCCACCGCTTTTACTGGATATCCCGGTATCCGGAGCTGGATACATGTTAATACCACTAGGAAACCGCTCACTTGGGAGTCCACGAACTACCTGAGAGTCATGATATGCCGTGCCCTAATGTCCTAAGTGGTTTATCAAACATTCCTCTTCTGTGCTTTTGTTTCGTCTTTGCTGGACACTTCAGAGGCTTTACTTCTTGGCCGAACTATCAATGACCCCACGCTCGTCATCCGGTGACTTCTTTCTGTGTCTTCCTTGAGGCGAAAGGTATGTTGTATGTATCCGATTCAGTGCATTAAATTCTCTCATGACAAAGTGCCCGTCCCCTGATTTCCTCAGTTTACGTCAGGTTTTCCACCCACAAATAAACCTGTCTTCAGACAGAGTTCCACTGGCGCTTTTGTATCCCGGGTGATAACAACAACCTCGTGAAATCCGTTCGAAGTCAAATATGCCTTGCTACCAGTGAAGAAGTCTGTCCAATCATAGCACTTTGTGCGTGTTGTGAGGAGCTCCAGTACGCCGTTGATGAAGTCCTTGCGTTGGCAATACTCCATTATTGCTTTGTATATACTCATGCGAGATAGTAAAGTGGTTGAGAGCAAAGCAATGTGCTATGATGGCCACTTGTAACCTTTGCTCTGAACTGTAGAGAAAATGGTTCGAAGTTAAGGCTCAGTTTCAAGTGAAGTGTTACCACTCCGCGTGGAGAAGTACAAGTATTGCTGCCAACCGTGCATACCAGCGGCTGTTAAGAGTCTATTATGGTTTGTAGGGCCTCTGGTTATGCTTCAGTCTACTCCAGGGAGGTTGAGGTCAGCGCAGATTATCTCAGAATCGAAATCTGGGGTAGTGGCGCGCTCACATGTTTCTCAAGCGATCTCATCAACCGCTTTGGAAGCGGCCAACGACCTGTTTATACAGCTAATGGGGGCCTGTACTTGCTGATGCCTGTGCCTACCCATCTACATCCAGGATTTCTGTCTGGCTCAGGATGTGAGCTGTCTGAAATGATAGCACCTGACGCATACATTAGGCATTCACCTCTCTTTAATAGACCGTCGTGTCTGCGTTTCAGTATCCATCGACTGCCATATGTGTCCGATGTATCTTAAGTTAGAGAGGCTCCTGTCACCACAACCACTGTTGGTTGTTTCAGGAGGAATACGGTTGGAAGGGCTAATATTTTAATCACTAGAGATCACACGTTTATGATTTTCGTTAGGCATAAGGGGTATTGAGAGAGTGCAGGGAGAGGAGTGAACTTATTGCTTGCTATTGCTTCGTCAGTGTGTTGGTACATATAGCAGCTTTCTTGCCATCCACCCAATTGTCCTGCGTACGAGTGGTGGTTGCTGTGCTTGCTGTCAGCACTAACAGATATGATACGAGAAAGTGATACCTTCCGGTGCGCATCTTGGTCTAGACTTCTATGTCAATACCTGCACTGGAGGCAGATATATGGGCTTGAATACCACTTTGTAAACTTTCAAGGATCATCAATTTGACGCTGCTTGTAAACTGGTATCCCTCATGCTAAACCCATTATGTAAGGATAATATTTATTATCATCTCAACCTTAGCGCCCTGCATAGGCCAAAAAGTGATATTTCTTGTTCGTTTTATAGCTAGTAGAATCTTCCGTTGTTTTAGTAGAGTTTATTGACATTCCGTCTGTATTATTCAGGACACGTAAAATCTTGTAGATATTTTGACATGTACCAATGTGGCGATGCCTGTAAACTGGCTTCTGCCACGTTAAATTACTAATGTAAGGATAAAACAGTTATTTATTTACTCATATAATAGTGTGAGCTTATGTAAGCCCAGTGCGGCTAATGCGTTTTAGTCTAGGAAAAGAAGGTTGGTAATAATCATTTACTTTTCGCTCGGCATAGTCAGATAGACCACACGCATCAACTTCCCTATTATGGACACTGTTCGCTATAAGAGAAACATTTCCCCGCTATGCAAGTAGCTTGGAATGAAAAAGAGTGGGAAGTTCAAGCTTGACCCAAAGTTTTCTGCTTGGGAACCTGATTTGCATCTTTTACCACGGATTTGTATTCTATGATTCTTAAGACTCCAGATTTGATGGTTGTTTAAAGCAATAATTTTGTCCTGCGGTATCACGTTTGTGCTGGCAAACAGACTTTTGAAGCCGCAGGGAGCAAATTGGCGTCCAGACGAAAGGTTTGCGAGAAAGTTTTGGATGGCTTTTAGAAGAGGCGAAATCATGGTAACAATGGTAGTGAATATTCTCTTCTCAACTTAGGAATTAAACGTGGGAGAAGCCAGTTTACAGGCATCATCAAAGTGATGATGCTGGATTGATTTCCATTGCTTGAGCCGTCCCGAAGAAAAACATCAAGGTTTATCTCAATATCAAAAGTGTCTCCAGATTATGAAAAGAACGGGAAAATATCACCCCACAGTACACACGGATTGTTTATGAGTTTTGGTCATCTCCACTCACCACTCTTTTTTCACACCAAAGTGGTATCAAAGTCTCGCAGTATTCGACGTCTTCGTACCAAGTGACCGAGATGCTTGAATTATGAGCACAGTCACATGTTTAGTCAGATAACATTCTGTTTTAACGTCAATTCGCACGTTTATAATAACACTGACCAACAAGAACTCACTCCAACGATTTCAGATAACAGTAAGTGTTAACATAACCATCTAATCCGCATGAATATCTAAGCGTACGCATTTCCCACTCATCGTGCTGTCTTGCACGGCAATATGGATGTAAGCTATCAGAATTAGTTTTTGCAGGGAAAAAAGATAAACATTTGGAGGACAGTTACCCGAGTTTTGTACATAGAATTCACATTGCGGTATGCAGTATGCACATTGACCGTTAGTTGTATTCTGCCGGGCGGAGTCAAATGAGACAAAGTGCCGGCGAAGTTTGTTGCATGGACTGGCTTAAGGGCGTCTTTCACTTAGAGCCACCACGTGAGTTTATTTCTTAGATTTAGCTGCTTGTTAAGGTTTTCGGAGCCTGTATTATTGGTCGGAAGCCATAATCTGGTCATTGTAGTTGGGCTTTCGTAGACGGTAGCACTTAGGACGCTAGTAGGCGTTTGAGTTTGCTGTAGAACATTTCAGAAAACTGGAAACCAGTAGGGGGGAAACCAGCTGCCAGGTAGCATGTTCATTAGGTTGGGATATTTTGGTCAAAGTTATGCTCAGGATTTTCTTTTTAAGCTCAAGTAGTAACCGGAAAGTGATGTGCCATGCAATACGGAAAGGGAAGAGGGGAGCTGCTTTCTTCCTAGGCCCCCTCGAACTATGTGCACGTTGACTCATGCTTATAAAAATCACCTTTCCGATTTTCTTGCATGAAGTTAGTACAAGTTTTTAGATGTGCCGTATTTATTTTTGAACCTACAGGGAAAGCTGACTTTTCACCAATTAAATGTGTTCCTTTCTAACGTGTAATTTACTGACCACAGAGTCCATTTGTGTGAAATAGCAATCAAACTCACCGCGTGAAGTTGTAGTGCACCTTCCTGGCACCAAAATATAACTAAGGCTAAAATAAATAGTTTAAATTAAATTAACTAAATAAATCTCTAGCTTGCCTCCGGATGCTTAGGGTGTTTTAAGTTTTGTTTTAACGAGCATGCATCCGAGCAGGCTTGGACGCCATTTTTGCGCTCCATTGTGCTGATCACCACGCACGTACTCCGAGTCCCTAGTTCAGCCTTACAAGCCAGATAAGTTGATTAAACTTTTCCCTCATTCATTATTGTTACATTTACTTTAACTAAATACATAGCTCCTTTAAATACATTGCGTATCAGTTCTTTTGATTTGTGTTTTGTTATCAGTACTTACACGTTAGGTAAAGTACTGGTTAAGCAGGTACTAGAGCACATCAAATTAAGTAGGGTTGATCAAACGTTACGGAATTGTAACACGCATCCCTACAAAATTGGTGAGCCCGAGTATCACTTCTTACTTTGTCTAGTACCTTTGTCTGACCTATTTTTGTTTTTGGCACGGTCTAGCGTTTTTTTATTATTGCACTCCTCATTGGTTATTTTTGCATTGTAATTTTTTTATTATCACTATCGTGCCTCGTTAATTCCCTGATCAATGGCGGATAACGACTCGACTGCGCAGATGGCCGTAACCCTCCAGCTTCCCACCTTCTGGGCCCACAGACCATCTGCATGGTTCTCCCATGTGGAAGCTCAGTTTGCCTTGAGACACATTCAATCACAAGAAACTAAGTCCAACTTAGTCATCGTCAGCTTACCGGAAAATGTGATCGAAGACGTCTCAGATGTGCTAGATGACCCAGCACCGAATCTTTACGATCGCCTCAAAACCGCCCTCATCAAACGTGTTGCACTTACTGACCAGCAGAAAGTGCAAGAACTTTTCAGGGATGTGCATCTGGGTGATCGCAAGCCGACGCAACTGCTTCGTCAGATGAAGCAGCTGATTGCTGACTTCAACATTGATGAAGCATTTCTCAAGCAACTGTGGTTACAGAGGTTACCACAGTCGGTTCAAGGGATCCTCGCACCCTTCCATAAGTGTCCCTTAATAGAGCTGGCGGAAGCGGCTGACAGAGCTGTGGATGCTACGAAACCCAACACTAGTATCTCAGCTGCACTGTCTACTGCCACGGATTCGTCCAAAAACCCACATCCTCCCTCGGCTGGTGAGCCAACAAGTTTCGATGTTATAGCTCACATCTCGAAATTGTATGAGGAGTTGTGCAGCATCAGGAACGAAATGCGGTCTGGTAGTGCTTCCAACGGTCGCACGTCTCGCTCGCGCAACAGGTCTGCCTCCCGTACCGGTAGCAGACGTTCCAAATCGCGACAATCCCAACCCAGGTTGTGCTGGTACCATAAACGTTATGGTGCCAATGCCAAAAGGTGCACTCGACCTTGCACCTTCGAGGCTAACCAGGCGGGAAACGTGTGAGCCAGCACGTGACGGCGACTAACGTCGCTGGCGAGCCACTTCCATGTCGCCTCTTCTTCGTCACTGATCGACATTCTGGGATACGCTTCCTAGTTGACACTGGGGCAGAAGCTAGCGTCATCCCACCTACGAAGGAAGAGCGTCTGCGGCCAATGTCTCTGCAACTTCGTGCCGCCAACGGTTCGCCCATCACAACCTATGGTCGGAGATTCCTCGATCTCAACCTTGGATTGCGTCGTCCCTTTCGTTGGGTTTTCATAGTGGCGATGTGACCACCGGCATTATTGGTATGGATCTCTTGCAGCACTATCAGCTGCTGGTAGATGCTGGCAAGCATAAGTTGATAGATTCTACCACAACACTCTCTGTTTCCGGTATAGTCACAAAGACGCCGCCCCTCAGTCCCGTGTACTGCACGACGGACGCTTCTAGTCCCTACGCGTCTATCATTCAGTCCTTTCCGGATGTCTTTAAGCCAAGTCGTTGTGTCCCTTGTGTGACTTCGAACGTTTCTCATCACATAACGACGACTGGCCCGCCAGTGTTTGCGAAACCACGGCGATTATCCCCGGAGAAACTGCGTGCTGTAAAAGCCGAGTTCGAACACATGCTTGAAATGGGAATAATCAGACCATCCAACAGTCCATGGTCTTCACCCTTGCATGTGGTACCCAAGAACAATGGCATGGACTGGAGGCCTTGTGGTGACTACCGAAGGCTCAACGCTAAAACGATTCCAGATCGTTACCCAGTCCCTCACATTCACGACTTGACTGCATCTTTAAAAGGCTCGGTTATCTTCAGTAAGCTTGACTTGACGCGTGCATATCATCAGATCCCGGTTCATCCTGATGATGTTCCCAAGACAGCCGTCATTACACCGTTTGGTCTTTTTGAGTTCCTCCGTATGCCTTTTGGTCTTCGCAATGCAGCACAAACCTTCCAACGTTTTATTCACGATGTTTTACGTGGACTCGACTTCGCCTATGCCTACCTAGACGATATACTAATCGCTAGTCCAGACGAAGACACTCATTTTAACCACTTGAAACAGGTTTTCGCCAGACTGTCAGAGCATTCGATGACAGTCAACCTGGCCAAATGCCAATTGGCGTTCGTTCACTAAAATTTTTGGGACACGTTATCGACGAGCAAGGCATTCGCCCACTACCTGAAAAGGTACAGGCGATCCAAGACTTCCCAGTCCCAGGTCACTTAAAGCTCTGCGTGTGTTTCTGGGTATGGTGAGCTATTATCGTCGCTTCGTTCCCCAATGTGCGCACATTTTGACTGCACTGACCGACCTGCTGAAAAGTAAATGTAAAACTTTCAGCTTGACTCCTGAGGCACTAGAAGCATTTCGCAAGATCAAAACCGCAATAGCAGACGCCACGATGCTGGTGCATCAAGACGTAAACCTACCTCTTAGCATTGCGGTTGACGCCTCTAACACGGCCATTGGAGCTGTGTTGCAACAACTTTCGGATCACACTTGGATCCCAGTTGCATTCTTCTCCCGGAAGTTATCCACCTGCGAAATGCGGTACAGCACTTTTGGCAGGGAACTGCTCGCCATATATGCCTCAGTGAAACATTTTCGTCATTTTGTGGAAGGTCGTGACTTCATCATCTTTACCGACCATAAACCTCTGACGTATGCCTTACACACCACTACTGACAGATATTCACCGCGTGAATTACGTCACCTAGACTATATTTCGCAATTCACGTCGGACATCCGTCATATTTCTGGTGCGAATAACCCTGTCGCGGACGCACTGTCTCGCGTTTGCACCACTACTTTGCCTCGAGCAGTCGACTTACGGAAGATTGCCGAACTTCAGGATTCAGACGAGGAGATTGAAAAACTTCAACACTCAACCTCTCTGAAGATACAGCGTTTACCGCTCCTGAACAGTGAAGTGTCAATATTGTGCGACACCTCCACAGGCACACCCAGACCGGTTGTTCCTTTACCCTTGCGTAAGCATGTTTTTGATGCTTTGCACAATCTTTCACATCCTGGCATCCGTGCCACTGACAAACTCATATCTGCTAGGTTTGTTTGGCCTGGTATTAACCGTGATGTTCGAAACTGGACACGGTCATGTATTCAGTGCCAACGTTCCAAGGTGAATCGTCACAACATCCCACCACTTGGAACTTTCGCCAAACCGGACTCACGATTCGCTCATGTCCACTTAGACATTGTCGGCCCACTTCCACCCTCCAATGGATATAGTTACCTACTGACATGTGTCGATAGGTTTACTCGCTGGCCGTTAGCCATCCCACTGTCTAACATTACTGCCGAAACAGTAAGTCGGGTCTTCGTCGAAGGATGGGTTTCACAGTTTGGATGCCCTTCCACCGTGACAACCGACAGAGGCCAACAGTTCGAATCCGCTACCTTCCAGAAGCTGATGAATCTGTTGGGATGCAAACGCATCCGCACTACCGCATATCATCCAGCTTCCAATGGTTTGGTGGAGCGATTCCACCGACACCTTAAGAGCGCACTAATGGCAGTCGACAATATGAAATGGACTGAGTCTCTGCCGTTGGTTCTTCTCAGCATTCGTTCTACACTCAAGACGGATATACAGTGTACACCTGCTGAGTTAGTTTACGGTAGTAACTTACGTTTGCCGGGTGAGATGGTCGCTTCAGATTGTAGTGACCCAACTCCTACCGATATCCATGGCTATGCTCAAACTCTTAAGTTACACATGCGTCGCCTCCAACCCCCATCCACACGGATACAGTGTAGACGGGTGCAGTTGGATAAAAGACTCCAAGATTGCACTCACGTCTTTGTGCGTTGTGACGGTGTACGTAAACCCTTACAGCCACCATACGACGGACCTTTCAAGGTTCTCAGTAGAAAGAAAAGTTTTTCGTCATTGACAGATCTGGACGGCAGGATTCTATAAGTGTCGATCGTTTGAAGGCAGCTTATATAGAGGACGACCCACCTTCCTCTACACCGACACAACTAGAAAAACCCTTGCCGCCAGACTCCCAAACAGACTCGTTTAGTCGCGCGTACCCTGAACCTTCTAAAAGAGCCACGTCTAGTAACACTGATCCAGTACCCTCTACACGTGCTGGGAGGCGTGTACATTGGCCCAAACGATACGCCGATTTCGTTAATTAGCCCCAGGCAACTTCACACTTGGTGAATTCGGAGTTTCAACTACTTTGTCGTGGCATACACTATCAATGCGTTTTCATAACTAAAGTTTTCACAAGTCTTGTTCACTACTTTGCAAAAGTTTTTTTTAAAAAAAAAAAAAGAAAAACCAAAAATACAATTTAAATTTCAAGACTTTTTTTGGTTGGTTATTATTATTATTTTTTTTCTGTACTCCTCCCACTTCGAATTGTTTGGTTTTCTTTTCTTAGCACTCTAATGTCCTATTTCTTTCTTCTTGCAGAACCTAGAAAATGCGTTGAAAATTGGATACAATTGGCCGCTGACGATGCTACTTGGATCGTTCTTCGGTTCTCTTTGTACCAATTTCCCCCTGTACATCCCCGGTAGATTAAGAAGCAATAGGGAAAAGTAGACGGAGGCTTTGGGTCACCTTCCACCACTGCGAGAAGGGTTGCGTCTAGACGCAAAGATATCTTACCTCGTAGGTGTGCATAGTTGCACTAGCTTCGGAGACCCACACGTCACCTACTCCATCACCAATATGGAAAGGTGTTGCGTGTCCGCCTCGCAGTCGCCTCCTAGGATCGAAGGTTGCCGGTATCCCAACAACCTTCTAGGAGGGGGATAACCTGTAGTGCACCTTCCTGGCACCAAAATATAACTAAGGCTAAAATAAATAGTTTAAATTAAATTAACTAAATAAATCTCTAGCTTGCCTCCGGATGCTTAGGGTGTTTTAAGTTTTGTTTTAACGAGCATGCATCCGAGCAGGCTTGGACGCCATTTTTGCGCTCCATTGTGCTGTTCACCACGCACGTACTCCGAGTCCCTAGTTCAGCCTTACAAGCCAGATAAGTTGATTAAACTTCTCCCTCATTCATTATTGTTACATTTACTTTAACTAAATACATAGCTCCTTCAAATACATTGCGTATCAGTTCTTTTGATTTGTGTTTTGTTATCAGTACTCACACGTTAGGTAGAGTACTGGTTAAGCAGGTACTAGAGCGCATCAAGTTAAGTAGGGTTGATCAAACGTTACGGAATTGTAAAACGCATCCCTACAAAGTCCTTTTAGTCCGCTAGGGTCAAAAGTACTTGAAGTGGGTGGTGACCTTAATTTTAATGATTGGAGGTCCTAGTATACTTTCACTACCCCTGGTCGCATAGATGGTGATGAAGTGAGTGGTAGACTCATCATATGTGAAAAGCGTATCAAGCGCAGCTCGTACTTCTTCGCTAAGTCTATTCTAGATGTGAGAGAACTTGCTGAGGAAGAATCCGCCCTGCAGGCTGGCCCAACAACACTCAGTTTCAGCCAATGCTTCATGGTTACGTGTGTTATGAGTAAAAGTTGCAACCACTTAGTTTCCGGGCCACATGAGTGTATTTGCTTACACAGCCACTTACGGTGAAATATGAGATTCATTTAAACCGCCATGGAGGTTCCAGTGCTAGCATATTGCTTCTAGAGATGTAGCCTAGGCTGCAGTCAGCTCCCGGCGTCCTTAAACGTAAAGCGGCGTTGTGCCCTTCCGATTTTTAGTTCGTTGTTCACACAGAAGCCACTTACAACAAGCGGGCGGCACTCTAAAATTGGACAGATACTCACTCTTTGAAGTAAAGCCCTCGGTTCAGTACCACGGAAATTACGAATGATGCATTCTAGGAGCCTGTGTGACTTAGTTCTGCTATACGCTGCTTGTAGTTGACTGCTGTTGAAATATTGCTGGTTCGTTCTAAGCGCACCACAAAGGAAGGTAAGCGAGACTGAAGGCTGTCATGCATATTTTCACAATGGAGAGCAGCAAGGTGGAAGGTAATGCATATCCGGGTGTGTATACTTCAATCTAGGACCGTTTTGGATCAAACGATGCACAATGAAGCTATCAGTATGTAAACATAGTAGTGGGGCTGTGCTCCACACTAGGCCTAAAAGGGGAATGAATGCTATCGTTAAACAGCGTCACTATCAGAAGCTTCACATGGTAATATCCTATCCCCATCTACTTTGCCTAAGGAGGTGATATCATCTGGGTTAGTGCCCTAAGACCACAACTATTCCCCTCTTTGGTTCCTCCCTCACTTATTCTCGCTTGCTCAGCTTTGTCACCCTCTCATCCCTTCTCTTAACCTTGGTTTCGTACTATTTAATATTACTGATTATCATAAATCATGTTTTCTTAGGATGTTACTTCATCCACAGCCTTGACTGTTCATTCCATTCAATCGCACCTTATTCATCATCGTGCAACCCTAGATATTAATACACTTCCCAGCTCACGGCGGCTTTGAGATTTCTTTCGTTATCCCCCGGCATTCTACGTCGCCTTGAACATTTGTTTGCCTCATGCCTTTACATCATTGCGGGGTAAATGCATCTTTTATCGCCCTTTTGGCATGCTTTAGATGCAGCCCCGCTGTTTTTACCGTTGACACGCTTTGTTAGGCCCCTGGTAGAGATAAGCCACCAGATACCTCACGATACGAGGTTTGTAACTTAGCAGTCGCCATTTTTCGTTAACACAGAACCCTCTTTCAAACAAGTTTTGTTTCTGGGTTTTAATGATACTAATATTACTCGCTCTGGAATATGCAGGCACATAGCACTTTTACATGTATGAAAAACTCGCCATATAAATTACATGTAACTTTACGGTCGGTAATCTCAATCCCCACCTATCCTGTCGCCAGAGGGTATAAGCGCTACATGTTTGCGAAACGAAACATCCCAGCAGAATAAGTATGCGAGTATTTTCGGGTTAGATAAGTGGAAGTATTGTCTTCGCGTTAACCAAAATCCAAGGTTTGTACCTGAACTTTACATTCATTACCTGGATAAAAATACAGCTTGAAGGCAATGCCTCCTTCGTGGCAGTTTGTGCCTTTTGCTTAGGAAAATGATGAAAAGTTCATGAGGGAACATGTATTAGCTCTCTACTTACTGTGCTTCGCCGTTGATTCCAGAAATGTATAATTCGTACATGTTGATACCATTTCACATCGAAGATTTATTATCTTTCCGAAAATTATGACCGAGAGGTAAATATCTGCACTCCTCAACCGCAGCGTCCGGAAGCAATAGGTTTGTTCACACACGCCAAGTGGGCTCCCAGAACACCTTGCCTGCCATGTCCACGGGTAGTGACAGCCATGAGGTCAGTAATTGTTGGGTCTTCCCGGTCAATTTCGTAATCAGTGAGTTCTAGCTTTTGATAATTTTGAAGTTGTAGTCTAATAAACTTTCTTCTTTTTTGTCGTGGTTGGGTACTGTGAACTCGGTAACACTGGCTACCCAGCACAACGGGTAGTTTCAACCGAGGTCTGTTCCCTAAATAATTTATCTCCAATGGCAACCAAGCCAACATTCAGAACTTGATTGCTTTTCTACAGCGAGAAAAAACCAGAAACAAAGCAGCAGGCACAGGAAGAAGCAGTAACTTCAACAAGGAATGTGTTCCCCATCTCCATGCTTCTCCTTACTTAAATTTTTTCGCTATGGCATTCACTGTATGGGCTTTCTGTAGTCAATACTTGAGAACATAAATTTCATGCTGTCGTGTAGCTTAGGTCTTCTATCTTTGACTACTGTGTCGGGCAGGGCGGGACAGGCAGTTAGTATGAGGTGATAACTCATGGAAGTCTCCTCAATGCTCAGTATGAAAGGTCAGAGCAGGTATGTTGGACGTCTCAACCACCCCTTTCGCACCTCATCACAATAAATATATCTACCCACTTCATGTATGCTTATGTTACTCTAGCTGCGATTTCATTCTCAACATCTCTTATTTGACGAATACCTGCCAGCCCACACTTCATAACGCCGAAACAACTGTGTTGTGATCAGCTGCCCGTCGTGAGTAGCAGTACGGTTAGCAAATAGAGCAGAGGACTCGTTCAAGAGTAGAAGGATAATAACACAACAAGTTACAGCACCAGTATGTTGACGGCGGACCGAAAGGCCAAGCATCATGTCAGTATTGTCTGATAAAGTGAAAGGAAGGCGACGACAGACCTCATGGCATGGGATCTGGGTGACCACCCTTAGAGCAGTCTTTGAGAATGAAACCAGATGCCCAGTAGCCAGAGCTATATCCCTAAAATTTCTCCTAATCCTAACTTACGCTTTGAAGAAAACCACGATGTTGAATAAGTACTAACTACTAATCGTCGACCACACCACATACTTTATAAACTGCTGCTGTACACCCTGAAGCCTCACCCGTTCGTGTTCACATTGGACCCCTCTCTCTTCTGTTTCTGCAGCCTAACAGGTACATACGCAGGCCGGTGCAGGTTCTCAGATGCAAAACAAGGTCTCTACCTTTGGTTATTCATAAAATGTCTCAGGCTCCGATACGTTAGAGCATCATGCAAAATACCAAATGTGCTCTACGAAGGCGATATTTATGCATACGTAACAGCTCTTGCTTTGCACACTTTTATTATCCATATCACTTCCAAGTTTTTGAGTTACTAACGCCACCTCTTATTCCTCCGTTCCCCTTTCTCATCCCATAAGCATATTATCACTGCGAACTATGCCAATTTACTGTCCACACTGAAAACGCTTCATATTTTCGAATCAAGATCTGTGGGCTATTGTTTCTTATCATCTAGAAATGTGGAAACCAGAAAATATGACCTTTGCTCGAATGTAATCACCCCGATGAACAGGGTCGAAAGTCACGGGGACTGCCTAATGCTGAGAAAGCACTACATGGAGTGAAATAAATGAATACATACGCTTCTCATCCCGAAATGACCCGACACTTTTCCGGGAATTAGGTTGAGATGACTTCGAAAAGGTCTCTATCCCTGTGTTTATAACTCCAATCTACCAGGGAGACCATGGCTGTAAAACAGATATGCACTCGTGAACACCTAGTCACGTGGAGTAATTACTGTCTATTCATGTTTACAAGCAATAAAATTAAAGAATAGTCATCCTACTGTACTTCAAACTGAACGCTTAGTATTCATATGCCCCTTTATAATTTAGGATTTGTCCTGGTGCGAACTTGACAGACGCAAAGACCAATCACTAATTATTCGAACTTGTTATATACCCACGAATACGAGACCAAGGAAGAACACGATAGCGTAGTCGGATGGAATAGTATATTTGGATGGTTATGCCAAAATACCGATGCGTTCCAACTAACTGGCTAGAGAGTCGAATACGAGCAATGCAACGTAACACGAAAGCGTGCCAAATGGCGAGGATGCTTGACCGGGTGCCTTCAGCTTAGCGAGTCCAGTTAAACTATCAAGGTCAGCATCAATGTCGAAAGTCGTCAAACCCTAGGCTATTGATTTTGGGGAAGTGTGTGACGCTACAATACTACATATACATTTACCTGGCACCTCAACTTAGGCGTTTATTCTTCAATCACACGCTGCCTGACCTGCCTTAGATCTTCATTTCGATGACAGTCCAACAACATCGTCATACGTTCGCGTGCAATACTGCAACCATTTGCCCAAGCATTTTGCACAACTTTATGTATATTTGAATACAAAATATATGGCGGCTAAACTCAATAAGATGGTCTAGGAAGAAGATATTGGGATATTGACAATAGTAAAAGGTCTTCTCTGTACTCACCACGCAATGAGTTCCGTTTGTTTAAACCATCACCATACCATGTATATTCCTGATCATAGTATCTATTATGGTGGCTATCGATCGTGAAAGCTCTTTCAGTTTAGCTTTCATCCGTATCCACAACAATTTATTTCGACCACTATTCACTTGTCTTCGCGTAAAGACGTCAAAGCTTTTGTCCGATGATGAAGTACAAGTCATCTCACAATAACTGAAGCCAGATTACATCACTAGTGAAGGTTCAATGACTGTTACTTTTGCTCAGGATCTGATACCAGTTAATTTGATTGGTCTTTTTGGGGAAAATGTCTGAGATTTTGACAGATATCCTTGACACGAACACCTTTCTCATACTTGGACACTTGCTTTTGTTTGTAGCATTTCTTTCCGTTAGGCGCTTCTTAACGTTCAATGTCACAGTGATGTCTTTTCAAAACTTACAGACCTATGGTAGGTTGTCCTTAGTGTATCGGATTTTGTGCGTTCAGATCCATTCGCTGAAGAGGGAGAGTCCAATGTAGAGGGTAGGATCGTACACATTCGAATTCAGCAACGAAATGGCCGCAAGACACTGACAACTGTCCAGGGAATCCCTGAAAAGTTCGACAAGCGAAAAATCCTGAAGTATTGCAAAAAACACTTTGCCTGTAATGGCACAGTGGTTGAACATGAGGAGTATGGAGAAGTCCTTCAGTTTCAGGGTGACCAAAGGGACAATCTAAAGTCTTTCTTGTGTGAAATGAACATTGTGACTCCAGAAGAAGTTAAGCTGCATGGTTTCTAAGTATTCATTGTATAATACAGTGGTGAATTCAAAGAATTTAACGCTTCGAACTTTGGTTTTGCTATGTTTCATGTATGTACATTATTTCAGTCAACATTAATTCCTCCATTATAACAACTTGGCTCATCAAGTCAAAGTATAGCTTGTTTTGCCTTGGAATTTTGTTTTAAAAGTAACCTTATCCTGATAAAAATGATAACAGCCGCTGTTTTTGCTTTCCTGCTAGTGCCTTCTCAAGTGTGTAAAGTGCAGTGTTTTTCTAGCTTAGTCTGCTTCTCTGTCAGTCCTTGCAAACAGACAATGTTGTCCTCTGAATTGCGTCATTATCCTTATGATTGGATGTGGTTAACTTGAAGTCGTAAAACCGTCCGATGTTCAAAGAGTTAACGATATTTTAAGTGTGATAGTGTTCGTCTGGTACAGTAGTCTGACATCGGGGTGTCCATTGCCATCACGTTCATATAATCGCTTACCTATCTGCTCCCCCCCCC
Source organism: Heterobilharzia americana (assembly GCA_944470555.2). Classification (NCBI taxonomy): domain Eukaryota; kingdom Metazoa; phylum Platyhelminthes; class Trematoda; order Strigeidida; family Schistosomatidae; genus Heterobilharzia; species Heterobilharzia americana. Next base: position 145,181,978 of record OX104127.1, on the reverse strand, counting down.
CCCCCACAGTATGTACTTCACGTTTGTATCTTCCAACCGAACACACAGGCTTTGCCGATGCCTGCTTTATGCGACTGGTAAGGCGCAGGCATACATAATCACGTACCAACGCGTGATCGGAGTTCAAACGTACTCCAGAAAGAAGCAATCCTCCAACGATGGTTTAAGGCAATATGATCTGTCTGTGACCATCGTTGGTTTTAAATTGACAGGCGCCATGTGAGACTGCCTCTCCTTATGCCTAAAGTTAGTGCTGGTCAGAAACTAGTCAGTTACACTGCAAGACATGTTCCCCGTCGTCGGTCATCTTGCATGGGGTTCCGTGGATGTCTTTCAGATTGGCTCAACTTTCCAACTTGAGGTTGCCTACTGCTGTGACTATATCTGAGAGGTATAGGTTTTCTAGCTGGATTTAAATCAGCCTAAACGAAGTCTCCAAATCCATAAGGGTCCTGTGTGACCGACCTCAAGCAGTTGTCCCGTGGGCTCTGCCGTTAAGCATCGCTATTATCATTATTATTTATCGCTTGGGTTCCTAGTGGAACATAGGGATTCAGCAGCACGCCTCCATTCCTCTCTCTTCTCTGCAATCTTTTGAACATGACCACACGACTGCCCAAAAGATCTCATTTCTTCCTCACAAGATATCCTCCACGTCACCGTCGCCTCGAACGCCCAACTCGTCGTTTCCCATTTGGGTTCCACTCGAGTGCCTGGCGCGTGGTGTCCCCAAATGGTCTTCTCAGTGTATGCCCAATCAATCTCCACTTCCCCATTCTGCATATTTGTTGAGTGGTAGGTTCTTGGTTGGTTCGTCACCAGCCAGAGTTCCTTGTTGCTTATTCTCATTATTCTGGCAATCCATCTGATCTTCAGTAACGAGCCAGCTTAGGTGGCACTTGTTGATGAACATCCTCAGTTTGTTGGAAATCCCTTTCGTAACGCCCCAACTCTCTCAACCATCACATAGAAACACTGACCGACTTGACTGAATTAGTGTTGAGAATCCGGATGTTGTTCACGCTTTATGCTGAGTGCAGTGCAGTGAAGCAGATCTCCACACTGGTTTCAGTTTAATGAACGCCTGTCTTGCTGCCTTTCCTATCGTGGCTGGATTTGACATCATCGTCTGTGCCTGTGCCGCCTGTAGTTGAAATGATGCTGCCTTGATAGGTGTAGGTGAAAGAGACTACTTCCTTCAAGTTTCTCCCGTTGGTTGGGTATCTTCATCACCTCTGTCTTCTCTACGTTCACTTGAAGTTCCGTCTTCCTTCGCTACCCTGCCTTTTCTGTCAACTTGTTAGTTTTCGCCTGTAGATCTTCGAGTTTGTGCGACAAGATATCAGATATAAACCATGATCTGCGAACTCCAAATCTTGTAGGTTCTCCGCGGTCCAGCGTATACCCCCTCTTCTCTCTCCTCACAGTTGTCTGCTGCATGATCCACTCCAGTCGACCACAATCAAGAATATCATGGATGATAGTAGACAGCCCTGTCTTCACCTCAGAGGCATCACTGAGCTTCCCATTGTGAATTACTTGGCATGTGGCGTCTTCATATAGTCGTTGAAGGCACCTCGAGGAGAGATTACTCTATCGCGTAAGCTGCGAGAAGTACTAACCATCCTACAATCCTTTCTGCACACAAGTTACGCGAGATGTTATTAACTCCACATTTTTGCATTCTAACCTCTCCTCACGTCTCTTCATCAATATTCTTACGTTGTCTCTAATTCCTCCCAACTCTGCAGTCGTTGGTAACGATTCAAACTCACTGAATAGCATCCGTGGATTTCTGAGGACGTGCTCCAAACTACACGTCAGACTTTTCAATGTCCTCATCTTCCGTCAAACCAGACACCAAGACTCACTAGCCAAAACTAGTATTTCAGGCCATGGCCGTATGCTCTGTTTTTAAGGCGCGCATACGCGACCTAAATGCAGCTATTCGCCTAACCTCACTTGGTCAGTATTTGAATTCGCAAAATTCATCTTTCTAGTTTCTAGAGATTCGAGGTCCACTTCTCGACTGAACCGCCTGTACGCTGTTCTACTGGGTGATTCACTGAGGTCTGAAAGGAATAATGAAACGCCGTTTTCTTTTCGTTATCTCTACTTACTCACCCACTGACTGCAGTTCGGACTAAGTGAGTTGTGCCTAAATGTTTGGCCTCTTCCTAAAGGCCAAACTTTCACATGTTATCGTAGCAGGTGTTTTCGGAATTCTGGCCGGAGGAAAAGAACAGCGACCTCCTGCTACAACTGCTCAGATGACCACCTATTCCTGGCCAGGATGAACTTCAGACTCAAAAAGAGATTGTGTGATGTGGTATGCACCGACCTCAACTCAATGATGGACCATATTACTGTTAGTTATCACTAGAGAGGGTCGGTGGAAGATCGCTGCTTCTTCTGAAACATGTTGTAACAGTGAGCATGCCTGTCTGCGCGTAACTAGACGTGGAAAACTATAGATGCACTGTCGTCTCAATCACATGTCGACTATCTCGACTTAGTTTTTCAAACGTACTTATGGAGGCCTGTCTCTTGGAGCTGAGTGGTTTGGGCAGTTAACTGCTAACCAGTGGGATACGGGTTCGAATCCCTCTCCAGCTACCCAGATGTGGCCAGTTAGGTAGTGTCTTTAGCCTTAATACGAAATGCGTGGTTCATTGCTTACTGCACTAGTGTGCATGTGGTTACTGATGCATTTCTATTCCAGATAAATGTTCACTCAGTAATACTGTGTAACTCACTTGACAGTGAATGGTTTTCAACTAGTGCATATACAGATGGTAATATTTCTACTGGACATGTTGAAAAGTGCATTTTGATAGGCAACCCGAACCATCACGAAGTTAGCAGTTATCGGTTAAGAAAGAAATTTTTATCATCAACTAAGTGATTACAGTCGAATGCACTTGATATATGTCGTTGTGCTAACTGGGGACTGCAACGCTCAAGTCAGGTCTTTAGTCTCAGGAGAGTTGTTTAAGCGGCCAATAGGGATTAGTCGGATAGCTCGGTCTGTCTTCTGTAACTTAGCTTAGACCCGACCGGTAGCTACTACCTTGGAGTGGTGGGCGTGCTTGCATATCACAACGAGCTATGCTGGTGAGACGCTTATTCCCTCGAAGTCTTAGCATACCAGAAAGGTGTGTTGAATAGTGGTAGTTAGAATAAAAGCAGTCACCGTTGTAGTGCGAATGGTACACTATGATGGGGGCCTGAGGGAGAAATCTCACTGCTAGCTGGACGGGAGTGTAACAGCAGTAAAGTCCCCCTTGGATAATCATCTGTGTGACGCTGCCTTCCCTATGTTAGGGGGAGGGGGTAGGAATGTTTGGCCCAAAAAACAGCACATCCTTACTACCTCGCGGCATCCCGATGCCGGCGTCATGGGTTTGTAGTCAAATTCAAAAGCAGCAAACCAAAATCTCAAACTTGCAGAAAAGCCGTATGTGAACGGCCTCAAGCGGGTGTACCTTGGGCTCTGTGGTCAAACACTAACCCTTCCTTTCCAGGTACTTCAAAAAGGACTGGTCTTCCACGGTGTGGGCAGCAGGGAAATCCCAACGATCCTCGACTCTCAGCCTTCTAGTTCCCTTACATCACTGTCCACATCCTTACTTTCTAATCTTCCTTCATATCTCTCAGTCAATAATCCTACATCATCTTTAATATTTTCCGCTTTTATAGTGATCTGAGTTCACGGGACAGCTTCCTTAGTCTTCTGAAACCACACTCCAAATTACACGTTGGAGCTTTCAATATCCGCACCCTCCAAATTAGCCAACAAGCCTCGTTCATCAAAACTCTAGCAACTCGGGCTATGGATGTTTGATATATCTATGGGACGTATACAGGACCCAAGCGCAGTTATTCGCTTAACCTAACCCAACCAATATGGCAAGTCCCTAATAGTTACCCTTCGGGTTTCTGCAGATTCGACTGCCAGTTCTCGCGGTTGAAAGTTGTCTATGCTCTGTTTGACTGAACGGTACAGTGAGGATAAAAACGTATGGTGGAACTCGCCGCTGTTTATTTGTGATCTCTTCTTACGCACCCACTGACTGCAGTTCGAATGGTGTGGAGAATGTGTTCTGCTGAAAATTCTCTAGCCTCCTATTGATAGCTGGGCGTTCAGACGAGACTTGTGATTTTGATGCATAAGGGAGCAGACTAGGTCATTAAAAAGGGCACTTTCAGAATCCCAGCCGGACGAAAAGATAACGGCGATTGTATGCTACTGCTCTGTGTAGATGACCATTTATCTTTCGCCACCACGAACTTCAGATATAGTCGGAGAAATTGTCTGACGTGGCCCCAACCGACACAGACAGACCACATTTCTAGAGAGGGTCGGTGAAAGACTGCTGCTCCTTCCGGGACATATGTTTGAGCATCGGCTGTGCGTTTGTTCGAGCGCGTGTATGTCTGTGTCTAGATGAATGTAATAAAACCTAAGCAATAAGACCATTGCTAGTACAACTCGACAATGGGAGCACTAAGGCCACTTTCAGTGAGAAACTGGCTGGACAGTTATTGGAACGGAACAATATTACTCATCCAGAAAAAGCTTGGCACTATCTCCAATCTGCCGTAAAAACGGCGTCAGAAGCGTAGCTGACTCTCAGGGCCAGTAGATAGCATCTGAGTTAATGGATGCGCACGAACCCATCCCTGCATGTTCCAAGTACAATTAGGAGTGATTGCAACTTAAGCGTAAACTAACAAGAAGTTCAGGCAACGACCCCGAACAGTAATGGGTAGTGAGAAAGGCTAAAGGTCGTGGCGATGTGTAGAAGCAGACAGTTATTTAAACTTATTAGGGAAACTCGGTTGTAAAGGTCAGTGATTAGTAAGACTGAAACGATGGGTTGAACACTAAGAAACAGTTTAACTGGCCTCCAGTTACTGTTGCATTTCTCACTATCTAGTCGGGTCTTAAATAGGACCCCCAACGCTTACAGAAATTGAGAGAGCGATAGATAGTCTGAAACGAGGGACAGCTCAGGACCAGATCGATTAGTTCCAAAGGTATTGAATTACGGTGATCGAGGATTTTTAAACAAGTTAACTAAAGTGTTATCTAGTGTGTGGGTGTCAGATACGGTCCCTTCTGACTGGTTCCAGTCACTGGTTGTCCCAACATTCAAGAAAGCCGAGGAGTCCTCTTGTAATAACTACAGAGGAATCACACTAACCAACATCTAACAGTGGCTGTATTTCTTGACCTAAAGGAAGCATTCGACCATATGGATCGAGTGGTGCTATGTTAGTGTCTCTCTATCGGAAGTGCTGTACTCAAACACTTGTGCGGGTGAGAGCCTATGGTTAGTTATCAGGTGATTTGTGTATGTTGATTGGTGTGTGTCAGGGATGTAAACTCTCTTCATTCTTATTGAACTTATCATGGATGTTCTTATTGAGGTCTTCCTCTCGCCCTCTAACTACACGGGGATTGACCTAATCATGGGAAATGTAGAACACACAGATGACATAATCTTGTTAGGTGAAGACTCAGAGTCTTCTGGAAACCTTGAGTGGCAATTTGAGAATGTTTAAGATGCGTTTCTTGTCACCCAAATGCAAATTGTTGTTCCAGTACTGATCTTCAGCGTTGCCCCTACCAGCAATACGGAGTAAGTAGATTGAACACTTCACTTACCTGGGAAGTTGGATCAGCTCTGGTGGGTGAGTGGCCGACGTAATCTCTGCACGCATACAAAAGACTACTTACTTTCTCCAACTTACGCCTTTTGTGGCGCCACCGCAATATCCTATTTTCTACTGAGGATTGAGTGAACTATACTGCAGTCTTCTCTTTTGTACCGTATGACTGTGAAACATGACCACTAGAGAGTAAACGATATGAGAAGGCTTCGGTTGTTTGACCACGATTTCGTTCGCAGCATAGGCCGTTTGTCGTGATGTCACTAACGCAGAAGTCAGATGCAGAGTTCCAGGGAGGAGGGAGAAGTTGGCTGATGCGGTTGTTAACTTTCATCGGCTGAGATGTCTAGGACACGTGTTATGCATACCTAGTCACCATCTGCCTGGCCACGCAGTGTTAATGAAGTGGGTTTAGACTAGAATATGGCTCGAGGGAGGTGGTGGGCTTGACTAAAACATGGTATCGTTGAATGGAGTCTATGATTGTTGGGCTGAGCCGTGTAGAGAAATTCAGACTACCTGGTTGGTGTCCGTGTGACAACAGAAACCAGAGGTTGGAGACTCCAGGTGATATAGTTCGGAATTAATGTCAGTGGCTCAGGTATATCTACACATTATCTTAATCCCGATACTGAATCCAGCACTTTCTATTCCTTACCCTCTTTTACTGCTTATGACCGATTTTTCTTCATTCTTCATCTTTTCGCCTTATTATTTGATGTGCTGATATGAAGTGTGACAACTTGGACCGTTATCCAGCAATACCTGGTCCTATAGTGATGATGATTACTTAGCCTAGATTACAGCTCAGTTGTAACTGGTGCCAAATCCAAATAAAGCTATCTTCGTTGTGTTACTTTTCTTTCTGTGTCTCTCACTAGTGTCTTAACCTAAATGGGTCATATTGCAGTTAACTATCGGTAGTATGAGTACATACAAGTCTGCAGCTGCTTCTGGGGAACGTGTTTGAACATTGGTCATATTCAGTGTGTGTTAACCTCATCTTGAATTTTGATGATCATCAATATCGTCGTTGTATAGAGGTTGACGTAGGCAAATTGATTACCACTAAATATGAAGTCCGGCTAGATTCAGTACTAGTTGTACCTTCAGAAATTGTTGATGAGGCTTGGTTGCACTTACATAGTGCCATCAAAATGGGGAGCAGGACTGCTTGTAGCTCCAAACACTATGTTTCTGTAATTTTCCTAAAACTTCTGCGTACTCATCAGTCTATTCTGACAGTTAATTATATGTATGTGAGTCTTTTGCTAAAAGCCACATAGCACTTAAGTTAGGACCTCAAGCCTTGAGGTCAAAACCAATTAGTAGGATAGAAGAATATATGGCATCTCACAGTAGTCAGAAACTCAGCTTCTCCGATCCACTGTGAGAAAGAAGGTTGAGGTCAGCGAGGCAGGTGGTATGCTGACTAAAAGCCTTGAAAAGTACCTAAAATGCTGACTGAGGCACTTCGTGAAACGATTTACTCAGACTAATGCTCCAGCGATCTATTCTTGCATCGTATCGGGCGTTATACCTGGTTAACACCTAGCTGTGCAAAGAAAGTACTAAAGAACGCCCGATTCAGGCAACCAACCTCAGGCTATTTATAAGAAGCTCAAACTAAATTGTCTCGACAACCACATACATTATGCAGTGAGCTACATTTATTTTACTTGAGGTAGTGATAATACCTGGCTACCCAAACCTTAATAGGTGGGACGGTGTTCGAACCCGTGACCTTCTTTTTGAAAACCACCTGTCCAAATCAGTGAACTATGATTCCACTCTTAGAATGAACAGGGGTAAGATTAGCTAGAAAGCTGATTGGATTATTCGAGAAGAATGGAATGAAGTCATCTTTGAAGAAGACCACCTTGACGTTTGAGACAACCATCAAGGTGTCAGTCTGCTGCGGTTTACATCGGGAATTTGGCTGCTGCTATGCTTTGCAAGTCTAGCGAAAACCATGCGAACTAGATTGGATGTATTTAGCGTCATCGATGCATTGGTGACATACTGGCTATGCTTCAAAAGCTTGAACCCTGTCAAGTATTACAGGTGAGCAGTCATTTTGTTTTCGGCCTGCCGTCTATCCGTTGAATTACACTGCCTTCTGAAATTATCTGCTCAAAGTGTATGTCCTGAGAAAGTTAACTAAGATCTTACGATCCCTATGTAAAACATCTCAGGTACTGTATGAGCATCCAACTACGTCTCCCCAACGTCCCTAACCATCCCTTGAGTAATTTGGGCTTGTCCAACTTTACCATCGACAATATTATTGAAACAGTTCTGAAGGACTTCAGTATTCCCATTGAGTCATAAATAAAGGGGAAGACTGGGCAGTTTTTTCGGCAACATCACCCTCATCAACTATACAATCTCATCTAAATATAATAAGTGCTATCCATCCATCCAAATCAACATACGACTAGGCATTACTGCCCAACGGTTAAAGTTGACACACCTCATATCACTCACTACATCAAACTAAAAGGCAGTGAAGTCGAAGATGGAGAAGAAGAAAAGAAAAGTCAGTCAAAAGGAATATAAAGTACTCAAAGCGAGAGAGAAACAAAGAAAGAATGATAAAATGGTGAGTGAGATTCGGTATAGTGGTCAGTGTGAGGATGATGTGTGTATACATCTCCACCACTCAGTCACATCACCTACACTCAGTCTCCAATCACTAGTTACTCTTCTCACACACACCCCAACAGCCTAGTCCCCATCAGTCACCCCACATACCTCAAACCAACAGTCAAACACTTCATACATTCATGCCATGTTGTAGTGTGACCACCTCGAGCCTCTTTCCAGTCTGAACCACCTTCGACCAAGATTGTTTGATGAGACAGACGGTGACTAGGCATACATAACACATGTCCCAACCAACCATCCCAACCAGTCGATCAACGTTCACAACCATATCAACTCACTCACCTCTTCTCCCTCCCTTAAACTCTACACCTGAATTCTGCGTTACTCACCTGGTGACACTACGGAATACGGTCTATACGAGGGAGGTAGTGGTGGTCAAACACCTGAAGCCTTCTCATGTCTTCCACCTTCAATGGCCATGTTTCACAGTCAGAGTGGGAGAGAGTGGATTGTTGTCCAGTACAGGTGACCCTTAATAGACACTCGGATATCACGGTGGCGCCATAGGTGGTGTGAGTTGGCGAAAGCCAATCGAGCGTTTGTATCTGTACCGAGATTTTATCGACTACTGAGCCAGCCACCAGTATAGGGCTGATCGTACTTCCCAGATAGGTGAAGTGGTTGACACATTCAACCACTACACTGTTTATTGCTAGCCAAGATACCATTGAAGATCAATCCTGGGGCAACAATCTGCATTTGGGTGATGAGAAAATAAATGTCGATCAATAGTTGTAGTGGAATGTGGCCAGGAAAATAATATAAAAATGGCAGTTAGGTTCAAAAAATAAAGGTATTTAACAGCGTTAATAAGTGTAAGCTAAAATCAAGAACTAGAGTTCTTAACAAAGTGAGTAAACAGTTAATCAGTAAGAAAGGTGATGAGAAATTAGTAACTCAGAGAGAAAAGGTTACGTAATAGCAGCATGATATAGGTGCATGGTGATAATTTAGACGTCCAACCAGCATAAAATTCTTTCAACCCTCTTGCTGTGCAACAGTATACAGTCTACTCAAATCGCTTTCAATCAATTAGTGATAAGTGTTCGTAACTTTTGTGTTTACTGTTGGCGATGTGATGAGATTTCTAACAGTATTTAGAAACCCATGGCAAAATACTGCAGTTCGAATCACCTTTGGTGCTATCGTAACTTCAGTCTGGCTATAAAGAGTTGGATATACAGTACGTCCGTCCAGGCACCTTTACTCTACACTCATGGGACCTGGCTTCTCTAGAATGAGAAAATTTGACCACTCTTCTTTAGACTGCTGTTAATTTCTTAGGACTACTAAACTCCATTTGAAGTACTGTGCAAGTACTTCTGAGGTTTAGTAGCACATATATGGGCTTGATGGAGACCATGACTACAGTTTTTTAATTCCATGGCTTTAATATGCGTTACAAATCTCATCCCAGTGCTTTTCATACCATTAACCTTTTGTCAGTCCTACATCTAGATGGAGAAAGTGAAGAGCTGGTGCCATGAAATGACGTTTATTTGACCTTGCTCTGATTGCTATATCAAGCCTTTATGGATGGAGTCCGGGAATTCAGATGATGCAGCGGCTTGAAACGCTCTCCGATATGGAACTGGGGCTAATGAGGTTAAGCAGATGACTATTAATCACTAGGTCGCAGGTTCAAACCCCACCTACCGAGGTTTGGACAGTCAGGTAGTATCACGAGCCCTCATACAATAGGTGTACCGCATTACCTACTGCATAGATGTGCACAAGGTTGCTGAATTCGTTTCGATGGCTCAGCATCGAAACCATTAGTGAATATTCTGTCGTTATTAACACTTCGTTTGACATAATTTTTAGAATGCTTCTACGGTAAACCGTTTACTTTCTGATTACGTTTTTCCTTCTTCTCTCCTATACCACTTTTAGTTCCTCTTATTAGTGTTGCATGATCTTGTGTAGTGCATTTCTTGCTAACGATGCAATATCAATGTTGCGCTTTAAATGAATAGTCAAATACGTCCTTCAGCAATGTAATTAATATTATTTGGTGCAAAAGATTTCTTCATGTAATATTCGAGGATTCATAATAAGGTTGCACTAATTATTATTGTTATTTGTCCCTTGGGTTCCTAGTAAGGTATAGGGCTTCTGTTGCACGTCGCCATTTCACTCTCTTCTCTCCAGTCTTTTCAACCTGGCTCCACGACTGCCGAGAAGCTTTCATTTCTTCCCTACACCACCTTCTCCGTCTCACCCTCGCCTCAGACGCCCACCTCGTCCTTTCCTATTTGAATTCCACTCGAGGGCCTGGCCTGACACATCATGTCCCCAAACCGTCTTCTCAGTATATGTCCAATCCAATCCATCTCCACTTTCTTCTACTGCATATTTGTTGGGTGATAGGGTCTTGGTCGGTTGGGTTCGTTGCTAGATTGAGTTCCTTATTGCTCATTCCTTCTCACCATCTGACCTCATCTGATCTTCAATACCGTGTCAGCGTAGGCAGCTGTTGGTTGATGTATGTCTGTAGTCTGTTGGAAATGTTTTCCGTAATGCGCCAAGTCTCAACCATCACATAGAAGCTGACTTGACTGAATTAGTGTTGAAAATTTGGATGTTGTTCACTCGTTATGCTGAGTGCAGTGCAGTAGATCTGCATACTAATTTCAGATTAATGAAGGTCCTTCTTGGTTTTTTGATCTCGGCTTTGACATCCTCATCTGTGCCGCGTGTAGTTGAAACGATGCTGCTTTGCATAGGTAGATGAAACAGACAACTTCCTTTAAATTTCTCCCGTTGATGGTGATTGGTGTTCATTGTCGTTGTTGTTGTTGGGTATCTTCATCACCTCTGTCTTGTCTACGTTCACCTGAAGTGCCGTCTTCGCTGCCTGATCTCTTTTGCCAACTTGTCAGTTTTCGCTTGTAGATCTTCGAGTTTGTGCGACAAGACATCAGATATGAATCATGGTCGGTGAAATGCAAATCTGCTAGGGTCTTTTCATCGGTCCAACCATCCAGCGTATATCCCTGTTCTCGCTCCTCACAATTTGTTGCATGATTCAGTCCAGTCGAGTCCACGACAATCAAGAAGATTATCGGTGATAGTATGCAGCTTTATCTTACTTCTGTCTTTACTTCCAAGGCATCACTGAGCTTTCCATTGTGAATCACTTTCATGTAGCGTCATCATATAGCTGTTGAATAAGGTTGATAAAGGTTTTTGGCATTCCGTAGTGTGATCATAAACTGCACAGGGTGAAATATATTAGCAATCGAAATCGACCTGTTAAACTATATATATATATATATATATATATATATATATATATATATATATATATATATATATATATATATATATATATATATATATATATATATATATGTTGATACATGTAAGTCACCTTTTTATTCTGGTGAGTTCACTGAACAAAAGTAACAATCCATTACAAAGCACAAGGTCACTTAATGTTCAGCTTTTACCAGGAAATTTCCATTACAAAGGTTAGTGCTGAAAATAACTATACAACTGTTCAAAGTGGGATAGCGTACACCCTCAAAAACGCTAACAATGATTCACCTTCTTTTTCTTCTTTGAATATCCTACAAATTAAATGTTCAGTTTAACGTTACACATAGTAGGTTTCAATCAAAAATCAAGGGATTACGTAATCACTCTCATAAACATACTTCTTAATTGATCAGTATGATTTGTCAGTGTTGAACAAACAGAACATAACAAGTATACATAAACATCCTAAAGATTTTATTCTGCAGAGAATTTTAGTCACGGATAAACATAGTGATGTAAGCAACTGTTAGGATGACAGAGAATTTCATTGCATAAAAAATGACAAGTGAATCTAAGATCAACAGCTGTTTTGAAGATATTTCATGCGGTATTCAATCTATAAGTCCCATAGAAGTTGATGCTATTCATGGAGAGAGGTGGATGCAAAATTCAATTAACCTCAAGATCTAAATTTTATTCAGACTTAGATGACTTTCTAAACTATCGATTATACCTACTTCATATATGAAACAGTAGTATAATATTCAAAGCTTGTTTACTAACTGAGATATTCATCATGAACTGATACCACTTGGAGAAATATTGGAGACCTAGGAGCACTGGATAGCTGTTTTATTCTAACATGAACCTCCTCAGCAGTGTGCACCTATTACCTCGTCAGGGCTCAACGGTAACGTGCTGGCCAGGAAACCTGAAGGTCCTGGGTTCTATCCCTGGCGTGGTAGGGTCATGGGTGCTCACTGTTGGGGAGTCCCATATTAGAACGGAATAGCTGTCGTCTAGTATTCCCAGGTCTCTAATGTTCCTCCAATAAGTCCTCAAAAACCCCCAAATTTTTCTTAGCTGAGTAGTTTTTCAACTACCCAACTATAGTATCAATAAGGTTTCCGTTGTAAACTAGTCAGTTGAAATCATAAAGTCTGATCTCTGACACTGAAGTGTGTTGAACTAACGGAAGATACTGCTAGTGAACAGGTTGAGTAGTCAGAAACTACTCAAGTTGGTCTCTATTATTTCACTGGGTACATCAGAGTGATCTAAATCATGAAACAGCCGTTTCGCTTATTTGCGGCCGAACATATCGGCGATGTACCTCGACAAATTCTTTAGCCTACAGAGCTGAATTATTTCAGATCACTTGAATTGAGCCAGCTAGTTGACTGGCATGGATCGGTACACCTGTAACTTTTCATTGAAACTTTTAAAATCCATAAATGGTAAACATCACCTATCGCTACACTGATCTGTGATGAAATCCAAGTTCTTGTAAGTAACATCAGTGAAAATTGTGCTGGACTGAAAATGTATATGAGTATAGGTAACCGTTAATTATTATACTTACAGCTTTTCCATATGTACCTTACTTAGTTTAACATATAAGCCTCAGAGTTATTTCTCCCTTTTTTTCTAAGAATCCTTTTAATTTAAAACAAAATAGAACATTTACTTGGTGGTGGCGAACTTGCGAACTAATCAACCACTGGATTGGAGTTCAGTCGTCTATAGTTTCCTACTTCTATCAACTGACGTTCCCACAAGACATTGAAGGTCTTGATTGTGACCAGTCAGCGAGGTCGTTGATGTATATTACTGAGGGGTTTCATGCTAGAATCAAACAGTTGTCCAATGTTTTCAGATTTCCAATGATTCTCCTACAGATATCACCGTTATTACATCCTAAGAAACCCATATAAAGAAACTTTTTTCGATTTCTGTATTCATAACATCAGACAAACGAGTAAAGTATAACTTTATTAATCATGAACAGAATGTTGTCACAGTAACGACCAGATGTTGACAGGTTTTTGTCTAACCTGTAGGTAGATAGGTACATTGCTGTAAGAAGCGTGTAGAGCAGTGTGAATTTGGCGGTGACCACAAGAATCTGGAAGGGTAAAAAGGAAGAGAAAAAGGTTAGCCAACGACTCAGTAAGTACACTGGATGTACTTACATTAAATAATAAAAACTAGCTAACAAACAGTAGAGCTTGACAACAAAGCAGTGAGACAGTCTAGAAATTGAAACTGGAAGGTGAATGAGTAAGATTTCGAATGCGTTATCATTATACAAATTCAAAAACACCTATTATCAAATGATGAAAAGGAGAACTATATAGATACATAATGAAGTCGAGCATTTTTACTAAAACAATGAGAAAAATATTTCTAAGACGTGACAAATTCATTTTGTTTGGTGTTAAGCGTTAGGTAGCCTAAAAAAAAGCTGAAGGTTAGACAAAGGATTTATATAAACCTTTTAATTTTACCAAAGAGCCAACATAAATAAAGGATGAAGTTCATTGAAGAGAAAAATTGAAACAACCGAAATTATAGTGAAGATACTCATTCATTTGCACTTAGAAAGAGTATTGTGGTACTTCAACAGGGAAGCAGATTGATAGTAATAGTATAAGTAATCGTATGAAAAGTGCTTTATTGAACTTAGCAACCTAAAGACAATTCTATCCAGTATCTATAAATAACAGCTGATACCCACTGCACAAGAGGTAACTGTGATACCTCAATGACCTATAGGGCAGAGCTTTGGTGTTTGAAACGATAGGTAGTGGACTCGTACCCCAGTGGAAATACTCACTCACTGGAGTGCAGGTACGTCCGGCTGACGGTCCTTAAATAGGACGAAAAGCATATGCTGAATTCCACCCCAAGCCACCAGGTGCATTTTAACAAAGTGATTTATAATTTATCAGATAATAATTGGACACTTACTGAGGAGTAACCAGTAGTACTAACTAAATTTACCGATCACGTCTCCAGGGTAGTAAACCAGCAAAGTAACTTGTCATCATAATGCCCAAAAATTAGTGTCAGACAGTTGAAAGGCCTTCGGGTGTCTATTTTATGTAACAACACAGGAAAATATTACAAATGAAGGTATATAATTCAACTAATTAAGAAAATATTAGAGAAGAACGCAATGTATTTGAATCATCATGGGGAAACTAAACCATCTGGTTCCCTTTTAACTAAGATTCAGGCAGTACCTTGATCATTATATCGGTAAATTTTAATATAATCCCAGTGTTAATGTTGTTGCTTGCATTATTCCATCGTTGAGTGAACCGAATTGTTCTGTCTCTATGGGCTGCTGCGTGGATGTACAATAAGAGGTTGTTGTGACTTGCGGGTAAAGTCCTGGCTTTTGGAGAGGTCGATCCCGAGTTCGAATCTTAGTGAGAACAACATAGCTCACTGGAAGTTAAGTATGTCCATCTGAATAGTCACAAGTGGAACGAGTCGCGCGTCCTGAGCTCCACTGTTAGCCACCTCGCATCACTAATAACCCGTGTCTTTAAGAAATCAAAATAACGATTTCCTGAACGTTCTACAGAATAATCTTCGGCTTTTTATTAAAGATCTACATATGTATGATCAAATGGTACATGTTACAATTTCATTGTTCAAACTGATATGTACATCGAAACATTCAGAAAATTCTTGTTTTGATTTTCTAAACACGTTAGGATTATACTAAAACTTACTTATCTAATGACTATAAATCAGACTCCGCGCTCAAATTCTTCAAGGACATTCGTAATAGCTATGAATTGGATGTTTAGAGTGTCTTGCCTGTTTGATAATAGTTAGTTTAGAAAGCTGGATAAATAACGAAGTATCTATGACGTTAGTAAGTGGAAACATCGTACAGTAAAAATATACTCCCTTTTTTAGTCTTACACTGGGTTGGAAACTTTTATTATCATTTTTGTAACTGAGTATAAGGCAAAGTTAAGGGTGGGAGAACATGTGCCTAAATGGCTTCAAAAACAAATGGAGTGTGAAACAGTGATAAACACTGGTGGGAGATGATCCTCTTCATTTATAGCCAAACATATCATAGAAACAGGTCACAAAGTTAATGTTCAAACAGCTTTCAAAGTTTTATTATAGAAACATTCAGGGACGTATTCTGTGAGATTTGCGGAAACCATAGCCATACACAAATTTAAACCACCTTTATGTGTACAAAAGCAGTTTGTTCTTACACTACACCTACCTTGGTAAACTTTGTTTTCTTACCAAGACTAGGATCAACTATGTCACTTCCTGTTTGTCCTCATCTTTCTTTATTTTAATCCCCCATTGTGTTAACTGTTGTATTTGTTCCCCCCCTCCCCAGTCCTCGGTTTAATATATATTGACTTGACAAGTAAATGTATGATCAGATTGTTTGAAATGTGTATTGCGCAAATACATCACATTGCTCAGATAAACTTCGTCGTCTAATTACGCTATCGAGAGATAAGGCAAAGTGTTGATTTCAGCAGAACGATTCGTGGCACAGAGAAATATAAAGTTTTCTTCAACAAAGATCCTGTATCGCACATGAGTGTCTCATTGATATTTGCTTTACTGCAATATTGACTTTTAGATTTCGCCCATGACTTGTGTCTGATGTCACACAAACATAAAGATCTACAGGCGAAAACTAACAAGTTAAGAGAAAAGGTAGGGCAGAGAAGGAAGACGGAACTTCAAGTGAATGTGGAGAAGACAGAGGTGATGAAGATACCCAACCAACAAAAACAAACTCCAATCACCATCAATGGGAGAAACCTAAAGGAAGTAGCCTCTTTCACCTATCTAGGCAGCATCATTTCAACTACACGCGACACAGGCACAGATGAGGACGTCAAATCCAGCCACGATCGGAAAGGCAGCAAGACGAGTTCAACCTGAAATCAGTGTGCAGATCTACTTCACTGCACTCAGTATGTGGAACAAGATCCGGATTTTCAACACCAACGTCAAATCAGTGCCTCTGTATGGTTCAGAGACTGGGCGCGTTACGAAAGGGATTTCCAATAAACTACAGATATTCAGCAATAACTGCCTACGCTGGCTACTGAATATCAGATGGCCAGAAAGAATAAGGAACTCTGGCTGGCAACGAACCAACCAAGAACCCATCACTCAACAAATATGCACTAGAAGGAAGTGGAGATGGATTGGTCATGCACTGAGAAGATCGACTGGGGCCAGGTACTCGAGTGGAACCCAGATGGGAAATGACGAGTTGGGCATCGGAGACGAGGGTGACATGGAGGCGATCGTATCAGGAGGAAATGAGAGGTTGTGTGCAGTCGTGGAGCGAGGTTGAAAAGATTACAAAGGAGAGAGTGGAATGGAGGCATGCTACTGAGTCCCTATGTTCCATTAGGAACCCAAGGGACAAATAATGATAATAAATAATATTGACTTTTGCCATAAACTCATGATTAAGACGAAATACAGCTTTAATGATTTATACTTTTTACCGATGAGGTAGGAAATATATGCTTTTCACTTAGAATGCTTTTAACTTTTAGATATATACTATTTACAAATTACTAGTAGTTACGTTTTAAAACGTTCATTTCAGTATCTCATTATGCTGAAGTTAAACTTATCTTCGGACTTTATCCTTAAATGTAGCTTCAAATATGAATGGAAACTAATACACATTCAACAGTACTTGGTTCTTCAGTATGCTGTCTTGGTCAAATAGGGGAAAGATAAAACTCAAAAAACATGTACCAAACTTTCGATTGCAGTCAATGTTTATCCCTTGATTTATCCAACTGAAATACTTCCTAATAAAAGTAAATATGTCAGATATTATAACCGATAGAATATTTTAAGTTATGTCAAAATTTGAGAAGCAGCAAATAAATCAATGCTGAAAATCTTTCTAAACAATAAAAGGTGAATGGGGGGGCTGCAAACTTTGGCATTCTTAAGAAGCAGAATAATTCTTTCAATCTATAAACATAACTAAACGTATCGGAAATATGAAATCCTGAGCAGATTGCCCCCAAAAATCTTGAAATCAGATGGAACTTAATCTTCAACGTATGAAATGATGCATTTAGGTTTATGAGTAGCTGTAAACCTTCATAAACTACTCAACACAGGAGTCCTCCTAGTAAGTAATTCAACCTTCCCGAATGTAGAAGAATAAAGTAATAAATCAGGTCCAAGTTGTTTGTTTTTTCAATAAATAATATGCTTCCAAGACAGTTCTTTTGATTGATTCTTGATTTCCCTATCCCTGGGTTATTAGATGAAAACAAGTAATTCATATATTGTTTGCAGTTGCTACTGTATAGCTAATACCTGCGATAAAACATTAAATTGAGAAATAGTGTCCTGTACTCACAGTACCTTGGTAACTCACTATACACCTTCTGAACGGAAGAAACCAACCTATGAAACAAGACTACTGTTGTACAGTCGAAGATTCGCATCTGTATCACCCAATTCTTTAGTCAGTTACTTTACCATTGAGCCATTCGGATGGTGGGTTGATCTCTAGGACACGGTTACATGTACTAATTTCATATTGTATGGTCTTGAGTATACACCGAATCCTTTCGATTATATTTGCAATGTGATCACCAACTTACCGATATTTGCTGATCCAAATCACAAACAGATACAACTAGTTTGTTGTTAAAAAGCAGTAAATGATGCATATGAGCTATGGATAGAGTAAATATGGTACTTGTTTATGATGAATGATTTGGAAACTTGTAATATTCTGTATAGACGCATTGATGATTGTCTAGGAGACTCATTAGTACACTGAACGTTCAACTCAATAATAATCAAGTTCCCATTGCTGCTATTTCTAGAAATAGAATAGAAATAAATATGTTACCATGATTACAGTTACCAACTTTGTTACTGATGAGTTATTTAAGTTTTTACAATTGAGTTTTAGTCTAAAATGTCCACTAATCTTTGTACAATCAACTCACCCCTGTATACTTGGTAATCAGCCTGCCTTTTGGTCAGTCCTATTTGACCAATTTTATCTTTCTATTACTCAAGTTTGAAAATATCGCTTAAACTCTTAAGTTTTACATAAATACGAAAGTTTGCAACGAAATTTAACTAATCTCATATGAATTCTCACCTTATTAGAAGATGATACAGGTGATCCTACTTAGAGTATAAGACTCAATTCTCATTAAATAAGAATTTGAGTGAACTAATCAACCTAAATCTTCAATACGTTAACATAGAAACAATTATCAGAGTAATTTACTTTGGTTGTAACTAGCAGAGGAATATAGGACGCTCGTTTTGTCCTTATTTCGGACTCATCAGCCGGATGTGCCTGTACTCTAGTGAGTGGTGTTGTTCCCACAGAGTTTGGTTTTTTTTTTAAAGAACTTATTAAAGTAATTTTCATCATGCGGATGAAGTTCCGGATATTGTGGAAAGAAGCCATAACATGTGGGGTTAACCAAATTGGGTATCCAAACAAATACTCGCCGATGGCATATCTGGTAGTATAGAGGCATTTGCATAGGAGGCTATTTGTTAACAGAGATCGGTCAGTTCGATCCAGAATGGCAGATGGAGAATACAAGAATCACTAAACAAGAACTGATACTCATTGCACAAGTTATAGCTGTTGCACCCCAGTGACTCAGTGGATAACGCCTTGGTGTTTGAAGCAATGCGTACTGGGTTCAAGTCTTAGTGGGAACAACATCAAGCACTGGGGTATAGCATACACCTACGACTGTATGGATTAAACTTAGGACATTAAGGTTTTATGGTGAACGCGTTAACCATTCGTTCAACCACTGAATGGGAGTTCAGTGGTTCATGGTTTCCTACTTCTTTCACTTCATGATATGGTGTAGCTATCATTCTATGTCTTTAGTCGAAATTCGCTTCACTTATGATTGTTCGATCACAGAGGTCACGAAATCTCTTTAGAACTTCAGGATATTAATCTCAAAGCATGTCACAAACCATAACTATACAATAGTGTGATGGGGATTTTAACTTTGTAGTAGTATTCATCACACTACGGCAATCTGAAGACGTGGTCATTCATATTAATGATGGATCGTGGCTAGCAGTGGAATCCAGGATGCACATTTCGTCCTACTTGGGATTCGTCAGGTGGATGTGCCTACCTCCCAGTGAGTGATGTTGTTCCCACCGGGATTCGGACTTGGGAGCGATCGCTTCAAACCCCAGAGCGTTATCCACTTCACCACTAATTTTGTAACATGTAAACATTTTCCCATCCAGTTTAATAACTCAAAGCTTGTTTACTAAATCATAAGTTCAATGAGTAAGTAATTCATTCTCGACTGTAATCTAAATGCAATCTTTCTGACGTCATAGCCCTAGCCAGGTCGTGGGCACGTACTGCTAAGGAGTCCCATACTAGTTGGATGAAACAGCTGTCCATTGCTCCCAGATTTCCAATGGTTCCCCAACTGATGTCAGTCCATGATGAATACTGTTTCTGAAATAAAAAATCCCTATTCATCTCAAAAATACATTACTGTTTAGTGCTCATTATTGACTTACTTCCAGATGGATATCAGGAAGCTGTAGTGAGAAGCCGTGACATGTGGGGTGAACCAGTCGGAAGTGAAGTGGATGCTAACTGAAGACTTTGAGTGACAGTCGCATTATGCCGTGAATTGACAGGAGTTGGAAATTGTGAACCACTGGAAACCGACCCAGTGGCTGAATAGCTAACGCGTTTGCCATGAGACCTAAAAGTCCTGAGTTCGATTCCTAGCCGGGTAGTTGGTGCGTATGACTGGGGAGTCCCATACTAGTTGGAGGAAACAGGTGTACAGTGCTCCCAGATTCTCAATGGTTCCCCAAATGATGTCAGACCACGATGAATACTAGTTTTAAATTAAAATATCCCCATTCATCTCAAAGATAGAACTTTCTAAAATATCTACAGTATTACTTAACACTAAACTTTGATTGCATAAAAAAGGAAGATGAATGATTTACACACAGTCTAATTGGTTGCAAAAGGAAATTCTATGATATCAATGTAAAAACACATAAAAATGAGTTGACAGATGAGTCAACCTGTTATGTAATCATCTAGGATGTGATTTCATAATTAACACACAAGTGAATGAAGTCATCTGTGTGTATTGCGCAATCTTAAGTGAATGAGAATGAGGGAATCTATACAATAAGTGATAAGAAGTAGGAAATGTTTGTATATGAAGAATCTTAGATAAATCCATATATCCATCCAAGTCAACATACGACTAGGCATTACTGCCCAACGGTTAAAGTTGACACACCTCATATCACTCACTACATCAAACTAAAAGGCAGTGAAGTCGAAGATGGAGAAGAAGAAAAGAAAAGTCAGTCAAAAGGAATATAAAGTACTCAAAGCGAGAGAGAAACAAAGAAAGAATGATAAAATGGTGAGTGAGATTCGGTATAGTGGTCAGTGTGAGGATGATGTGTGTATACATCTCCACCACTCAGTCACATCGCCTACACTCAGTCTCCAATCACTAGTCACTCTTCTCACACACACCCCAACAGCCTAGTCCCCATCAGTCACCCCACATACCTCAAACCAACAGTCAAACACTTCATACATTCATGCCATGTTGTAGTGTGACCACCTCGAGCCTCTTTCCAGTCTGAACCACCTTCGACCAAGATTGTTTGATGAGACAGGCGGTGACTAGGCATACATAACACATGTCCCAACCAACCATCCCAACCAGTCGATCAACGTTCACAACCATATCAACTCACTCACCTCTTCTCCCTCCCTTAAACTCTACACCTGAATTCTGCATTACTCACCTGGTGACACTACGGAATACGGTCTATACGAGGGAGGTAGTGGTGGTCAAACACCTGAAGCCTTCTCATGTCTTCCACCTTCAATGGCCATGTTTCACAGTCAGAGTGGGAGAGAGTGGATTGTTGTCCAGTACAGGTGACCCTTAATAGACACTCGGATATCACGGTGGCGCCATAGGTGGTGTGAGTTGGCGAAAGCCAATCGAGCGTTTTGTATCTGTGCCGAGATTTTATCGACCACTGAGCCAGCCACCAGTGTATGGCTGATCGTACTTCCCAGATAGGTGAAGTGGTTGACACATTCAACCACTACACTGTTTATTGCTAGCCAAGACACCATTGAAGATCAATCCTGGGGCAACAATCTGCATTTGGGTGGTGAGGAACGCACGGATTGTTTGCGTATTCTATTAGTACGCAATACAAATTATTGAATGAAATCTATTTAGATTTCTTGAAAATCTAATGAGAATTTTGCAACCTGTAGGGTCAACTAAGTCGGATGTAAGGATAAATACAGACCAACTGCATTGAATGATAGTCGCACCTTAACGCATCCGTAGTTGAAACTTTATGGTCTTGGACTTGACCTCTTACGAGATCATGGGTGGAAACTTTTTTAGTACTCACGGGTTCTCGATAGTTCACTACCTGATGTCAAAAGTAGCTTCGAAGAATTTTTTTCAAGCATTTTATGAACCTTTAAACAGTTAAATATTAGCAATGAATGAATATAAGTAACTAGTTCCATATAAAATATAAAGACACTTTTCTTAATCATAAATGGACTTCATATTCTTCAAGCAGTGGTTGTAAAATGAAGAGAGAATCGCGAGTCAATCAGTCTTAATTTCAACATGATACGCTCCTTAACGCTGCGTGGTATTGTGAATCAATGGAAGTAATGGACTATGGAGCATTGCATACTGATCCACTGACTGAAAAGTTAGTATCCTCACTGTGAAATTTGGTGGCTTACGATTCAATCCCAACCGGGGTCATAGGTGTGCACTTCTGAGAGGTCTCATACTATGATATAACAGCTCTCCAGTGATTCTACTTAGTGATGAATACTACTACTGATATATGTATGATGATTAGGCAAGAATCTACCCAAATATTATGAATAATTCTGCCTTTCATTTAAAATACTCCATCACCCCTCTCCCCCCCCCCCCCCAACTCCTTTAAGTCTTCATGGTGAAAGTTATCACAATATTTTCCAGAAATCTTCAACTCTTAAACTATCAATACAAAAATCATGTATAGTAATCAATCAATACATATCAAATTATCATTCTTTGTTGTTTAGCTTGAATATTTCTTGGCTAAAATTACATTTCCAGTATCCGGTGTGTTGCCATGTAGCATGATCATTAACTCGTTCAAATAGTGTGTATGAAATGAGTAATTTTAAGCGAAATTTTAGTATTGGCAATGTTTAACTAAATTAAGTACTGCATACTTTCCTAACTTAGCAATTGTATATTATTATTGTTATTATTATTGTTGTTATTATTATTATTATTATTTGTCCTTCGGGTTCCTAGTGGGACATAGAGCTTCAGTAGCTTATCTCCATTTCACGCTAATCTCTCCAGTCTTTTTAATCTGCCTCCATGACTGCCCACAAGCTTTCATTTTTTCCTCACACGATCTCCTCCATGTCACCCTCACCTCGGACGCCCAACTCGTCCTTTCCCCATTGGGTTCCACTCGACGGCCTGTCTGGCACATGACGTCTCCAAATGCTCTTCTTAGTGTATATTCAATCCATCTACACTTTCTTCTGCATGTTTTTTAGGCAATGGGTTCTTGGTTAGTCCGTTACTAGCCTGAGTTTACTGTTGCTTGTTCTTCCTGGCCATCTGATCTTCAGTATCGAGCCAGCGTAGGCAGATGTTGGTTGGTGTATGTCTGTAGTCTGTTGGAAATGCTTTTCGCAATGCGCCAAGTCTCTGCACCACATAAAAGCACTGACTTACTTGACTGAATTTGTGTTGAAAATCCGGATGTTGTTCACTGTTTATGCTGAATGCAGTACAGTAGACCTCCACACTGATGATTTCAGATTAATGAAGACCTGTCTTGCTGTCTTTCCGATCCTGGCTATGACGTGCTCATCTGTGCCACCGCTTGTAACTGAAACAATGCTACCTAGGAAGGTAGATGAAAGAGACAACCCCCTTCAGATTTCTCCCGCTGATGGTGATTGGTGTTCATTGTCGTTGTTGTTGTTGTTGTTGTTGTTGGTTGGGTATCTTCATCACCTCTGTCTTGTCTACGTTCACCTAAAGTCCCGTCTTCGCTGCCTGACCTCTTTTGCCAACTTGTCAGTTTTCGCTTGTAGATCTTCGAGTTTGTGTGACATTAGACATAAATCATGGTTGGTGAAATCCAAATCTTCTAGGTTCTTTTCATCGGTCAGACAGCGTATACCCCTTTTCTTCTTTCTCACAGTTTGTTGCATAATCCAGTCCAGTCGAGTCCACGACAATCAGGAAGATTATCGGTGATGGTAGGCAGCCTTATCTTACTCCTATCTTTACTTCAAAGGCATCACTGAGCTTTCTGTTGTGAGTCACGTCTATGTAGCCTCATCATATAGCATACAGCTGGTGCTGAATGAGGTAATTAAAGGTTTATGACACTAAAACCGTAGTGTTGAAGCAGCTGCCTGTCAAACTACTTCTCAGTCGACGCTGTCAAAGGCCTTTTCAAAATACATGAAGTTCAGCTGCATTGTTTACTGTCATTCTAGGATGATACTTAGCGTAGCGTTGCAATTTGATTTGCACATCATTTGTTTCTCCTGATAATAATAACAATAATGATATACAATTGCTAAGTTAGGAAAGTATGCAGTACTTAATTTAGTTAAACATTGCCAATACTAAAATTTCGCTTAAAATTACTCATTTCATACACACTATTTGAACGAGTTAATGATCATGCTACATGGCAACACACCGGATACTGGAAATGTAATTTTAGCCAAGAAATATTCAAGCTAAACAACAAAGAATGATAATTTGATATGTATTGATTGATTACTATACATGATTTTTGTATTGATAGTTTAAGAGTTGAAGATTTCTGGAAAATATTGTGATAACTTTCACCATGAAGACTTAAAGGAGTTGGGGGGGGGGGGAGAGGGGTGATGGAGTATTTTAAATGAAAGGCAGAATTATTCATAATATTTGGGTAGATTCTTGCCTAATCATCATACATATATCAGTAATTATTATCGAAAAGGAAATGATGAATCCTACATTGAAGAAGGAGAATCGACGTTGAACTAGTTCCTTAAAATAAAGAAACTGTTTCATCAACAAACAAATATGATAAATTTAACTAGTTAAAACAACATCACTAACAAACAGATCGGTAGTTTTTTTAGTAATGGCTAGCAGACGATTTCAGGAAGCGCGTTTCGACCTATTTTGACTTATCAGCTGGAGGTCAAACAATTTGACTCAATAAAACAACGGAGAATTACAAGTACACTAATTAATTTTATTGCTTGTATTGCACCGTCGTTGATTGGACCGAATTGATCAGTCTCTGTTGGCATATGGGCTCCTATGCGGATGCCTCGATATGGCCTGTCTTTTAACTATGTTTAGCAATGATGGGCAGTGGCTAGCAGTGGAATCCAGGATGCGCATTTCTTCCTATTTGGGACTCACTGGTCAGCTGGATGTACCTGCTTCCCAGTGAGTGATGTTGTCCCCACCGGGACTCGGACTAGGTCCAATCAACGACGGTGTAATACGAGCAATGACACTAAAACTATACCGTCGCACAAGAAGTGGTTATCGTGGTTCGGTGGTGTAGTGGATAACGCCCTGGCATTTGAAGCGATCGCTCCAGAGTCCAAATCCCGGTGAGAAGAACATCACTCACTGGGAAGCAGGTACATCCAGCTGACCAGTGAGTCCCAAATAGGACGAAATGCGCATCCTGGATTTCACTGCTAGCCACTGCGCATCATTGCTACACTAATCAATAGTAATAACTAATACCCGTTGTACAAGAAGTGGCTGTCGTGCCCCAGTGGCACATTGGATAACGCCTTGACATTTGGAGCGATGGGTATGAGGTTCCGAGTCTCAGTGGAAACAACATTACTCCTCACTCAGGTTCAGGTACATCCAGCTGACCAGTGAATCCCAAAGAGGATGAAATGCGTATCCTTGATTCCTCTACCAGCTACAACCAAACAAATTACCATAATTAACATTCAGGCAATATCGAGACCTCCCCCCCATTTCTCAACAGAGGTCGAACTGTTTGATCCAATAAGTGAGATAAAATCGAATCGTATTACAAAAGTTATTAAATCAGTCAGCCAACTTATAATAATAATAAATGAACGACCTTTTTATTTCGTTTATGATGTTTACTGAATATGTAACAACATAAATCATTATTTGTTTCGTAAGACAAAGATGAACCTATTGTAACTCATACAGTGAAATTGAATAACCCCTATTTTCCTCATTTAGATCATCATTGTTATTTTTCAAGGGAAAATACTGTTCATAATATGTTATTTTGAATACAAAATGTAACGTTAGATATGAATTTGAGCGTTAAATTTTTGATTGGTTAAAATTATTTTGGCAAAGAGTGTGTCTAACAAACCTATTGAAAAGCACTCGTGTCTAATCTGATTGGATGAATTAAATAGGACACGGGATGAGATCTAATGAAGAACTTCGTGCATGCATATATGTATGTTGTACGTACGTGTGTATGACGTATGTATATATATATGGTATCCGTTATTACTTTCTAACACATGATGAATACTAACATTTGTAACACAATTGACCATTCCCTCTTAAATCCCTGTCAAGCATCTACTCCAATAATCGCACACGATACATCTATAGTAAGAAAACGTGGACGACGTTCTACAATACCTCCGGAATATCGAGAGCAAACAAGGAAAGTAAGTGACTGGTATTATTATTATTATTATTATTATTATTATATATCTAACTAGGTTTTGAGATTGTGTGAAAATTATTTCAGTTTATGTAGATGAAGAGATATCTACAGTATGGAATTAGAAAATTAGATTATCTTGGGAGTTGAATGTGTATGAATTTGTGAGACGTGAATAGTCATAGTAGATGTAGCTGAAATGTTTGCTTTTATTGGACACATAACTCTATTTGTTTGATCCTGATTGCTACTGCTTCTTCACTCTAAAACATACGGAGTCGGGTACCTTTTCTCCAGTCAATGAGAACCTATTATTATTATTATTATTATTATTATTATTATTATTATTATTATTATTATTATTATTTGTCTCTTGGGTTCCTAGTGGAACATAGGGATTCACTAGCACGTCTCCATTCCACTCTCTTCTCTGTAATCTTTTCAACCTCCCTCCACGACTGCCCACAACCTCTCATTTCTTCCTCACACCATCTCCTCAATGTCACCTTCACCTCGGACGCCCAACTTGTCGTTCCTTCTTGCTTATTCTTATTATTCTGGCAATCCATCTGATCTTCAGTAACGAGCCAGCTTAGGTGGCACTTGTTGATGAACATCCGCAGTTTGTTGGAAATCCCTCTCGTAACGCCCCAACTCTCTCAACCACCACATAGAAACACTGACAGACTTGACTGAATTAGTGTTGAGAACCCGGATGTTGTTCACGCTTTATGCTGAGTACAGTGCAGTGCACTGAAGCAGATCTCCACACTGGTTTCAGTTTAATGAACGCCTGTCTTGCTGCCTTTCCTATCGTGGCTGGATTTGACATCATCGTCTGTGCCTGTGCCGCCTGTAGTTGAAATGATGCTGCCTTGATAGGTGTAGGTGAAAGAGACTACTTCCTTCAAGTTTCTCCCGTTGGTGGTGATTGGGGCTTGTTGTTGGTGGCGGTGGCGGTGGCGTTGGTTGGGTATCTTCATCACTTCTGTCTTCTCTACATTCACCTGAAGAAAGTGCCGTCTTCGCTGCCTTGCCTCGCCTCTTCTGTCAACTTGTTAGTTTTCGCCTGTAGATCTTTGTGTTTGTGTGACACTAGACACAAGTCATCGGCGAAATCCAAATCTTCTAGGTTCTTTTCTGCGGTCCAGTGTATCCCCCTCTTCTCGCTCCTCACTGTTTGCTGCATGATCCAGTCGACTACAATCAGGAATATCATGGGTGAGTGGGTGGATGAGAACCTAGTACATAATGGAAACGACTTACAAGAGTATAGTTAACGGATTGTCTTAGTGTTATTTGAACTATATATTTTCATGTATAAGCAAACTTAGTGTATACCATTTGCTACCGAAACTGTCGGTCAAACTGGAGTAATCCTTAAAGATTCATATTCACATAACCGTATATACAGTTCTTTAGACTAACAGCCTAGTTACGTATGCTAAACCCCAGAAGCGTAACTCTTTTGGGTTTTAAGTTCATGTGACGTAACTGTACCTTTGATACAAATATTCCCCTTTATAAACTTCAGTCAAAAAAGAACAGTGATTAGAGCAGAATAACATGATGCCGAATTGATTTCGCCAGTTTCTCATCAGCTGTGTTGACAACATAAAACATTTAAGTATCATATTGAAAAGAGCTTAAACTTATATTTTGAAGTTAAATGAAAGTAGTTAATTGGGAAGAACACGGTTTGATAAAAAATACAAACATACACATAAAGCTAAAATAACATGGTAAGGAGATTCCGTTACAGGAATGACTCAACAGAGACGTCAATAAAATAATATGAGGTAGTATTCATCATATCAACAAGTGCCTAAGCTGGCTCGTTACTGAAGATCAGATGGATTGACAGAATAATAAGTATAGGCAAGAAGGAACTCTGGCTGGCTGGCTGGCTGGCTGGCTGGCTGGCTGGCTGGCTGGCTGGCTGGCTGGCTGGCTGGCTGGCTGGCTGGCTGGCTGGCTGGCTGGCTGGCTGGCTGGCTGGCTGGCTGGCTGGCTGGCTGGCTGGCTGGCTGGCTGGCTGGCTGGCTGGCTGGCTGGCTGGCTGGCTGGCTGGCTGGCTGGCTGGCTGGCTGGCTGGCTGGCTGGCTGGCTGGCTGGCTGAAAAAGAACCAACCAAGAACCTATTACTCAACAAATATGCACTGGAAGGAAGTGGAGATGGATTGGGAATACTCATGCACTGAGAAGACCGACTGGGGACATCACGTGCCACGCCAGTTGCACAAGTGGAACCCAGATGGGAAACGACCAGTTGGATGTTCGAGGTGAAGGTGATATTGAGGAGATGGTGTGAGGAGGAAATGAGAGGTTGTGTGCAGTCGTGGAGGGAGGTTGAAAAGATTACAGAGAAGAGAGTGGAATGGAGACGTGCTAGTGAATCCCTATGTTCCACTAGGAACCCAAGGGACAAATAATAGTAATAATAATAATAAGCAACTGATTTGAAAATTTCTATTATGGTTAAGTTTATCCTCTCTCATTGTATACTATATTCAACTTAGGCAATCAGTCGTCTCATTATAAATATAATCGATCATAAATTACTTAAGTCAGCGTGTAATAACCGGCGGTTGACAGGTTTTCGTCTAGCCTGTAGGTAGATAGGTACGTTGTTGCAGGGTTGCATAAAACAGTGTGAGTTTAGTGATGGCCACGAGAATCTAGAAGGGGAAGGAAGAAGAGAAAAAGGTGAAACGATGACTCAACAATTACACAAGATGTACTTACATTTAATCATTTAAGATAAGTAACAAACGGTTGAGCTGGACAACAAAGAGGTGAGATAGCCTATAAATCCAAACTGGAAGGTGAATGAGTAAGATTTCGAACACGTTATAAGTGTACCACAAAGTTGAAGGTAGGCAGACTTCTGTATTGTTCTTGGTTGAGTGAATTGTAACACCGATGAAGAAAATATCATTCAGCAGAGTTGGTCTTCATTTAATAATAACGTACCTCATGCATTCCACTGCTGCCTCCTATCCATCATAACTATCAAGCTAATAGTACTGACAACATCAAATCATTCAAAAGGGAACCTATATACCGAAAATGGCAGATCGATCTGGTTCAAGGAGCTGCGGGAAATTTCAAGTAAGAAAGTCAAACTCGTACATGTTGCGGAAATTTGAGAACGCTTTGGATGTCTTTCTCACCACCCAAATCCAAATTTTTGCTCCAGGATTGATCGTCGATGGTGCCCCGGCTAACAATAAACAGTGTAGTGGTTGAGTGTGTCAACCACTTCACTACCCTGGTGGCTGGCTCAGTGGTCGATAAAATCTCGGCACAGATACAAAACGCTCGATTGGCTTCCGCCAACTCACACCACACGTGGCGCCACCGTGATATCCGAGTGTCTATTAAGGGTCGCCTGTACTGGACAACAATCCACTCTCTCCCACTCTGACTGTGAAATATGGCCATTGAAGGTGGAAGACATGAGAAGGCTTGAGGTGTTTGACCACCACTACCTCCCTCGTATAGACCGTATTCCGTAGTGTCACCAGGTGAGTAACGCAGAATTCAGGTGTAGAGTTTAAGGGAGGGAGAAGAGGTGAGTGAGTTGATATGGTTGTGAACGTTGATCGACTGGTTGGGATGGTTGGTTGGGACATGTGTTATGTATGCCTAGTCACCGCCTGTCTCATCAAACAATCTTGGTCGAAGGTGGTTCAGACTGGAAAGAGGCTCGAGGTGGTCACACTACAACATGGCATGAATGTATGAAGTGTTTGACTGTTGGTTTGAGGTATGTGGGGTGACTGATGGGGACTAGGCTGTTGGGGTGTGTGTGAGAAGAGTGACTAGTGATTGGAGACTGAGTGTAGGTGATGTGACTGAGTGGTGGAGATGTACACACACATCATCCTCACATTAACCACTATACTGAATCTCACTCACCATTCTCTCTCTCTCTCTCTCTCTCTCTCTGAGTACTTTATATTGCTTTTGACTGACTTTTCTTTTCTTCTTCTTCATCTTCGACTTCACTGCCTTTTAGTTTGATGTAGTGAGTGATATGAGGTGTGTCAACTTTAACCGTTGGGCAGTAATGCCTGGTAGTATGTTGATTTGGATGGATGGATCGATACCTGTTGCACAAAGGGTGACTATGACAATATAATTACCTGTTAGATAATTCTTAGGCGTTTTAAGTGATGAGTTCTAGGCTATTGTTTCAGTTCGAACAACACAGGTCTCTGAGAGACACATATATACACTTGATGCGCTCAAATAGGAACGAATTCACGTCCTATATTCCACTGCTAACTGCTATCCATCATCACTTTACACAGGAGTTGGTAATTATACAGGAAAGGTAATGGAGAAGAAATAAGCTGACGCTTTGTTCAGCATTTTACTATCCTCCACTGAAATACTTCTAGCTGATATGACAAACCTGTGGATTAACTCACAATAATAATATTCTTTCTAACATTTCAGCTTAAAAAACAAAATCTGGAACGTCGTAGAAGAGCTTGTATATCAGATAAAATGAATGCATTGCATAATTTAGCTATGGATTTAATCGGTGAAGACGTAAGTTAGTATGTATGTTAAACCATAAGCTTGTCGTTGATGAAACTGTCTTACATTTTCTTAATTGACTGAACTAGTCATCAGACAAAAGACGTGAAGATTGACTTGGATTACAATGGAAAGTCCTATTTGATTGGCTAGTTCGATAACAAACAGACGGTTACAAATACATATACACACACATACACACATGACAGTTGGGAAAATCCCTAAGTGTTTGAAGTGAATGTTAAACCTGACCAGTTATTAGAGTCACGAACCGCTTACTTGAGAGCCGCTTGTCCAAATCCTGTTGTGATACAGGTTAGGCATAGATTTCAACTGTCACCGCATTACACCAAAACTGCTTACTAAAATTTCCTTTTAAACCCAAGTGATGTATTAGAATTACATTTATCGATCAGCATCTTACCTGATGCTCTGCTTCAAATAATCAATATATGATATAAAGACTGATCAACGATCTGTTAGCCACCAAGTAGGTTATAGCATAATAAGTAATCGAGCAGTATTGAGGTCTGCGCATAGGAGCCCAAGAGACGTCTCTTGTGCCCCACTGGCCTAACAGATAACACTCTGGTGTGAAAAGGGATGGGTACTGCGTTCGAGTCTCAGTGGGAACAATATCGCTCACTGAGGCACAGGTACATCTAGCTGGTCAGTGAGTCCCAGATAGGACGAAATGTGCGTTGTGGGTTCCATGATCCTATAAATTCATCACACTCTGATACCAATGCTTCAAGATTCACTGGTGATGAGTGGCTCTAAAGGCCACCCTTGCAACTACATAAATAACCAGTCAGGTTTAACCATCTTTATTGGTAAGGTAGCTTTTTATAAAATAAACCAACCCAACTGGTTAGTTTATTTTAGTTGCTAGGGTAACCCTCTGAGTCACTCCTTATACTTGCATGTGAAACACAGAGGAAAAGAGTAGATAGATTTTTAAAAAAAATACTTAATTTATATAACAGCTGAACAAGATCTGGTCATCAGTAGCTGGGTCGATGGTTCGAATCCAGTTGCAGCTTAGATTTTCGTTTCACCTTTAGTCATCATGAAGTAGGAATAGGCAGAACTACTATTTTGCACTCTCACACACACACACACACACTTTGTCCTGTCAACCCCGTGACGACATCGTCTGGTATATGTGGCTATTCAAGCTATAAAATAGTATATGCTTACATTTGTTATGAACAGCTATTCTCATACTGACTTCAACACTCATCTTCAAGTCATAAAATAGACATGCACTCATATACCTTTTTTTCCAATAATCTCTAATTGGTAAATTCTACCTGAGATGACCTATATTTCTTGTATCCACACTGTCTATATTCGTTAAAATGGATCAGGAGTGCACAAGATCTGGTTGGCCTGTCTGTCAGTATTACTAATCACTTGCAGCATAAAGTGAGCATATATTTGAGCATTAAAGTGAAAATCAATACAAGTTTACCTAAATTTCACTATCAGACAGATAATGATGTTGTATTCAATGTGTGGATTATTCATAAAAACTGAGATGCGTTAATGGATCAATAGATTGGAAGTACATTAAGTTCACGCTACTTTTGTCATTATGCCCATCAATTATCTTAAACATATTGACTGATTATATTTTGGCACATAGAATAACTTTTCAGTGATGTGATAAAGTGTCATTCATTAATATCAGTAGTAATAATATTCATAACACGCTTAATAATCCTAAATACAATAAAAACCTTATATACTATTCACTTGATTAAATTCTATTGAGCAGTCTCTACAGTATTGTTTCTATGCTACAGTGCTCATCAACTAATGTCTAGAGAAAGGTCAATTTTGTTAATGATGGATCGTGGCTAGCAATGGAATCCAGGATGCGGATTTCGTCCTATTTGGGACTCACTGGTCAGCTGGATGTACCTGCTTCCCAGTGAGTGATGTTGTTCCCACCGGGATTTGGACTCTGGAGCGATCGCTTCAAATGCCAGAGCGTTATCCACTACACCACCGAGCCACGATAACCACTTCTTGTGCGACGAGTATAGTTTTAGTACAATTGCTAGGATGAAATGCCCATCCTGGATTCCACTGCTAGCCACGACCAATCATTACCATAATCAGAAGGTAGGCAATATCGAGGCATCCTCACAGGAGCCCATATGCCAATAGAGACCGATCGATTCGGTCCAATCAAAGACGGTATGATATAAAAAACGATTATACTACAGGTTAATCTTGTTCAGAAAAATGGACCTCAAAGGTGTACAATCCCATTATCCAACAATGTCAGTTTGAATATGAGAAACAGTATGAACATCCAAAGCTCTAGGCAACTTATAAACATGGTTTAATAGAGGAATGATGGTTAGTGGTTAGCAGTGGAATGCAGGACATGCGTTTCATCCTATTTAGGACTCGTTAGTCGGACATACCTGTCTCCCAGTGAGTGATGTTGTTCCAACTAAGAATAGAACCCGAGTACTCACCATTTCAAACGTCAAAGCATTATCTAATAGGTCATTGGGCCATAATTGTTCCAGTGTTCGTTATTCTCCAAACATTGTTTAATATTTCTTAGAAAAAAACACCAACGTAGGTCTTGATGTCTATAAAACATTTGATATATACAGCTTCTTGAGATTCTTATCACTAAATAAAACCAATCTGTAAACTAAGTTGTGACCACATATTAGAAAATTACTCGATTCACTAGCCAAATAAGATAAACGATGAGAAATTACAAGCGTTAATATAAAAAATACGCCAGTCACACAAGAAGTAGGTAATATGACTCAGATGTTCGACGAAGAAGGTTATGGGTTCCAGTCTCTGTGGGATGAATATCACTCAACGAGCAGTAGATGTATTTATCTGATGAATCCCATACAGGACGAAATCCACATCCTATATTCCACTGGTAGCCACTATCTATGATTACCAACAACTTTACACATTTTTATTCACCACTTATTTTACGCATTTTTATAAATGATAATTTACTTAGCTATGGTTAGCAGAGGAATCCAGGATGTGCGTTTCGTCCTATTTAGGGCTCGTCCTACATCCCAGTGAGTGATGTTGTCCCCACAACCACGTGAATTATCATAATGAATATTTAGGCATTATCAAGGCATCCACATAGCAGCGCAAATGCTAATTATTTATTTATATTGTTTATTAGTCCCTTGAGTTCCTAGTGGAACATAGGGATTCACTAGCACGTCTCCATTCCACTCTCTTCTCTACAATCTTTTCAACCTCACTCCACGACTGCCCACAACCTCTCATTTCCTCCTCACACCATCTCCTCAATGTCACCTTCACCTCGAACACCCAACTAGTCGTTTCCCATCTGGGTTCCACTTGTGCAACTGGCGTGGCACATGATGTCCCCAGTCGGTCTTCTCAGTGCATCACCAATCCATCTCCACTTCCTTCCAGTGCATGTTAGTTGGGTGACAGGTTCTTGGTTGGTTGGTTGGCAGGCCAGAGTTCCTTGTTGCTTATTCTTATTATTCTGGCAATCCATATGATCTTCAGTAACTAGCCAGCGTAGGCGGCAGTTGTTGATGAATATCTGTAGTTTGTTGGAAAGCAAGTGCTAATAGAGGTGGAATAATTCGATCCAGTAAAACAACATAGAATTACACGTATATCAACAAATAGTAATTTTTAGTGTTATTTGACTGCCTTAAATAGCGTTAGTTCGGCAGACTAGTAGGTGATATGAAAGTTTGGATTATGGCCGGATTCGAACCAGTGACCACCGAAGTTCTAGCCTGATGCTCTACCAACCAAGCTACGAGACCTGTTATCTGTGGTGTAAATAAGATTATTATGAATACTATTTAAAGCTTCCTAGTATTGAAGATAATTTTTATTTATTCAACTTATAGCCAACACAATACCAAAAAATTGAAAAAACTGATATTCTGAATATTTGTCACAGTGTCTTTGAAAATGTTGTCGCTATCGTGAATGAACAACCAGGTGAGAATGATTAAATATTATTTGTATAATTGTCTTCGTGAATTCTCTATCATCCATACTTTATTTACCATTGTTATGTCATTATGTAAGAAAGACAAACTTCCCTATATACTATCCCTGAAATCATATAGACCTATGAATTCGATTTAATTAACGACTGGAAATTACAAGTAATAACATCAAAACTATACCTGTGTAGCACATAGAGTAGCTGTCGTAACTCAGTGATCTAGTGGACAATGCTCTAGGGTTTGAAGTGTTTGGTCCTGAGTTCGAGTCTTAGTGGGAACAATATATCTCACTAGAAGGCAGGGAAATCCCGTTGACGAGTCCCAAATAGGACGGAACTTGTGTCCAACATTCCACTGCTACCATATGAAATCGGTTGCTGTTTAGTAAACCACTTTAAACCGCTTTTTGAGCATCAGATAATGAATCGTTCATTTGATATTATTGCTTATAGTTTCTTGTCGTTGATCTGATTGAACTGATCAGCCTCCATTGGCATATGGTTCCTGTGTGGACGCCTTGATATTGCCAGTAATTTCAGTATGATGATAGAAATGAATAGTCGTTGGCAGTGATTGATACTGTTCCCACTAAGACTTGAATTCAAGACCAGTCGCTTCCAACGCCAAAGCGTTACTCACCAGACCCCTGGGTCATGATGATCGCTTCTTATGCAACGACATGACACAACGATCCTGGATTCCAGTCTTGGTGGAAACGACATCATTAACTGGAAGTAGGTGCACCCAGCTGACAAGTCACAAACAAAACGAAACGTGAGTCCTAGATTCCACTGCTAGATACTATCCATCCTTACTATCATATTGATTCATCCCTTAGTAGGTCTTTGGTTAATTGAAGTCATTGAGAAAAATATTTGTTTGGTGACCGAAAAACTACTGATAACATTCTATATTGTCTTCTGACATCGGTTACTAAGACATGATTGCATATATATGTTAAAAGATAAAGGTCAAACATCTATCAGATTATGGGTATCAGCAAGTGCCACGACTGCTCAAAGAGATCATTAGAATGCTCTACAGTTTTCATATTTCAATGCCAGCCAGCAGGCTGATCGCCTTGTTGTAATTCGTTCATTCGTCATCCTCTCCCCCTCCGACTGGTGACCCCATAGGTCATGGCTTCTCATTAGAACTTAAAATATTCATCTTGAAGCATATCACCAACTACTGAAAACCTGGAAGCTCTGGACAGCAGTTTTGTCCTAGCACATGACTCCTCAGTAGTACGCGTCAGTTGGGTGAATACTACTTTAAAAATAAAACCGTCATTCATCATAAACTACACTACTGTATAGTGTTCGTTAGTGACCTGCTTCAAAGTAGATAGCCTAAGGTTCTATGATAAATTGTAACCTGTGGAGTTAACTAGTCGGAAGTGAAGCCAATGTCAGCTGAAGACCTTGGGTGATGATTGCGCTATATCGCGAACTGACAGAAGTAGGAAACTGTGAACCACTGAATTCCGACCCTGCAGCTGAATGGTT
The DNA here is from genome assembly GCA_944470555.2 of Heterobilharzia americana. NCBI lineage: Eukaryota > Metazoa > Platyhelminthes > Trematoda > Strigeidida > Schistosomatidae > Heterobilharzia > Heterobilharzia americana. Next base: position 145,145,503 of record OX104127.1, on the reverse strand, counting down.
AACGTGTTCATCATGAAGCCTGAAGGTCCTGAGTTTGATGCCTGATGGGGTCATGTGTGCGTGCTACTGACGAGTCCCTTATTGGGACGAAATGTCTTTCCAGTGCTCCTAGTTTTCCAATGGTTTTCCAACTGATTTCAGTCCGTGATGAATGCTACGTCAAAATACAGTGACATGCTTCCAGATGGATTTCATGAAGTTCTAATAAGAGACCTGTGAAGTCAACCGGTCGAAGCTAAAGTGGATACCAACTGAAGACCTTAATGGATGGTTGCTCTGTATCTTGAACCATTGAACTCTGACCCAGAGTCTAAATGGTTAACGCATTGGCCTTCAAGTTTGAAGGTCCTTAGTTCGATTAATATATATTTATTTCACAGGGGCTTTTCGCCAATATAAGTAAACGGTAATTCCATGATTAAACAGTGACAGTCGCTCTGTTTCTAGGTTTTCTTAGTTTTTAAAATTGCAGTATCTATCAGTCAAGATGATGAGGTAAAAAAATCTAGGCAAGAAATTAATAGTTGACTATCATTAAATCAGTTGATATGGTTGTGAACATTGATCGACTGAGATGGTTGGTTGGGGCATGTGTTATGTATGCCTACTCACCGTCTGTCTCATCAAACAATCTTGGTCGAAAGTGGTTCAGGCTGGAAAGAGGCTCGAGGTGGTCACACTACAACATGGCATCAATGTATGAAGTGTTTGACTGTTGGTTTGAGGTATGTGGGGTGACTGATGGGGACTAGGCTGTTGGGGTGTGTGTGAGAAGAGTGACTAGTGATTGGAGACTGAATGTAGGTGATGTGACTGAGTGGTGGAGATGTACACACACATCATCCTCACATTGACCACTATACCGAATCTCACTCACCATTCTCTCTCTCTCTCTTTGAGTACTTTATATTCCTTTTGACTGACTTTTCTTTTTCTTCTTCATCATCTTCGACTTCACTGCCTTTTAGTTTGATGTAGTGAATGATATGAGGTGTGTCAACTTGTACAGTTCAGCAATAATGCCTGATCATGGTTATTGAAAATCTTTTTGAAGGTGAAAGTTGACTTTTTCACAATGGTGATATAATAAGTGAGTTTTTGAAGGAGAATTTGTATCACGAATGGACTTCAACAAGCAGTTTGTGTTGTTTTTATAACCTTGATAAACTATCTATCTATACACCGATTTTCCTTGAGTCATTATTCAATGATCTACGCAATAGTATATAAATAAACCTTAAACAGTGTACCATAAAAGAAACAAACAAAATAATAACTAGTCACTAAGGCTAATTAAAGGGTATTCTAACTTTGTGGAGTGTCTTAGTTTTACCAGGCCCGTTTATTCTCATTCATTGGTTTACCGGTGTAACGACCCAGAACTCTGTCAACTGAGCTACAAGACCTGACTGCTGGCTAGATTTACATTTCACTTCAGTCACCAAGGCTTTTGCCTGACTATCATGTGAAGTCGTCGTGACCCGTTACTGAGACTGACTTTAAAGGCCACCCTAGCAACTGCTGAGGTAACCAATTAGGCCTCTCTATTTTATGGAAAAACTACCTTTCCAGACGAATACTGAAACCTGATTGGTTATTTCCACAGTTACTAGGGGGAACCTTTAAAGTCTCCCGTTACTGACGTTTGACCGTACTCACACTGGCTACCTAGTCACCATTTCTTATCCCAATCTAACTGAATTCGAGAGAGGGGGAGCTTGATACTAATTATCATTATGACGATCTGAGATAACCGTAGTTTGACAGACTAATAATGATACAGAGTGATGATTGAAGGTGAAATGAAAACTCGGACCACTGCTAGATTCAAACCAGTAACCAAAGGGTCTCCTACCCAATGTTCTTCTAACTGAGCTATGAGGTCCAACTACTGACCAGAGTTTTATTTCATTTCAATCATCAAAGATTTTGTTAGACTACCAGGTGAATTCGTTGTGACGCGTTATTATCGCTTAATAGTAGTCATACTAGCTGGCCAGTTTAATGTATAAACTCAAAAAAAAAACTACTTAATTATCATGCCAATAAAAATATTTATACACATGTGTGCATATTTATAGATTATATTGTATATATTTCTCAAATCACAGGAGAATGTGTGAAAGTTACTCTACTAAATATACTCATTCAATGAATAAGTAAAAGTGATGAGAAGGTAAAAACGTGTGTATGCTTGTGTTTTTATTAATCTATCCTCATCCCTTTTATCTGTCTATGTTTGGTGTATGAATAGAGTACTCCATAAAGTTCAACGTTACTCTATACTTATTGATAACTTGGACGTTGTCTAGCTTAGAATGCATAGTTCAGATAATTTATTTGTGTTAGGACGGTTTTAGCTCGTGTGTGTGTGTGTGTGTATGTGAAATAGAGATAATTAATAAATGATTTTCCAAACCACAAAATAATTTTCTCCTTTCTTATGTTTCATACGGTGGTTATATATTTTTTGACTGGTACATCATCATATATAAGCTAGAAAGAGAAATCGGATAAGATAGTGTCCAGTATGCCAAAGTAATGACTACTACTACTTTACTGTAAGTGTGACAACTGTCTAACTTAATCCAGGTACTTTTGTTTTTATAAATCAGAAGTTGAAATGTCAGATTGAAAGGCGCCAGATATTGTTCACTTAATCAATGTACTGAGTCTCAGTACAATTGCTTTACTGCCTAAGCTAATCCTTCAGAGTTTATTTTATCTTGGATTATTCAGCATTAATAATGGATAGAGGCTAGCAGTGGACACCAGGACTCGCGTTTCGTCCCACTTAGGACTCGTCAGTCGGATGTACCCACCTCCCAGTGAGTGGAGTTGTTCCCACTGAGATTCACACACGGGACTAATCACTTCAAACACTGGAGCGTTATCCACTGAGTGCTACTCTTTATACCACCAGTGTGATATAGTTTGGTTTAAGTCTGAATAGGAACAATATCACTTACTGAGAAGTGGATACATTCAGTTGACGAGTCCCCAAAGCTTGAAAACACTTCAGAATGTCAGGTAACCAGGTTGACTTTTTATAAGATCAGAATTATTCAGACAGACTAAAAATTATAAGGTACCTGTCATGGCAAAATTCCTTCACATAAAATGGAACCAAAATTGTCTAAATAGGAATGACGGGATAAAATGTAACTTCACTTGGTTTCAAGCCAACGGACCTACTGACGTAATCAATACATATGCGATAAGAACGATCAGCTCATGTGTACATACAAATAAATCTCAGTCTGTAATCCATACAATCATCACTCATAATACACTACATATGGATATGATCCTTATTCTGCCATTTGACAATGCGGAATCATCCATCCAGAAAAGCTCATATCAGGTTATCACATATTAGTTTCTGCCGGATGATCATTGAAGGTGCAATTTCGGATTCCACCCAGCGACCACTGGGCTTTCGTCCCGATGCTCTACCAACTAACCTACGAGGTCCGATTGCTGACCAGATTTTTGTTTCACTTCAGACACCATGGATTTCGCCCGACTACTATGTGAATTCGTCGTGACGTGTTACTATCGCTTGATCATATTCACACTGGTTGCCTAGTCACGAGTTCTCATCTCGACCCTAATCTAACCGAAATGAAGAGAGGGGAGCATCATATTCATTATCATTCTGATGATCTGAGATAGCCGTAGTTTGACAGACTAGTATTGATACTGGGCGATGATTTAAGGTGAAATGAAAATCTGGTCAGCAGTCGGACCTCATAGCTCAGTTGGTAAACCATCTGGCTGGAAACCCGGTGGTTGCTGGTTGGAATCCTGCCACAGTCCAAATTTTTAATTACCTTCAATCATCACCAAAGTAGAAATACTAATCTGCCAAACTGTGGCTATCTCAGATAGCCAAAGTGATATATTAGTTTGTTTGTTGTATATTCCGGTTCACTATAACTTTGATAAAGTTAATAATGTAGTTTGAAGCTTATGGGGACTTTATTTTAAGGTAGTATTTATCACAAACTGACGTCAGTTACAGAACCATGAAAAACCTGGGAGTATTGGACTGCTGTTGCATCCCACGTTGAGGAGTCCCAACTATCCAGTGGGATTGTGACTCATTGATTTAAGGAATTGACTTTCAATCAGTAGGGCACGGGTTCCAACACCACCCCATCTACCAAGATTTAGTCAGCAAAGTAGCATCATTAACCCTTATATAATAGGTGTAGCTCAGTGCCTACTGAACGAATGTGCACAAGGTTGCTGAGTGGATTTTGGCTCGTTCAGTTCCAGTTGTCCGTGGTTAAGACTGTCTTGATATATATCCGATCACATAATAAGAAATATATTCTGGAGCTTCAGCGCTGTTATAATCTGCTAAAAATGGAACATTTAATTGGATATTGTTTTCAATAGAGTCTTTCCATGGTGATAGTAATAACATTCTCATACTGATGAGGGATAGTGAGTAATAAAGGGAATGTAGAACTCGTGTTTTATCCTACTTAAGACTCGTCAGCTGGATGTACCTCCCTCCCAGTAAGTGTTATTCCCATCAGGACTCGAACCTAGGACCAACCTCTTCAAATGCCACAGTGTTACACATTAAACCACTAAGTCATGATAGCCACTCCTTGTGCAACAGATGTAGTTTAGTTTCAATAATTATGCCATCATTATCATGTGTCAGAGTTGGAAATATCGTCAGTGCGGATGGATTCACACACAGGAACCTATAGACCAATAGTGTCTCATCACTTTGGACAAATTAATGACGGAGATTCATAACATCAAAACCAGTAATGTCACTTTTCTGAAATATAGATGGAACTGTCCCATTTGAACTATTTGGTTTATTTGTACTGTAACTTTCGACTCAAAGTAAGCACGTATACTGATTACAGTCTACCGCTTATGGTGTACAATTAATATGTAAAATTTATTATACCTTAGAGTAATAAATACATGTCTAATCAGTACCCATCTATCCAAGTGATTTATAACAGAAAATATACTAAATGGTGGGGGATTAATATATAAATATGCCTTCCGTGCCAGACTCTTTTATACAAGTTGACTCTTGAAATACTCACTACTAAGTGTGTGTGTGTGTGTGTATACAAATAAAGGTATAAAACAGTCGATTTATAACCTTGAATTTATTGAAGTATTAATAACAGCAGTCATTACCCTCGGGTCCTGTTTGTAGCTGATATATGCCAAAGCATAATGTATACTTTCACCCTGTCTCAATATTACGAATTAAGTCATTTCTGGGGTTGTGTGTGTGTGTGTATATGTGTGTGTAGTTTAGGGATTTATGACCAACATGTTAACGAAACTGAATTTAGTTGGCTGGAGGTGATTGACAAGAAGACTTACTTGATCTAAGTTTCATGCTTGTTGGCATTCATCAGCAATTTTTTTCAATGAAACAAAATTATTTCATTCCTCTTCTTTCACTGATTTGATTTCAGATAGTTACTATAAGAAATATGAGTATCTTTAAATGCCACTGTAACAGCTACTGAGATAACCAATTGCATTTCTTTATTTATGAAAAAATACCGAAATCTGATTGGTTATTTCATTATTTGCTGGAGTGGCCTGTAAAGTCATTCAGAAATATTTATAATAAAATCCTTAGTAACTTCATTATATAGGGGATTACAAAGCATTGAATTGACTCTTTGGATCACTAACTTGAACTTCACTTCATCTCCTAAGGTTTTCGCAACCGGGTATCAAATATCCCATTCTCCACACAAATTGGTTAGTGCAGAAATCTATTCATAACTATTAAGTTATCCCACCTATTAGATAGGTACAGAATCTCCTTAGTTTATAATATTACATAATTTATCCATATTAATTGAGAAAGAGCCAGCACAATTTTTACATCATGATAAAAAGATCTCATTATTCATAGAAAGAAAGAAAGAATGAAGACGCTTGCGATTAAAAAAGACTTGTTACAACGAAATCATTCTCTTCGATATACATTTGTGAACATTTGCAGGAAAAGGCTGAATACGTTAGAATAATTCCTAATCAGGAGTTAACATTTAATGGATAGTAAACAAGCAGTCACTTAGTATCGAAGATATTAGCAAGATATATTTATTAAATGCTCTTGAACGGCTGGTCTACTGATGACCATGAAAATACTATAGATGTCGAAGGAAGTGAAGTGATCTTTACGCATAAGCTTTTAGGTTCGTATTTATCATGGAATGACATTAGTTGGAGGAACATTGGAAACCTGAGAGCACTGGACAGTTGTTTCGTCCTAGTATTGGACTCTTCAGTAGTGCGCACCCAGGACCCTCACGTCTCACAGCCAGCTGGTTACCGCTGAGCTAATGGGCCAGAATCCACACAAACCTCCACATAGAATTAGTCTAGTTTTCATTGCTGACTAGCCTCGACAGGTGATTCCTGAAGTTCCAGTGAGAAGTCGTGACCAATGTAGTCAACCAAGTCGAACATGAGAACAGTTACTCAACGTTGGCATTGGACGGAGGTCACGCTATATTGTGAACTGGCAAAAGTAGGCTCAGTGGTAACGTGGTGGCCACGGAACCTGAAAATCCTGGGTTCGACCTCTAGTGTGTTAAGGTCACGGGTGCGCACCCCTGAGAAGTCATATTATCAGATGAAACAGCTGTTTAGTGCACACAAGTTTCCAATGTTCCTCCAACTGATATCAGTCCATGATGAATACCAACCTGGAATTAATTAATCCCCACAAACCTGCAAACTGATATAAGCTTTTACAAAACGAATTGCTATTAAAAAGAGTAAATAAAACTTATGATCAGTCATTATTAAAAACCAAACAGTTATTTTGATTTTATAGGTCTTGAAAATGATTTACACAACAGGCCATGCACTCCTGCTAACGCAGAAGATACGAATTTTCTGGGAAACTACCTTTACGTCCTTAGCTGGGAGGGCATCGAGTACCCAGCGTCTATTAATCAACCAATGGCCAGCCAAACCCACCACTTACCTCAGCTAATACAGGCTCTCCTCCCACCATGGTTAAACAGTGACACCCAAACATTTCATCTCTTATTATCTGTGTGGTTAGCGGACAACTGATCAGGTTCAGAAGTCGATCGGTGTATCTCTTCGAAGACCCGTTCCCTAGCAAGGAGGGATGATGCAAACTTCATCGCTCTGGGTGTTTGTCTGTGGCCGTTATTAAAAATGAAACGGTTACTGAAATATACTCGAGTTTACTAGAGAAAAACTCTACTAACTATTATCTACAGTGATTGAGAAAGCCTATTGGATCCATTCAAATAAATAATTTACAAAGTAATAATGAAGTCTAGTATCGTCTACTTAAATATAATATGATGGGAATCTCAGTAGCAGTTGGGTTATACTGTTCATTTACGTTTTCATTAGGAAGGCACTTTAACAACCATGAATATGGGTGTTGATATAGTGCAGTAATTAATATGCTAATCAAATAGAAAAATATATCATGACCAGCTTTATCACTGGCTCACAGCTTACGAACTACTAAACAGCTAACTTACTCTTCAAGTACCCATTCTTCGGTCAAATTATATTCAGTCTAGAGCTTTGTGGAGGATTTTGTGATTTCAACTTGTCATTGATCACGAACTAATATCAGTTGGAGAACCAGTGAAAAACCTGTGGACACTGGATGGCTGTTTCATTCTAGTTTGAGACTTCTCAGGGGTGTACACCCATTACCTCGTCGGCCAGAGATCGAACCCAGTATACTTAAGCTTCGGGGCGAATACATTACCAATGAACCACTGGTTCGGAACCCAGTGGTTCATATTTTCTTACTTCTATCGGTTCTGGACATAATGTGATCTCCATCTAATGCTGTGGTTGAGTACCTGTCTTCATATCCAGCTTGGTTTACGCCATCGCTCACGACTTCTTCGTGGAACTTCTAAAAATCTCATCTTGAAGTAGGCCACTAATGAGCACTGCAGAGTAATTCGGTTTGGAGTTTGAAGGGATTTATTGATTCCAAATTGGTTAATTATTTGACATTGGTGTCGAACGCTTACTTCCTTACTATCTATAGTAAGTATAACTTCGTAACTCTACACTTCACTTCAACCAGCTTAGTTGGTATAGAGAAGTTACTTTAGAAAACACTTGATAAAACTTAAATGAATAGTGAATGATGCCATTTGGTGAATATTTTCTGATACACTAGTAAACTTACTGTATAGTGATCATTAGTGATATTCTTTGAGATAGAGATCCGGAAATTTCAACAAAAAGTAATGACCTGTAGGGTTAGCCAATCAAGAGTGATCTGAATGCAATCTGAAGACCATGGATCATAGACGCACCATTGAACTGTGACCCATTGGTTGAACAAGTGGTTAACGCGTTCTCCTAAAAACCTGGAGGTCCGAAGTTTGATGTTTCATGAGGTGGTAGGTGCTCACTGTTGAGTAGTCGCATACTAGGATGAAACAATTGATCAATGATCCCAGGTTTTGAATAATTCACCGACTGATTTCACTCCATAATCAATACAACCTTAAAAACGTTATGAATTTTTGTTCTACTCTCTTTTTTTTCTTTTACCTTTCAGATATACGTGAACGTGTAAATCAGTTACGTAATGAATTTCATGATAAATTATATTCAAATCAATCTAATTCACTCAAAGAAAACAGTATTGATGAAGGTAACAATATGAAAAAGAGTATAAACAGTTCAATCCCATTGAATCATCATATTGAAACCAATTCACACAATCATTGTTATCAAAGACAACAGAATGTATTGAAAACTCTTAATTCGAATGAAATTACCTCTTCAAGACTATTCAATAATTGTCCTATTCATCATCATTTCCCTAAAAGATTTCATTCAACACTGAATACAACAATAAAAAGACCAATAACTAGAACAGATACTGAAATCAGATCAATACAAATTACTCCTTCTGGACAGTCTATAGACAGTGGATTTGAAGATATTGAAAATACAACAATAGATTTATTACAATCATCACAAACAACAACTTATATACAATCACAAATAATAAAGATACCAAAAAAAATGATACAATATCATCATCAATATGATGTTAAACAATCTCAAAGTGGAAATGATGAACAAGTAATTGATTTATCATTTAAAAAATTAAATCAGATTGATAAACATGAAGAAATGTATTCACTTGATAAAAAAAATGTTTGGAGACCATATTTAGACTAAAAACTTTCGATTCCATTGTCTTTCCTTTTGTATACTATTCTTCTATTAAACATTTTCTTATTCACTCAATAGATAGAACAACTACTATGAGTTAATAATAATAATAATAATAATAATAATAATAATAATAATAACACAAATTAAGATTTACATTTTTTTTTCTCTCTTTCTTTCGGTTGTTTTTACTTTACATAATTTCATTTTTATACTCTTATTAACTGCTTCCTTTCTTCCTTTTTTTTATACTGGAAAGAATTTAAGTAGTGCCGTGTATATTTAAGCATAAATAAACATGTAAACAATTTTCTAATACTTGAAAAATTTTTCAATTCTAAAATATCGTTAATTTGAACACTTGAATCAACGAGAAAATTGTACATTGAACAAGTTAAGTGTGAATTTCAGCTGGCTTATAGCAAGAATATACTGAATAAAGGGAGTATATAGATTACTACTACTACTACTACTACTACTACTACTACTACTACTACTACTACTACTACTACTACTACTACTACTACTACTACTACTACTACTACTACTACTACTACTACTACTACTACTACTACTACTACTACTATTCACACTACTACTCACACTACTAATACTACTCACACTACTACTACTACTACTCACACTACTACTGCTACTCACACTACTACTCACACTACTACTGCTACTCACACTACTACTCACACTACTACTGCTACTACTACCACTACCACTACTACTACTACTACTCACACTACTACTGCTACTACTACTACTACTCACACTACTACTCACACTACTACTACTACTACTCACACTACTACTACTACTACTACTCACACTACTACTGCTACTCACACTACTACTCACACTACTACTGCTACTACTACTACCACTACCACTACTACTACTACTACTCACACTACTACTACTACTCACACTACTACTACTACTCACACTACTACTACTACTCACACTACTACTGCTACTACTCCTACCACTCACACTACTACTATTATTACCATTACTGGTCACACTACTATTATGAAACAGCTTGAGTCGTTTGAAACCACACAGACTGATCTGTATATTTCTCAGTGAGATCAGACTTATCTAAACGCCGAATTGTCGTCTAGTTCGTTTTGGGCAAAGTACATCAGTGGCGTATCTGGACAGATTTTCAGCTTACCTTCATCTGTCTGGTTGGTTTACTTGTATGGGCCAGTTTACCTACAATCGGATTATCATTTTATAAATTATTTGCAAATTGATCGTCTTATTTCGGTTTTAGTTTAGCAAAATTTGAGGCTTATCTGGCTAAATCAAAAGTACTAGGCAGCTGGTTGACTTGTATCAGTTCCCATTTTTCAGTGTAGTACAGCATATTTCATTACTTACGTTTTATTATGTTTATCAGAAAAAAGAATGAACAGGCGGTGGGCTTTATAAAAAAAACGTACAAAACAAGCCTTCATGACATTTACATTACCACAAACAAATAGTGAACACTAGAAAACTGCAATATAATCACTAGTGGTAATAATGATAGATATCAGCCAGCAATAGGATGTAGAATGCACGTTTTGTGATGTTTGGGTGTCATCATTTGAATGCACATGCCACTCAGTGAGTGTTGCTCCCACTAAGACTTGAAAGTAATAACCATTACTCTAAACGCCAGATCATTATGTAATCGACTGCTAAATTATGATCATCACACCTTATCCTACGGGTATAGTTTTGTGTTGTAACTTTCAGTTTCCTGCTGTTGATTAGACTAAATTAATCGACAACTATTGGCATATGTTCATGTTTAGTAGCCCATATATCAATAGTGGCGGATAAGTTCGGTTCATTCAGTGCACGGGGAACTATAAGCTATAATATACTAACCCAATCCAACTATTCTTCATCTCACTGTATAGCGTTAAAGGCTACTTCTAACACGTTAAAAGTACAAATACAACAATTCATCGAGTAATGGTGGAGTAAACTGTGAACTTAATAACCTCAATGTTTACTGTGGTGAAGTAATCAAGATCAGTATATCACTTCTTCAAGCTTATGTGAAACCTGACTTGAAGAATAGTCATTTTGTGCGTAACTAAATACCTAGTTTACCGGCAGTGATTCTTCCATGTTGGCAGACAGTTCTTCTATCGACGAACAGTATGATGGTCTCAAGTGAGGACAATGCAGTGAACACCCAACTCTATCCCTGTATTAATTACTGTCACCATAATATTTACAGACGTCTGTAAGACACATAAAGTATAAGATTACAAGAAAGTTTATTTACATTTAACTCCACAACTGTATTCAATTCCTCTTTATGCTTACATTAAACGGTGTAATTCCAAGTGATACTATTCAGGACAATAGTAACTTCTGTATACAATTTAGCAAATTAGCAACTCATAGATAATCGTAGTTATGAGAGCATATAATCAAGAAGAAATAAGGAGGTGAAATGAGTCATATGATAATCCAATAAGATTCCTTCACAGAACGAGACACTATGCTGATCAGCATATATCCAACTCATAGTCTTTGAACATCAACATCACCTTGAATTGAAGATTATTTAAAAAGGAAACTAGTTCAACTTTAGATCGAAGTATTCCTTTTTTGCTTAGGTCTTCTTGATTGTCGTGGACTCGACTGGACTGAATCATGCAACAAATTGTGAGGAGCCAGAACAGGGATATACGCTGGATGGTTGGACCGATGAAAAGACCCTAGCAGATTTGCATTTCACTGACCATGATTCATATCTGATGTCTTGTCGCACAAACTCGAAGATCTACAAGCGAAAACTGACAAGTTGACAGAAGAGATCAGGCAGCGAAGACGGCACTTCAGGTGAACGTAGACAAGACAGAGGTGATGAAGATACCCAACCAACAACAACAACAACGACAATGAACACCAATCACCATCAACGGGAGAAATTTAAAGGAAGTTGTCTGTTTCATCTACCTACGCAAAGCAGCATCGTTTCAACTACACGCGGCACAGATGAGGATGTCAAAGCCGAGATCGGAAAACCAAGAAGGACCTTCATTAATCTGAAATTAGTATGCAGATCTACTGCACTGCACTCAGCATAACGAGTGAACAACATCCAAATTTTCAACACTAATTCAGTCAAGTCAGCTTCTATGTGATGGCTGAGACTTGGCGCATTACGGAAAACATTTCCAACAAACTACAGACATACATCAACCAACAGCTGCCTACGCTGGCACGGTATTGAAGATCAGATGAGGTCAGATGGTGAGAAGGAATGAGCAATAAGGAACTCAATCTAGCAACGAACCCAACCGACCAAGACCCTATCACCCAACAAATATGCAGTAGAAGAAAGTGGAGATGGATTGGATTGGACATATACTGAGAAGACGGTTTGGGGACATGATGTGTCAGGCCAGGCCCTCGAGTGGAATTCAAATAGGAAAGGACGAGTTGGGCGTCTGAGGCGAGGGTGAGACGGATAAGGTGGTGTAGGGAAGAAATGAAAGCTTCTCGGCAGTCGTGGAGCCAGGTTGAAAAGACTGGAGAGAAGAGAGTGAAATGGCGACGTGCAACAGAAGCCCTATACCTTACTAGGAACCCAAGGGACAAATAATAATAAAATAATAATTTATTACGGACTGACAATGTTTGGATAATCCTTGGAAACGTGAGAGCAGTGGATAACTGTTTCATCGTAGTATAGGATTCCTTAATAGTACGTACCCACAACCCGGCTAGGGATCAAACTCTGGACCTTCAGGTTTCACGGCCACCTCTCTAACCGTTCATTCAACCATTGGGTTGTAGCTCAACGGTCAGCAGTTTCCTACTTCTCTCACTTCATTGCCAACTGGCTGACACCACAGGTCATAACTTCTTATTGAAACTTCTGGATATCCATCTCAAAGTATACCACTAATAAGCACTATTCAGCAATGTAGTTTGAGGATAGTATTCAACGTGGAGTGACACCAGTTGGCAGTATGAGAATACTTCATATTCATTAGTTCAAATAAAAACATATTTCACGAGCTTTTCGCTACAGCTGTTTTAAAACAATTTGTAGTTTTTGTTATGATACTTGTAAATTCCTGTTCATATACAGGGCCGAATTGTTCAACCTCTGCCATAGGTAGATGGGCTCCTATACAATTATCTCGATACTATCGAATATTCATGATGTTATATTGATCTTGGTGACTAGAAGAGAGATCCAGAATGTGCGTTTTGTCCTATTTTGGACTCAACTGGATGTATGTGCATCCCAGTGAGTGGTGTTGTTCCCATCGATGCTGGAACTCAGTACCCCGTGCTTCAGACGCCAGAGCGTTATCCACTAAACCACTAGGGCACGATAGCCACCTCTTATACTTTGTCCACAGTAATTCCAGATCATATGTTGATATCATCTATCTCTTTTCTGCATTTATGGTTGGAAAACTCGAAACATGTATCTGTCAATCACTTTAATTTACGATAAATTGATTGGTATTTACAACTAATATAATGAAATAATAATAATAATAATAATAATAATAATAATATCCTGATTAATAATTCAGGCATTTCCTTCCTAGTATAACTCTGTATGGACTAACAAGTGGTGATTAAGTAGATCTATTTATCAAAAGCCATTTGAGTGAACAAAGAGTATTCTTTTCGACAACTTCTTCTTCTACAGACCCTACACTTATTTGTACATAGTGAGGAGTTTTGCATTCATAGTATTCAGATTTCACTTATCAGTATACAAGTGAGGAAATCATCTAGGAAAAGTCTTGTGTGAACCTTATTGTCAGAATTGTGAAAGATAATTTGAGTAGTAAAACAGCTGGATAGAATGTTATGCATGTTGGGGAACAAATCAGATTAAGAGAATTTGTTGAGATTATAAGAATGAAGGAATATCTACAGGATAGAATTGAAGAATTAGATTACCTGAGGTGAGATTCTAAGAAGTCTTAAATGGGGTCACAGTAGTTGTGGAGCATATCTCAGTTTGTCTGATTCTGATTGCCACTGTTTCTCCAGTCTGAGCGATTCAGAGTCAATTACCTTTTGGTAAGCTAATGGAGACCCGTTACAGGATGGTTCGTTTCAATCAAATGTTCTAATATTGAGCTGGTAATCTAATCGTCTTTACTCCACCTTTGCTTAACGATGCTGGGAGGTGTTGGTAAGAACAGAAAATCAAATTCCTAGATCAGCAACCGACGTAAATGGCTCCACAAGAGCAGCTTAACTGATATACACAACAAGAAGTGGTGAGTTTATACAATTTATCTTTAAGTCTCAGTATCACCATAGACGTATCTGTACAAAAGACTAGAGATTGCTCCAAATATTGTCAGATGTCATAAGCGTGTCTAAAATCTACTATCCAAGTTCTATAGACTGCATTTATCATTTATTATTAGTCCCTTAGGTTCCTAGTGGAACATAGGGCTTCAGTAGCACGCTTCCAGTGACCTCTGTTCTCTGAGATCTTTTGAACCTGGTTCCACGACAGCCCACAACCTCTCATTTCCTCCTCGCACGACCTCCTCCATGTCACCCTTGGACGTCCAACTCGTCGCTTCTCATGGGGATTCCACTCGAGGGCCTGACGCATGATGTCCTCAGTCGGCCTTCTCAGTGCATGCCCAATCCATCTCCACTTCTTCCTGCATATTTGTTGCGTGATAGGTTCTTGGTTGGTTCGTTCCCAGAGTTCCTTGTTGCTTATTCTTTCTGGCCATCTGACTGCATGCATAGCATGTTATCGCCTAATCAAAATTATGATAATTTATCTGCATTACTAGATATGTACACTAGACTGCTTCAGGCTTCATGAGTAGTGTAAATGAAGTTAACCTCATTTACTTGATATTTACCTCGTTAGGTCCCAGTCTAAGTGGGAACACCACCATTCATTGAGAGGGAGATACATACAGTTGCTGATGATTCCCTAGTAGGACGAAATGCGTGTCCTAGATTCGACTGCTATCCACCAAGTAAACTAGTTGATTTACTTTGTTCCATTCATAGTAAACCTGAATGGTGTTGTATGTTGATCTGTGTTATTGTATATCTTCTAGATACTCGATATTCAATGGAACCATCCATAAAACACAAGAAGTGAATGTATTGAAACTCAACGCCAAACATACGTTCAAGATTACAGTGATGAATATATTCCATATGACAACACAGTTGTAGCAGTTTTTTTAAAAATAGATATAGAGAAATTTGACATGTAGTAAATTTATTCACGATCAGTTATATATTGGCACGCTGTAGATTAATTTTGTACTTTAGCTATATCAAGTCATAAGGGCTATCGGGATGTAAAAAGATATGATTCCCGATACAGTCAAATCGGTACTCAAACTGGTCTAAACAAGTTCAAAGTGTTTATACATTAAAAGTAACTTTCTATAAATAACATATAAGTTATACAGTTTTAACACTTTGAGTAGCCGTTCCTAGAATTATGTCTGGTCATAACCATCCAATTGATAAGTTGGCTTCCATCTCATGTATTTTAGCCGTATGAGTCATGGATGAACAGAGTAGAATATTCAAATTAGAACACCTACATATTATTGTGCAAGAATCAATATACAATTGTTCATAATCATAGTAAAATGAGTGGCCATGTTGTGAAGTCGTTGATAATTTCATAGTATGATGTTCACTAAGCCCTATCATCATTAATTTCTACGTGTTCAAGGTTTCCTCAGAAGTAAGCTCCAAGCGTCACTTAAGGGGTTAGACAGAGAAAACAACTATAGTAATGATGGATAGTGGCTAGTAGTGGAATCCATGGTGTACATTTCGTCCTGTTTAGGGCTTACTCGTCAGCTGGATGTACCTACCTCCCAGTGAGTGTTGTTCCCATCAGGATCCCAACTCAGGACCGATCGCTCTAAACGCCGGAGCGTTATCCACTAGACCACCGAGCCATGATAACCACTTCTTGTGCGACGAGTATAGTTTTAGTATGATGGCTTGTATTATACGGTAGTTGATTCGACGGAATTGATAGGTTTCTATTAGCATATGGGCTCCTGTGCGGCTAGCAGTGGAATGCAAGATACGCGTTTCTTCCTTTTTGGGACTCTTCAGTTGGATGTACATGCCTCTCAATCAGTGATATTGCTAAGACTCGTACTCACGACCGAACACTTTAGACTCCACTACACTAGACCGCTGAGTCACGATGGCCACTCCATGTGAGACAGGTGTAGTTTTGATGTTATTGCTTGTAATTTCCGGTCGCTGACTGGACCATTTCACTGTTAGATATTATTTATCATTACTACATATTTTTTCAGTGAGTCATTAAGTACTAATAAATGGGAACACTTATAACATCTTTCGTAAGCAGTTAGTAAATGACAAGGTGAGACAGGGAGCGATTCGCGTAATAAGTCAGTTAGATGTTATTCACAACAAAGAGACTTAATAGATTTGAGTTCTAAGATGCTATTTTGAGCGCATTCTTTTCAAGTAGGACAAAACAATAAACTGTTTTATTCATTTCAAGGTAGCATTCATCACGGACTGTTATCAGCTGGAAAACCATTTAAATCCTAGGAGTAATGGGGAACTCCTTTATCCTACATCAGTTGAGGAACCATTGGAAACCTGGAAGTAAAGGATAGCTGTTTAGTCCTGACATGGGACTCCTTAGCAGTGTGCACCCATGACCCATATCGTTAGGGACTGAATCCAACCTTCACTTCTGAGACCAGTACATTGCCATTGAGCCACTGGGTCAGAATCCAATGATCCACAATTCCTGCTTGTATCAGTTCACGATATAGTGCGACCTCCTACTGAATGCCAGTACTTTGTGACTGAGGATAACTCATCCCTTAACCCTTAACAAGAACCTGACTGACTTGATAAGTCACGAATTCATGCTGAAACTAAGAGAAATCAGTAAGTTTTCAACTTAATATAGTTGGTTCTTCACAAAGTAGTCTGTAATATAGTTAACTAACTAGTCGGTTACCACTTTCTTCAAACTAAGCCTCATGTGATAGTCAGGCTATCGGAATTATTTATTGATTATTGATCCCATCAGCTGACAAGATTATCGGATAAACTTCTGTACTCATGCAATGCAGTATAATGAATTTATCACTTAAAAATGTAAATTTAATCTTGGTGACTAGCAGAGGAATCAGTAACATGTGTCTCGTCCTATTTGGGAGTCGTCAGCTGGATATGCCTGAATCCCATTGGGTGGCGTTGTTCCCACTGAGAGTCGAACCCAATACCCTTCGCTCCACAGAGTTTTCCACTAAGCAACTGGGGCATGATAGCCACCTCTTGTCAGACAGGGGTATCAGTTGTTTAATGATACTTATACTGGGTGGTGACTAAAGGTGAAATGAAAATTTGCACCACGGCCGGAGTCGAACCAGCAACCACCACTAGTCCACAAAACCACGGCTATCTCAGACAGTCAAAATGGTAGTGATAATCATAATTTCCCGTTGCTACATAGGGCCGAATTACTCGACCTGTGAATTATGATTATAGTTACATTTTTTTAATATCAGGCGAAAGTAGAATGGATAAAATATTTCCCATATAATTTACCTTTAGGGCATACTTCAGAGTCTTGAACACTTTTGTTCATGAATACAAAAAAAGCCATACAAATTTTTCCCCGACTAGACATTCCTTTTTACAAGTATTTCACCATTAATTCTATTAACTATGAATGTTAATTTTATGCATGATTATTTAGTTATCAGACAATCAGAAAACGTGAAAAAAAAAATAAATAAACAGCGTCTCAACCGATGACATATTTAGAAGTAAACCCCACCAACACCAATAACTAACAAAATGAGGATAGATCATTGTATATTAAAAAGGGTAGATGATTCTCCTGATTTCTGTACACGATATAAAAAAAAAATCAACAGTGAAGTAAAGGTCAGTTGATGTTGACCACTTTAATTATTACTCACAAGCTATGACTTTACAAAATATTTTTCATATCTTTTCTATCATAACTAATGGACATAAATCATGTACATGTTGATACACGCTTTTTTTTCAATAAAAAAGGAATAAAATGATAAGCGGTTGAATGGTTAAAAGTTGTTTAGATAGATGATAGGAATATCGACACTGGACCAAGAGTCATAGGGTAGTAGCAGTAGTAGTAGTAGTAGTAGTAGTAGTAGTAGTAGTAGTAGTAGTGTGAGTAGTAGCAGGAGTAGTAGTAGTAGTAGTGTAGTGGGCGTTGCTGATAACAACGGATATAAGTAGTAAGTATATATTTGAGAGGGTGGCAGGAATCATAGGGAATTACCGGCAATGGGTAAGGTTTCCGCCAAGAGCGACTCAGGAGACAACACAGACGTGGTACACGGGATGCTGCTGATAAGAGTGTATGAAGAGCCGGTCAAGAGCAAATCAAGACAGGGACAGAGAGGAAACGAAGACATTTGCAAATGGCTGCATTAGTGCAAGGAGTACCATGTGTAACCATTACCATTCCAATTGTTCATAATACACATTCTCTCGTCGAGTTGTCTTCTGTTTCTTCAGTAGTAGTAGTAGTAGTAGTAGTAGTAGTGTGAATAGTAGTTCATTCATTACACTGCTAATCAATAAATGTGATTGATTGAACAGTGTGCAATACGTGTGCTTACAACAAAATAAACTTAGTTATCATTTTCATCAAGTTATTCCTCGAGTTATATGGTCAGTAGTAGATGATGTGCGTTTCGTCCTACTTGAAACTCATCGGCTGAAGATCTCAGTGGGAACAACATCATTCACTGATGTGCAGGTATATCCAGTTGACCAGTCCCAAGTAGAACGAAACGTGCATCCCGGATTCTTCTGCTAGCCACAATTGAGCAAATTAATTATTATTATTATCATTATTAATGTGTCTTCAGAAAACTCATATTAAGTACATAGTTTCCTGAAATAAATGACTCTACAATTATGTACATGAAATTGTGATTTTAATTTCATCTTTTATGTGCTAAGATGTGTAGCATATCAGATTTTCATAAGAAAAGCCGTGAAACCGTACTTATGAATGCTGAAGAAACCAATTTCAACTGATGAAACTCTTACTCTCGGTGTTACCACTCATTTATAACTTCTTAAACAAATGATCAATTATATTCGGATATATGTGGGGGAATAAATGAAACTTAGAGGAAAAATGAGTTCTGTGGAAATTTTGATCAGACTGACCAGCTGTAAGAATCAGCTGTCAGTGAAATCTCACCTTCTTTTCATTCACCAAACTTGATGTCTAACCGTCATGTGAGTGAGAAATAGGCAATGATTGCATCCTGCCAAACTATCTATCCAATGCGGTCTTCGCAACTTATTTCAAGTTAGTCAGAGTTATATAAGAGAAGTAACTATTTCCTCCTAGTATGAGACTCACCAGCAATACGCACCCATGATCCTACACCATCAGGGATCAAACCCGATACCTTCAAGCTCCGCAGATAATACTTTACCATTACCTTAATGAGTCACAATATAATGGTCCACACTTTTCTACTTTGGTCAGTTAGTGATATGACGTAACTTCATTTCAATGTTATCGTTGGGTACCTGACCTCATGTTCGACTTAATTTGCTCCAGTGGTCATTGGTGTCAGTTCATGATGAACACCAACTTGAAATCAGTAAGATCTCCATAAACCTGCAAACTGAAATCATTATCCAGTGGTCATTAGTGACTTGTTTCGAGATGAAACTCAAAAAGTTCTATTGAGAAGTTGTGACCTTTGAGGTAAAATAAATCGCGGGTGGGAAAAGGTACCTAGTAATGGCTTTGGAGGAAAGTCACGGTATATCGCGAACTGATGGAAGTAGGGAAATTCGTACCAATGGATCCCGACTCATTAAGGTAATGGCAAAGTACTGGTTGCGCAGCCTGAAGGTATTGGGTTCAGTCCCTGGTGGTGTAGGATCGTGGTTGCATACAGTTGAAGAATGTCATACCGGGACGAAGTAACTGTTTATCGCTGTCAGGTCTTCAGCGATTCTCCATGTGAAGTCAACTCGTGATAAATACAAAGTTGAAATCAGTGCACCATATTTATTAATTTTCGTACAAAAACTAACTACTTATAAGTAGTAATGTTGATTCAAGTAATGTTACTGTGATCTAAGATACCCAATAGGTGAAGCGGAAAAGTCAAACTCTCTTTTCAGTCAAAAACATTTACTCAGGAACTAATTGAAAGACTACTAATCACATCTAGAACATATCTATTGAAATTTTATTACAAACGAAACTCTCACTACGTTGAACGATGTAAAATAGGAAAAGCATAGGAACATAGTTACTGAACGATAAAATTGGGTGGCGGTTACGCTGTACCGTGAGCTAAGAGAAGTTGGAAATATGGACCATTGGATTCTGACCAAGTGGCTCAACGGTAACGTGCTGACCACGGAACCTGAAGGTCACGGGTTCGATCCAGGGAGGGCGGGGTCGTGGGTACGCACTGCTGAGGGGTCCCGTACTATGACGAAACAGCTGTCTAGTGCTCCTAGGTTCCTTTATTCCTCCAACTGATGTCAGTCTACGATGAATAACAACTTGAAATATTCCAAATCCCCACAACTCCCTCAAATATAGTTATAAGTTTAATGACAGCAATTTACTAGGGAATAATAAGTGGTTCTTGAGAAAAGAACTGAGAAGTAATCTGTGAATGAAGATACACACAGGTGTACTATAGATTGTGAATTCCGGATAATTTACAACCAAGTGTACCCGGCTGACGAGTCCCAACTAGGATGAAACGTGCGTTTCTGATTCCACCAGACAGACAACAGCACAATGAGTAATTGGACAGCATTCAGTCATCCATACACGAATCCATTTGTCAGTAGAAGTCAAGCAATTCAATGTAGTATAGAGACGGGAGATTACAAGTATCAAAGAAAAAATAGATAAGGAGACAGATGACAGAAAGACGCATCTAACTTTGTTTAGGTTACATTCCTTCTTTGATCGTTAATGAAATTATGCAAGAATAAATTATTCTTTTGTCTAAAAAGTGTTATTACTTCAAGATTATCGCATAGAACTGGTATTTTCTCAAGCTTTAGAAATGAAGTTATTCACATAATCTTCGAAATTATAAGCCGCTAGTAAACCCAGTTTCTTACTTATAATGTGACGATAGTTTACACTCATTTCGATGAGGATTTATCCATATAATAGGATGAGGGGATTTTGATCGGATCAGATGTCTTTAGCATAAGTCAATGCTGAATGTAACAACCACTTGTAAGTATTTCATGTTGTTATTCATCGTAGACTGACATCAGTTGGAGGAACAAAGGAAACCTTAGAACACTGGACAGCTGTTTCGTCATAGTATAGAACTCCTCAGCAGTGCGCACCCACGACCCCGCCCTCCCTGGATCGAACCCGTGACCTTCAGGTTCCGTGGTCAGCACGTTAACGTTGAGCCACTTGGTCAAAATCCAATGGTCCATATTCCCAACTTCTCTTAGCTCAGCTAGTAATAAACTTGAAATAACCTTCTAAAAGTGATAATTATAGTTATTTTAACTTTTTTTTAAGAAGGAGTATTGTTTTTCAGAGATACTTTTCTTCAGTCAGTATACTGGTAAAAGGTAACAGGTAGTTGAAAACCATTCATGATGCTGTATGTATTTCACCAGCCAAATCAAAGTAATCTAAAGACCAGATGACAATTTTGCTCGCTTACGGATGGGCTCATCAATTATGTACTGGAAAAAAATTCAACCTACACTTCAGAATTGTTCAAATTACTTGAACCTGTTTGGCAATTTGCAGATGACTTACAAATTCAGCAGCATATTTCCTTAGTTCCAAGATTTTTCGTGTCAAAGGTTACCAATTGTAATCTTGACAAGCAGGTGGTTTCTGATAGAAACCATGTTGTCACTACAATTGGACAGTTGAAAACCTACTCAACTGTGAGTAATATCATCGTGGACTGTACAGTTTGTAAATCGTTAGCAAATTAGTCATCCACCCAATCAAAGTCAGTTAGCTAGATTCCGTTGGTCTGAACAATCCAGCTTTGTAGTGAACTGAATTTGTCCCCAAACGAATGAGATAGTCATCCAGTGTTTATTTCCCTCTGATCTGCCTGCTTGAGTGGTTCCCAACTACTCATGCTTTTCAGTAGTATATATTCGTTATTCTGTGACTCTTTATTTGTCACAGATCACATCATATGATCCTGGCTGGTGGTTGGTTTTCAACGTAAACCTTGTTGACACTACTGTTGCGTAGTTGAAAACCTATTCAATGTGAACTGTTCAATTTTTAAATCATTTATAGATGATCACGCTGGTTTTATTTACTTAGTATAATATGTAAATTAACTATAAAATTCATTGGCACTTCTGATAACTGAGTCTTCCTTTACATAATGCAAAAATTGACAAATATCAGGATCCCTCCCTTTGAAATTTACTCAATGAGAAGCCTAATCAACCAATAAGATTTGTGCAAGTGCAGTGTTGATTTGTTCAGATTAAAATAACAACAGTAGCTCATTTTTATCACTCCTTGTAATTTCCTGTCGTTTTTTGGACCGAATTGACCAGCCTCTAGTTGAGGCATGGGAGCTCCCGCGTGGATGTCTCGATGGTGTTTGTAATTTCAGTTTGATAGTAACGACCATGACTCAGTGGCCTAGTGACGTTTGAAGAGATCTGTGTTGAGTTCTAGTTTTAGTGGGAACTATATCACTGACTGAGATGTAGGTATATCTACCTGACGAGTCCCAAACAGGATGAAAATGCGCGTCGTGGGTTTCAGTCCCAGCTAATATACATCCTCATTGTCAAAATGAAATTAATTTGGTCAACTGGAAAAATTTGATGTTTGATGTAACTAATGGCTGAATGCTGATATCACTCAGTTGAATTTTTGCTGTTCATCGAATCTTCATAGAATATAAGACTATTCTGAAGTAAGAGATATATTTCTTAAACAGTTGATCTGAAAAACATTCCTACCACTGTTTAGGGTTTCACTGACGGTATTAAATAGCGTCGAGAATGTAAACACAAGTTACACTTTGAATATCATAACTTTCCATAAGTAGAATAAGACTTAAGATTTAATTCGTTGGGGCTAGCAGAAGAATCCAAGACGTATGTTTCGTCCTGGGTGAGACTCCTCAGTTTAACAATGGAGAATTACAAGTATCATTTTGACTATCTGAAGTAACTTTGGTTTAGGAGACTGGGTGATGATCGAGCATGAGATGATAATTTGCTCCACGACAACATTCGAACAAACCACCACCGGCCTGGAAACCTGGTGGCAACTTGTTCAATATCAATTACAAGTATGTCAATAAAGACTTAAAATTCCCTCAAAAGGTATCATATTTTTCATATATGTTAAATACATTACAACACATAGTTAATTGTTTCAGCATGCGAGTAGTATAGTTTGGTCAGTGCCAACATTAGGTAGGTCTGGAAGA